>JASEVX010000001.1:171488721-171808227 GCA_031761405.1 Serripes groenlandicus | reverse complement strand
AATGCGTCAAAATAAGTCTGAGAGTAGGAACAGGTTAAATGCGTCTGCTGCGAATGCGTCAAAATGCGTCTGCGATTAGGAAAAGGTTAAATCATGTGTCTGCTGCAAATGCGTTAAAATGCGTTTGCAATAATGAAAGTGTTAAAATTCGTCTACTGCAAATGTGTTAAAATTGCGTCTGCAAGTAAAAAAGGTTTAAAATTCGGTCTACTGCAAATGCGTCAAAATGCGTTTGCATTAACGAAAGTGTTAAACTCCGTCTGCTGCTAGTGCGTCAAACTGCGTCTGCGACTAAGGAAAGATTATAATTCGTCAACAGCAAATGAGATTAAAATACGTTTGCTGCGAATGCGTCAAAATGCGTCTGCAAGTAGCAAAAGGGTTAAATGAAGGGTCAGAATACACACCTGCAAGACAGGACCCTCACCACTACGACCCTATACTCACCACCCGCTGTTTACCCTTACCCTGTATCATAAACAGACGATACTCGACGCATTGGTAGCAGACGATTATGATAACCAGTGGGGAGAGGGAGTAAAATGCTCGTTCCGAGCTCAAAACCAACAATTTTTCGCAATCCCTCACACTGTTTGTCATTATGCACGACATAATACTTCAAATCTTCCAAGTGTAACACTTATTAATCCATCAATTGTGTTCAAAAGAAGACGACTCTAAAACTATGATATAACGTAAATGGTCAGAGAAGGAATATAGGTCTCATAACAAGCATCGTTCAAAGGAAAAACATGCGGTATTTCACAATGTTTATTACGAGATACGTTCGTTGAAAGATAAAGAGGAGTTGTATCAAATTGTTGTTGTTTTCGGCGCAATCTTATTGTTTTTGACCGGATGATGAATATCATCATCGCCAAATAGACATCTTTGAAGACATTCCGACAAAAGAATTTGGAACGTTTGAGAATTTTAGTCTATGTAATTGATATTTATAGTAACATTATTCGCCAGTAAAGGGGCTATACAGAAGAAGAGTAGAAAGTTTGATCACTTACTGACTTGGATGGATTAAAAAGTTTATGTTATTTAAAGTTATAGTATTCGTTAATTTTGTTTTACGTTATGTGAATTCGAGACTTATTCTGTTGGACAAGGGGAATACGGACCAGGAACGACACCCACGACTCTTTGATCCGCCTGGAGGTACGAACGCAAGTAAGTCTGATTTTCCGACTCTTTTACAATTACAGCTGTAGACAAGGGACAGTTTTCATGGTCTAAAATATTTAGTTGAAACTCAAAACCTATGTTGTAGGGTATTAAAAAAAAAATCATCTGAGTGAGACGATTCTTTTGAGAACCCACAACACACGGTTTGATTGTGTAATAAGAGAGATATGGATGGGAAAATACCAGTTTAATTCCCCCCCCCCCCCCCCCCCCCCCCCCCCCCCCCCCCCCCCCCACACACACACACACATACACCCACCCCAACTCAAAAGTTGTCTTGAAATATCAGATTTACCCAGTAAACCAAATTTTGTACTTTTCATGACTTTCAATTGACATTTTTTCAACATATACTGCCAAAATAGTTTTGAACTATTTATTACTTACTTTGTTGTCACTATTAGCACTATTTGCAGAAGTTTCAACATTTCAAAAGTTTGATCTCCATCTGGAGATCAGCAACCTTTATTCTAGAAGAGACGACATTTCACGCCACTAACGTAGTCAACTTTTGAAATCGTTGTGGAAAAGTTAACCCTTTCCCTCATATAGACGCTTTCTGACGCCTCTGCAGCAGATGGCTATTTGAAAACATAGTGACAAAAGAAGAAATTGCACAAAACGTGCAATTTCTCCTTTTGCCACTATGTTTTCCACTTTTAGTCATAGGTTATCCATTCAATTATAAAGATTTTCTAATTTTGGCAAAACATGTTCAAAGTCGTCTGCTGCAGAATTGTCGTATGAGGGAAAGGGTTAAAGAAGAAATCGCTCAAGATGAGCAATTCCACAGTTTCTCATATCCCGCAACCTTGAGCGCCAAGGAGATCAGCCATCACTACCATGTTTTAGATGTATGGTATGACCCGACAGGAGATCGAACCCGTGACCTCCCGCACTCCAGGACGATCTGACGCTTCTGCAGCAGACGACTTTTTGAAAACATTGTGACATAAGAGAAATTGCTCAATACGAGCAATTTCTCCTTTTGCCGCAATATTTTCAACTTTATTTAATATCTTAACTTTCTTTATAGAGATTTGCCTATTTTTCTGCTACAGATTTGTTGTATGTGGGAAAGGGTTTATTTTCCCGATGCATTTATGTATTCTGAAGTGAAACACTGGTTTGTAAATTCGCCTGTTGGAAATATATGTTGCAAATATGAATAACATTTTCGGAATTTTAGCCATTTTCAACAAAGTTTCCCTTCATTATCTCACAGCCTACTTGACCCTTTCCCTCATACGACAATTCTGCAGCAGACGACTTTGAACGTATTTTGTCAAAACATAGAAAATCTCCATAATTGAATGGATGACCTATGACAAAAAGTGGAAAACATTGTGGCAAAAGGAGAAATTGCACGTTTTGTGCAATTTCTTCTTCTGTCACTATGTTTTCAAAAAGCCGCCTGCTGCAAAGGCGTCAGAAAGCGTCTATATGAGGGAAAGGGTTAAGGACTAGTCAATGTTTTTAAATCTTCCCCACATACAACACACACATATTCAGATACGTTTTTAGCTCACCTGTGCACGAAGTGCAAGGTGAGCTATTGTGATCACATTTTGTCCGGCGTCCGTCCGTCGTGCGTCGTGCGTCGTGCGTCGTCAACATTTCAGCTTGTTAACACTCTACAGGCTACATTTTGCATCCAATCTTCATGAAAGTGTATCAGAACATTCATCTCCATAAAATCTTGACAAGTTCGAAACTGGGCCATATGAGGTCAAAAACGAGGTCACTAGGTCAAATTGAAGCGAAATCTTGTTAACACTCTGGAGGCCACATTTTCAACTTGAGCATGTTGAAACTTTATCAGAATGTTTGTCTTGATGATATGTAGGTCAAGTTCGAACATGGGTCATGTCGGGTCAAAAAGTAGGTCACTAGGTCAAATTGAAGGAAAATCTTGTTAACACTCCAGAGGCCACAATTTTTGCTTCAGCAGTTTAAAATGTTGTCAGAATGTTTGTGTTTAAAATATCTAGGTCAAGTTCGAATATGGGTCATGCCGGGTCAAAAACTAGGTCACTAGGCCAAATTGAAGGGAAATCTTGTTAACACTGTAATAGCTGCATTTTTTGCTTCAGCAGCTTGAAATTTAGTCAGAATGTTGAGCTGCATGATATCTAGGTCAAGTTCGAATACGGGTCATGCCGGGTCAAAAACTAGGTCACTATGCCAAATTGAAGGGTAATCTTGTTAACACTCTAGAGGCCACATTTTCAACTTGAGCATATTGAAACTTTATCATAATGTTTGTCTTGATGATATGTAGGTCAAGTTTAAATATGGGTCATTTTGGGTCATAAACTAGGTCACTAGGCCAAATTGAGGGAAAATCTTGTTAACTCTGTAGAAGCCGCATGTTTTGCTACAGCAGCTTGAAATTCGGTCAGAATGTTTAGCTGAATGATATCTAGGCCAAGTACGAATACGGGTCATGCTGGGTCAAAAACTAGGTCACTAGGGCAAACGGAAGGAAAATCTTGTTAACACTTTGGATGCCGCATTTTTTGCTTAAGCATCTTGAAATTTGGTCAGAATGTTTGTCTAAATGATATCTAGTTCAAGTTCGAATATGGGTCATATGGGGGTCAGAAACAAGGTCAATAAAGGAAAATATTGTTCAAACTCCGGAGGCCGCATTTTTACTTTGAGCTGAGCAGTTGAAAATTTGTCAGAATGTTGTTTTGATGATATCTAGTCCATGTTGGAATATGGGTCATATCAGGAAAAATAATTTATAGATCACTAGGCCAAATGAAGGAAAATCTTGTTAACACTGGAGGTTGCATTCAGAATAATTGTCTTGATGTGTTTTGCATAACAGTACATTGTATAATTAAGGTGAGCGATCCAGGGCCATCATGGCCCTCTTGTTTAAATTATCAAGGCTGTTTAATGATTCGAACGATTGTAATTGTCATAAAAAAGATATTGTTCACTAGAAATCCGAAAGTCGCATTTTTAATATGTAATATGTGTATGTCACTTACCTGTTTGTTAATATTAATGATGTGAATTATGTATGGGCCGGCGGCCATATCACGTATAAAAATGTTTGAGTTTTCGTTTGAATTAAAAATATAGTAATCATAAACTTGACTTAAAAGTCGAAATGTAGATGTAGTATGGAGAGTAAAGATGCTATAATTAGTCGCCGGTCAGAAGCCCTCGACTTATATTTTTAATAGGTTTTTTGGAAATGACATGGGAGGAAGAGTTATTATTAGATTATTTTATTTTAAATGTCTTGAACATATTACAATTGCGTTTGTTTAAAAACACTAAGTTATGACACATCTAAAATTAAATAAATATTCCGATGTTTTAAGTATTTGCATTTTCTTTATTTTCACTCGCATTTTTGTTTTATTGTCTTATTAACGAAGACAAATGAGTCCCTATTAGACTTGCAGCAGATTGTAATGTGTCAATATCGAGATAAAATCACGTCGAATTCTCCTTTAAACAGTAATTTTAACTCACTGAATGTTATTTTCATGTTCAAAAATATGTCTTGATTTGTGATGAATTCATTTAATAATGTTTATCCATGTATATCTAAAATATGAACTGTTTCTAAGCTTAAACTGTTGATCACGTGACTAGCGAATACCGACTGCGTAGATCAATCTCCTTTGCAGAGAGTCGTTCTTTACACTCACCTACAAATAGTTAATTATATGTGATTTAAGATGTTTATTTGATTCGAAACAAATAAAGAAAAGAACAAACTTAGATGAAACTGGTTTTAATAGAAAATTTCTTTGAATGATCACTCTCTACAATAATTTAATATGTTGTAGGGTTCAGTTTATGTTCGAAATAAAGTTTGAAATTATACAACAATTTCAATGAAATTTAACTGTTTAACTGATATTATATTTCTAGGGTGGTCTACTTTGTAAATATATTGGACTACATTTTAACATTTGTCAAAGTAAGATAAAATTAGGATGCCAAGCTAATATCATTTTGAGAAAACTCGTGTCTTCAGCGATTTAACCCTTTTCTCACTGTTTTAAAAGTATATTGCTTCAAAGGTGTCCAATGTTAACTTTAATAGGGGAAAGGTAAAATGACGTGGCTATTGCATGCAAATCCTAAATTGTCTGTTTTGTGGTTTTATTGACAAACAATAAAATTCAAATATTCTGACAAACATCTTGAAAAGAGTATGTGGAATTCACAAATATTATACTTATTTCTTAATGAAAGCACTGTAAACATACTAAGACTGATCAAAGACCTAATAACACATGTTATTAGGTCTTTGGACTGATTGGCATTACTATTATTAGATTACTAATTTCCTTTACTGTTTATGATCAATGATTAGTTGGCTGTGTGTATGGTCAACCTACCTTATAATGGAGTTGTTCATAAACAATAAAAGGCTTCAATTATATTTCTATGAAGGACATTCACTTCGTTGACAAAAAATGCAAGTTATGATACATTTTCACTTGACCCCAACCCTGATGTTCCAATATGCCTCTCAGTTGATAACTGTTCAACTACTATAATGTAAGTGTTATCCCTTTCCCTCATATAGACGCTTTATGACGCCTCTGCAGCAGACGGCTTTTTGAAAACATAGTGACAAAAGAAGAAATTGCACAAAACGTGCAATTTCTCCTTTTGCCACAATGTTTTCCACTTTTAGTCATAGGTTATCCATTCAATTATAGAGATTTTTCTATGTTTTGACAAAATACGTTTCAAAGTCGTCTGCTGCAAAAATTGTCGTATGAGGGGAAAGGGTTTAAGCATAACTGAAGTACGGATTTCTCTTGTCATTAGTCGACGGGCAGAAGCCATCGACTTCTATTTTTAATAGCTTTTCGGAAATGACATGGGAGGAGGAGTTATTATTAGAAAAAAAACAAATTTAAATGTCCTGAACATATTACAATTGCGTTTTGTTTTAAAAAACACGAAGTTATGACACATCTAAAATGAAATAAATATTCCGAAGTTTTAAATATTTATTTTGACTCGCATTTATGTTTTTTTAGCTCACCTATGCACGAAGTGCAAGGTGAGCTATTGTGATCACATTTTGTCCGGCGTTCACGTCCGTCGTCCGTCGTCCTGTCGTCCGTCGTCCATCGTCAACATATGAGCTTGTTAACACTCCTACGGGCTACATTTTGCATCTAATCTTCATGAAAGTTTATCAGAAACGTTCATCTCCATAAAATCTTGGACAAGTTCGAAACTGGGCGATATGAGGTCAAAAAACTAGGTCACTAGGTCGAATTGAAGGAAAATCTTGTTAACACTCTGGAGGCCACATTTTTCAACTTGAGCATATTGAAACTTTATCAGAAATGTTTGTCTTGATGATATGTAGGTCAAGTTCGAACATGGGTCACGTTGGGTCAAAAAAGTAGGTCACTAGGTCAAAATTGAAGGAAAAATCTTGTTAAACACTCCAGAGGCCGCAATTTTTTGCTTCAGCAGTTTGAAAATTTTGTCAAAATGTTTGTCCTTAAAAAATATCTAGGTCAAGTTCGAATATGGGTTTATGCCGGGTCAAAAACTAGGTCACTAGGGTCAAATTGAAAGAAAAATCTTGTTAACCACTTTTTGATGCCGTATTTTTTTGCCTGCAGCAGCTTGAAAATTTGGTCAGAATGTTTGTCTTAAATATATCTAGGTCAAGTTCAAACTAGGTCACCAGGCCAAATTGAGGGAAAATCTTGTTAACTCTGTAAGAAGCCGCATGTTTCAGCGGCTTGAAATTTGTTCAGAATATTGAGCTGAATGATATCTAGGGCCAAGTTCGAATATGGGTCATGTCGGGTCAAAAAACTAGGTCACTAGCCCAAATTGAAAGAAAATCTTTTTTACACTTTGGATGCCGCATTTTTTTGCTTCAGCAGGCTTAAAAATGTCAGAATGTTTGTCTTAAAGACATCTAGTTCAAGTTCAAATATGGGTCATATTGGATCAGAAACTAGGTCACTAGGCCAAATTGAGGGAAAATCTTGTTTAAGTCTGTAAAAGCTGCAACTTTTTGCTTCAGCAATTTGAAATTTGGTCAGAATGTTTTGTATAAATGATATCTAAGGCCAAGTTCGGATATGGGTCATGCCGGGTTAAAAAACTAGGTCACTAGACCAAATTGAAGGGTAATTCATGTTAACACTACTCTGGATACTGCATTTTTTAATTTCAGCATGATAAAACTTTATCAGAATGTTTTTCTCTTGATGATATGTAGGCCAAGTTTGAATATGGGTCATGCTGGATCAAAAAACTAGGTCACTAGATCAAATTGAAGGAAAATCTTGTGAACACTTTGGATGCCGCATTGTTTGCTTCAGCAGCATGAAATTTGGTCAGAATGTTTTGTCTGAATTATATCTAGGTCAAGTTCAAAATATGGGTTCATATTGGATCAGAAACTAGGTCAATAAAGGAAAATAATTGTTCAAAACCTCCGGAGGCCGTAATTTTTACTTTGAGCAAGTTGAAACTTAGTCAGAATGTTGTCTTGATGATATCTAGTCCATGTTGGAATATGGGTCATATCAGGTAAAAAATATAGATCACTAGGCCAAATGAAGGAAAATATTGTTAACACTGTGGAGGTTGCATTCAGAATAATTGTCTTGATGTGTTTTGCATTGCAGTACATTGTATAATTAAGGTGAGCGATCCAGGGCCATCATGGCCCTCTTGTTTGTTTTATTTACGAAGACAAAACAGTCCTTTATTAGACTTGCAGCAGACTGTTATGTGTCAATATCAAGATAGAAATCACTTCGAATTCTCCTTTTAATAGCAATTTTAACTAACTGAATGTTAATTTCATGTTCAAAGAGATGCCTTGATTTTTGAAGAATGAATTTAATAATGTTTATCCATGTATATCTAAAATATGAACTGTTTCTAAGCTAAAACTGTTGATCACGTGACAAGCGAATCTCCTTTGCAGAGAGCCGTTATTTACACTCACTTACAAATAGTTAATTATAGGTGATTTAAAATATCTATTTGGTTCGAAACAAATGAAGAAAAGAACAAACTCAGGGCTCTCGCGAGGAGTCGACTTAAGCGAAGTGGTCGCCTTAAATTGTCAGACTTTTTCCATTTACTCGATCAAAGCGAAGCCGACTTCGCCGACAATTTCGTACGAAGTTATAACACGCTGTAAATCATCACAGTTACGCGTCATTTCTCGGTATACTCAGTTACGTAATCAGGAATTATCAACTGATCACACCATGACGTAGAACATATTGTCCAATCAACCATCGTGACTTTATACACTTGTTCGCATAAACGAAGAACCGATTTTTCAGATAAATTGTCACGGCACTCCCTGTTAATTTTCATTTACTACGAATCCGATTTAATCGAGATCGATGTCAAATATAACCTTTAACGTTTCAACCATTTGAATATTATTAACCGATTCTTGCTTTTATGACACATACGGCTTCAAAAAAGGAGCGATTTTCAGGATATTATTTCAATATGATACATAATAAATGTTGTATAGGGGGGCCGTACTAATTGATATTAACCAATCAAAGGCACTATCTTATGTAGCCTCGTTCCTAATGGATTCCTCCACGAATAATGAATTTGATTGGTCAGAATTGAAATAATAAATACGTCATCAATCTATTCTGAAGAGGTACTTTCCGAGAATTCCGAAATGGCGAATGTCAATTAATTTATTGCCGAGACTTTCGAAATTTCGACTCTGACAGCAGAATTTGAGGGCATTGAAAGGGCTGATTTGATAGATATTAGTTAGACGTGCCATATCATGATAATGACATTTCCCGCGATTAACCCTTTCCCTCATATAGACGCTTTCTGACGCCTCTGCAGCAGACGGATTTTTGAAAACATAGTGACAAAAGAGGAAATTGCACAAAACGTGCAATTTCTCCTTTTGCCACAATGTTTTCCACTTTTTGTCATAGGTTATCCGTTCAATTATGGAGATTTTCTATGTTTTGACAAAATACGTTCAAATTCGTCTGCTGCAGAATTGTCGTATGACGGAAAGGATTAACAGCTGAATTGTTCGCAAGAAATTTGCGAACCACTCGTCCACCTCTTCGGTCTGGAATTTGTGTTGACATTGACAGCGAAGCTTAAAATGACGTGCTATTGGATGCAAATCCTAAATTGTCTGTTTTGTGGTTTTATTGATAAATAATAAAATTCAAATAATCTGACAAACATCTTGAAAAGTGTATGTGGAATTCACAAATCTTATAATTATTCCTTAATGAAAGCACTGTATACATACTAAGACTAATGATTGGCAAGATTACTCATTTCCATTACTGTTTATGATCAATGATTAGTTGGCTGTGTGTATGGTCAACCCACCTTAGGATGGAGATTGATCATAAACAATGAAAGGCTTCAATTATATTTCAATGACGGACATTCACTTCGTTGACAGGAAAAATGCAAGTTATGATACATTTTCACTTGACCCCACCCCTAATGTTCCAATATGCCCCTCAGTTGATAAAAAAAAAATTCAACTACTATAACGTAAGTGTTATATGCATAACTGCAGTATGGATTTCCGGCGACATTGATGCGTTGCATCAACTTTCTCTTGTTTATATCTATATTCATGTATGTTATATGATTGGTGTCAACCTTTCCCGTGTTATTCGTCATATATTAATGTAAACTCTTTCCCAAATACATTAAATAGAAGCAGACGACTTTGAAAAACACATATCATATTGATATATCATTTTGTAATGTAAATAAATAAAAATAAAAGTTAAAACGACGTCACACAATCTGATATAGAAGAATGTGATGATATTTTGGGCCAGAGGCCTTTGATAATAAATAAGGTGATTGTGTTGTAGTGTACCAACATGAGTTTGCAGTAAGAACCATAATTGGGACCAATATATATGAGAACCGATGATTTTTTTGCAGTTGAGTTGACCGATTGGCCACTTACAAATTTAAACCCACCGATGACACGATGGCGGCAATCGATTGATCACAGATTGAATCCCTATTAACCACCGATCAAAACCGACGAAATCCCACATTTTAATTCTCATCTATTTTCTATCGGTGGTAAGTATTTGTTGATCGGTTGCTTATCGGTGGCTCATCGGTGATATCGGTTGTAGACAAGTTGTCAATCGGTTATTTGTAAATTGTTCTCAGATAAATGACGTGCTATTGGATGCAAATCCTTAATTGTCTGTTCTGTGGTTTTATTGATAAATAATAAAATTCAAATATTCTGACAAACATCTTGAAAAGTGTATGTGGAATTCACAAATCTGTCCATCGGTCTTATTCGTATCTTTATTTTGGATTCCAGTTTCACATGAAGGGGTTCACACACATGCTGTACGAACAACGTACCAACGGACATTGCTTGGTGATATAACTCCGCTTCAAGCGTCGTCGCCATCACTTCCAAAAGTCACGCCGACCCAGACATCATGCCTACCTCATCCTGCCAGTGCTACCGTTTACTCCCGCGTTCAACCACCAACGTTACATGCGGCCGGACAACTGAATGTCAACCGGTATAGAATGACTCAGCAACATCTATTCGCTTCATCTTCTTCTTCCGGTATGGATGTCAGAGCAAAAGGTAAGGGTGAGTAAATTAGTATTTTCCCAACAATATATCTCTCTTTTTGTTTTAAGAAACTGAAACATATGTTGTTGGTACGTACCTAGAAGCATTGTCTCACGATATCATATGAGGTTTTTTGTAAATGGAACGGAGAAATAAAGCGAGTGTACCAGTCTCTCAATGACTCATACATGTAAACTCGAATCTCTTACCCTTTTTCACATACAACAAATCTGCATCAGCGGCTTTAAAAAAACGTTTTTAACAAACATGTTGAAAGCCTCTGTCAATGAAAATAAAATAATTTAATAGAGTTGAAACTACGCAAAAGGCAGACAGACGACTGGAGTGCGTATGACGTTTCACAAATAATCCTATATAACATTGCTCACATACATACGCTTTATGAGGCTTTGCAGCAAACGATTAGCCTGAGTAATTTCTCCTTTTGTCACTATGTTATCAAAAGTAGTCTGCCTTTGGGAAGACACAATCCTTCTGTATGATAGAAAGCGTTAACCCTTTACCTCATATAGACGCTTTCTGACGCCTCTTCAGCAGACGGCTTTTTGAAAACATAGTGACAAAAGAAGAAATTGCTCAAAACGAGCAATTTCTCCTTTTGCCACAATGTTTTCCACTTATAGTCATATGTTTAAAGTCGTCTGCTGCAGAATTGTCGTATGAGGGAAAGCGTTAATTGTCAGGTTTAAACCACTTAGCTTCGTCAGCCTCTTGTGTTTGCATCTGTCAATTGAGAAGAATAATATATGAGCCGTTCCACGAGAAAACCAATATTGTGGACTCTCGTAAAGTATCAACCAGGATCAGCCTAAGCATGCCGGGCAGGCTTACCCGGACAGACACTTTTCGCCAGTTTCAGGAATCATTACTCTATACCTCTATCGCCCTGAGACGGAATGTGGTTTGCACAGGCTGATCTGGATCGAGTCCAAAATGTTGGTTTTCTCATGGAACGTCTCATATGTAACGTTGAACTAGAATCGTAGCTCAAATCATTTGCACTGTATTACTCACTCCCATTTATTCCATAAACATTTTCTCATGCAGACATCTTTTGACACTTACTTATACAGCTGAATACTTTTTAAAACATTTTGACAAAATGAGAAATTGCTCATAATAGGTAATTTCTCCTTTTGCTTCAATTTTTTCTAATCTTTTGAGTAAGTAAAACTTCTCCTGCGGAGGATTTCTCCATTTTTAACGAATTATTTTTTCTCAAAAAATAATACAGTTAACGCGATCGTGTTGCTTTGGCGGAAGTCACGGTTAAACTACACTTCCGCTTAGAATACACATTAGCTGCACCTAAATAGTCCTAGTATTTTTTCGATATTAAAATGACTTCTACGTGTTTTTTCAATACAGTGAAGTCATATTTATACTATCGAATCAAGATAGATAATCAATTCTCAAGAAAATATCAAATTAACAGTAAATGCATATATATTTCATTTGTCGACAAGCGTATGAATTTTTAGTTATATGCCCATTCACTAGTGAGTGACGTAGTTAACGGAAGTTGAACCCATGCTGAAGAACCATGCAGGGTTTTACGGGACGCGCATATCTGCGTCTAATACGCATAAAATGATAAACCGGAACCCCTGAAAAAATTAAAATTGAGTCCCATCGGACGCATGCCTGTAAAAAGATCATATTAAAAAGGTAAAGTACAATATAACTAGATCTAGTCATCGTATACAAGCTCCGTAGAGAAAATATATTTTGGGAAATCAAACATATACACGTGACTATTCCAGCCAATCATAGATATCTGTTGATAAAAATACAATTTGGGAAACCAAATATACACGTGACTATTCCAGCCAATCGTATTTGCGATATGTAAATTAAAACGTGTTGTTCTCAATGTATGCAGTAAACGTCACCAATATTGGGGTCTTTGAATTGGCATGTGCGCGAGACATTTATCAATTGAAATGGAATAACGTCATAAAAGATCGACGATTAGAAATGCGTAGTATTTCGGTCCAACAATTTCACTGGCAATAATATGCTAGTGGCAGAAATCTCACCCGGCAAATTGAAATTTGCAATTCGCGAATATGCGAACATAAATTCTAGCCCAGAATATATTATACATCCATCAAATGTTAAAAAGCTGGTTTTCCCTGCTTCTAATAATAGAATTAGGAATCTCATTATGCGAGCTCTGGAGTACACACGTGACATGAATTGACCAATCCTCGTCGGAGAAAAACACTATCTTCGAAGCTATCGCTATTTTTACACGTCCGAAAACTATTCGATACGCTGTCAAAACAAACGGATTTGCGGTCGATATGGGGAAAAAGAAAGCCCGAATTAGAAGTTGAGGAGAAATGTTGCAATGAAAGTACGTCAGTTTCGGAGAATATTGGAAAGAAAGAAAATTCCAGTAATTAAAAAAACTTAAACAATCAGCATTTTTCTTTTCCTTTATTTACGATACCAAAAAGTAGACAAGTTGTGAGACAGAAAAAAAAGCTTAGCAATATTATTACTGTGCCAAAGTAGCATAAATTAAATTTGATAATACATTTTAAATTCATAAGCTGTTTTATACATATTTATGATAAATCATAATAATCATGAATATGTATAACAACAGCTTACACATAATATAACAATAAACATTTGGCTCCGTATCATGTATTGGGACCCCTGTTTTTTAGGGAGGGACTTCTTAATTTTACATGACTGCATCCCAAGGACTCCCAACATTTTGTACTGGTGTAAAACCCTGCTTTACCCCATGTAGAGGCTTTCTGATGACATTGCTGTAGACATCTTTAGAACACATTTTGACTGAAGTAGAACTTGCTCAATGCAAGCAATTCCAATTTTCCCATAATATCTTCTTCCCCTTTGTATTTTACCTCCATTATAGAGAGCTTTATATTTGTTTGCAAAGATATGTTCAAAGTCGTCTGCTGCAGATGTGTTGTAAGTGGAAAAGGGTTAATAAACAAACCATGTAACAAGCTTTAAAAAAAATGAGCAAAATTACGTTATCTCAATTTTTACTATATTGCTTCCAAATTTTGTGATTTTAAGTTTTTACTCAAATGATAAAGTAAGGAATGTTTTGAAAAAGACATAGTATGCAACAGTGCGACTAGCATATTTTGTCCGTTATGCTACTACATTATGCATGTTTATTTTTTTTAAATAAAAAAATGTTTTACCCATACATTTTCACACTTATCCGTATACACCCAGTATATTACAGTATATATTGAACATTTCCAGATGTCTCTTTTAAAATATATATGGACAAAGATTATTTATAATCATGAAATAGACTAGATTGTCTAAAAACTACTAAGTTTTAAAGCAAGTTTAAAACAAACAAAAAACATAATGTAATTATTAATTAATTTTCAAAATAATTCGTTACCAGTACTTCAGTACTTTGATTCTTCTAACTAATTTAAACTCGGCTGTGACAGATTTCCTGTCTGTGAGACAGGGACACTTAGTTTGTGGTAAGAATCGAATTTGTCTGATTCGGCTCAATTTCTTTCAATTTCAGATACACGTGAAGAGAGTCCACCGCATGGTGTACGGACATCGCACCAACGGGCATTGGTTCGTGCGTTAACTCCATTCCAAGCATCGTCGCCATCAACGCTCGCCCTAACACCATGCCAAACTCATCCTCTCCGTTCTTCTCCTCCATATTCCCGCGTCAAACTTCCTGTTGCCATGGAAACCGCTCCAGCGTTATATGAGCCAGGTCAACTGAATGCCAATAGAATGAATCAGCAACGTCTACCTGCCACTTCATTCGGTATGGATGATACTACGTCATTTCCGGACTGGTCCGTCCGTAGTTGTCCTTTACCAGCAGTGTCCAGCGCAATTATCTGTAACTTTTGCAAACGGAACGGAGAAATGCAGCGAGTGTACCAATCTCATAAGTTATTGGAGCGAGGAAAAGTTATCTGCCCTGTGTTACGACGCTATGTTTGTCCGCTTTGTGGCGCCACTGGTGACAACGCGCACACTATTAGTTATTGTCCCGTTGGAAACGGAAACACTAGCATGGCAGTAGACAGAACTCCAAGAAAAAGTTGTGGCTGCAAACGGTCGTGTACACACTGGCTACAGAACCATCACTGAACTGTTTAGTTTGGTTTCATTTGATAATTTGGGTCGTTAATGATATCATTTGAGACGATGGTGGAAAATAAACTAACCCTTGAGATAGCGAAAATCAAGTTCAAGTGATGAAGGATGTGATTTTTGTTTGGTATGTTCAAAAATCAACTGTATAATCTAGTGATTTGACATGTACAACATATCTCTTTTAAACCGTTATTAGATGCGATATTGTGTTAGTTGGATACTTTAGAACATCTGTGGAAGGGATTTCAGTATATCCAGTGGCCACGCAGAGGTTTAGATAGGGAGGGGATTACACCTCTTTTTAGATCACCTGAGCCGAAGGCTCACGGTGAGCTATATATTCTGATCACTTTTTGTCCGTCCGTCCGTCCGTCCGTCCGTCCGGCGTTAACTTTTAGCTTTAAATATCATCTCCTCCCAAACTCCAAGGACAATTTCCGTGAAACATCACAGGACTGTTCCTCTGGTTGGCCTCTTTCAAAGTTGTTCAAAGATTTAAATTCCATTGAGAACTTTGGTTGCTGCGGCATCAGAAAGGGGACAAAATGTCCAAACTTTAAAAATCTTCTCCTCCGAATCTGCCTGTCAGATTCAAATATAATTTGGTAGAAATGTTCCTTGGGTGACCCTCTATAAAAATTGTTCAAGCCATACTGATTGGGCGAAAAACATGGCAGTCAGGCGGCATCAAAAAAGGGGCAAAATGACAGAATTTGAAAATTCCATTTTTATGAAAGTGCTTGTCTGATTTTAAGAAAATATAATATGAATCTTACTGTAATGATCCTCTATTTAATTTGATTAAGGCGTTTTGATTGGTTACACAATCATAGCAACCAGGCGTCATCTCAAAAGGGGTAAATTGAAATTTTAGCTACAAATGACAACCAACTCCTACCATTCCAATAGACCAATTTCCACAAAACATCACAGGAATGTTCCTTTGGTGGTCCTCTTTCAAAATTGTTCAAAGATTAAAATTCCAATGAGAACTTTGGTTGCTGCGGCATCAGAAAGGGGACAAAATGTCCAAACTTTAAAAATCTTCTCCTCCGAATCTGCCTGTCAGATTCAAATATAATTTAGTAGAAATGTTCCTTGGGTGACCCTCTATAAAAATTGTTCAAGCCATACTGATTGGTCGAAAAACATGGCAGTCAGGCGGCATCAGAAAATGGACAAAATTTGAAAATTCCATTTTTATGAAAAGTGTTTGTCTGATTTTAAGAAAATATAATACGAATCAAGAATGTTCCTTTGGTGGTCCTCTTTCAAAATTGTTCAAAGATTTAAATTCCATTGATAACTTTGGTTGCTGCGGCATCAGAAAGTGAGAAAAATACCCAAATTTTAAAATCCTTTTCCTCCATAATCTACTTGTGCGATTGCAAGATAATTTGGTAGAAATGTTCCTTAAGTGACCCTCTAAATAAACTGTTGAAGCCATATTGATTTCGTTGAAAAACAGGGCAGCAAGGCGGCATCAGGAAAGGTGCAAAATGACAAAAACTTTATAATTCCATTCTTATTAAAGTTCTTGTTAGATTTCAAGATATAAATGGCCTTTACTGATAAACTGTTTCTTGAGAAGTGTCCACTCCTTTGCAGTTTCATTTACACTCCCTGATAACATTTTCCCAGATATTTGCAGTTAAATATTTGCTACTAATTTACTATCAATTAGGTGATCGATTTAGGGCCATCTTGGCCCTCTTGTTCCCCAACGATATCTCTCTTAATATCCAACAAATCTTATGCTGTGGGTACTCAAAAGATCGTCTAATTCAGACGATTCTTTTGAGTACAAACATCATAGTGTTAGTGGATACAATAAGGATCAAATAAGTATTTTAGAACGAGCAAAAAGCTCCTTTGCTCTTGGACTCAAGCATCTTTGCAAACCGTTCTCGAACGACAGATTAAAAGAGCCGTTTTTTAGGAAAACCAACCCAACCACAAGGTATTATCGAAACCAGTGCAAATCACGACCAACATGTGAAGCCTTACAGGTTGCCCCTTATATGCCGTGTTAACTCTTTCACTGCCAAATTCAACAGAGTCAAATCGTTCTTGTTGAAAATTGGACCTCTCCATTTTTCGTCCAATAGGAAATTTGGTATGATTTAATGTCTAAGTGGCAACATTGCAGATTTCAAGAGAGACAGATCGTTACCAGCTGTCTCGCCTGAATCTGCTTTGTTTGAAAAAGCCTATAATTGCATCTGGCAGCGAAAGAGTTAAGTCGGTGAAGAATGGCATTTGGGACGACAGTTGAGAATAAACTAACTGGTGGTATATCGTTAATACAAGTTCAAACAATAAAGGATGTGATTTGTGTGTGATATGTTCGGAAATCAACTTCATATTGTAGTGATTTGACATGTTCAAAATATCTATTTTTTAAACCGTTTATTCTATGCGATATTTTGTGAGTAGGATACTTTTAGAACATCTATGGAAAGGATTTCAGTATTTCCTGTGGTCACGCATTTTTGCAAATCTTTCTCACACAGCAGGTTAAACAAACCGTGCTCTAGGAAAACCAACAACAAGTTATTATCGACCAGTGCAAATCTAGATCAACCTGTTTATCCACACAGATTGCTCCTGATATGCCTTGTTAAATTTGAAATTAGAAGGTTGGGGACTCGTCTTGCAAACGGTGTCCTTCTTCTCAGACAACTCTATATATGCAATTGTAACACTTACTTTATGGTTGGTTTTCCTGGAACACCGGTTTTATACATATGCTTAAACAAATAATAAGCATTCGTAACTGCACTTTATGATGATTAGAATAACAGTTGATTCGCGATATCTCGAACTTGAAAAGGGACCAATTAACTACTTCGAGTTGTCGACGTGTTCGAATGATTCGAGTTATTTATTTTTACTTCAACTATTAATTGTCAACTTCATTTACTCTTTTATAATGAAGAGCTAGCTAGTGGTAAATCTGGTCTAGAATACGGTATAACAGCAGTTCTGATTGTTACGCTGTTTTCAAAAGACAAATTCGTTCGTTCGAAGAAATGGTTCGAGTTACACGATATACTCGAGTTATCGCCAGTCAACTGTAGTAGGTATAGATGGACAGAGAGGGGGATAGAGAGAGAGAGAGAGAGAGAGAGAGAGAGAGAGAGAGAGAGAGAGAGAGAGAGAGAGAGAGAGAGAGAGAGAGAGAGAGAGAGAGCGAGAGACAGCCAGCCAGCCAGCCAGCCAGACAGACATACAGACACACAGAGAGAGAGTGAGCGAGAGAGAGAGAGAGAGAGAGAGAGAGAGAGAGAGAGAGAGAGAGAGGGAGAGAGAGAGAGAGAAATAGAGAGAGAGAGAGAGAGAGAGAGAGAGAGAGAGAGAGAGAGAGAGAAATAGAGAGAGAGAGAGAGAGAGAGAGAGAGAGAGAGAGAGAGAGAGAGGGGGGGTGCGATGGAGGGTGTAGTAGAGGGAGGAGAATGAGGGAAAGATACTAATGTGTAGAGAGAAAACAGAGAGAGACAGAGAGGCAGACAGAGAAAGAAAAAGAGAGAGGGAAAAATAGGGAGAAGAGATGGGATGGAGATGGGATGGAGGAAGGGAGTGATAGAGAGGGAAAGGTAATTGCTGTAATTTTGAAAATGGAAAAGTTAGAAATGCCAATTTAAATATGCAAACATCATCTACCTCAGGGCCATTCGAAGAGCCAACCTATCCATGAGATAAGGTACAATGTGGTATTTCTGAATGATGTATCTTCAGATCGCTCCGTATGCTTTTCCCGTCTCATCAGAGTCAACACATGTTGACAGAAGCTTCTAACAAGCTTTTGTTATTCATATGTGAACAGTGTATATATTGATCAGACTGTGCGGATGTAAAGGCTGGTCTGTTCTCAAAAGCCAACTTGTACTTTTTCCTATGGACAGACTCATTTATGTTACCCTTTCCCTCATACGACAATTCTGCAGCAGACGACTTTGAACGTATTTTGTCAAAAAATAGAAATCTTTATAATTGAGTGGATAATGACTAAAAGTGGAAAACATTGTGGCAAAAGAAGAAATTGCTCGTTTTGAGCAATTTCTTCTGTTGTCACTATGTTTTCTAAAAGCCGTCTATATGAGTGGGAGGGTTAATAACCCTTTCCCCGATATATAATTTCAGATTTGTTCTGCCTAGAAAATATCTGAAAAATAATACAGAAGGAATTAATCTGATTTAAAAAGATAACGTTGAGTAAAAGGAGAAATGTATAGTTTGTTACCAATTTCTGTTTAATAGTTCATGTTTTCAAGATTCGTCTGCTGCAGGGACATAACACTGTATATCAGGGAAAGAATTAGTTGTATGATAAGTTTTAGAATTAGTTTTTAGAATTAGTTGAATGAGTTTTATTTATGTTATATGTGTTCATGATGCAACTGTATATATGTGGGGTGTATATATATTAAAGTTTTAAGATTTGCACGACTATGAGTTGTCGTTTTGTCATATGACAATATTTCAGCAATGAGGGTAATTATGTCTCCCCCATACATGGGGGTGACAAATTGTTTTTGCCCGTTCCGTCCGTCCTTTCGTCCTTCCGTCCTTCCGTCTGTCACACCTGTTTCCGCTCAATAACTGAAGAACGCTTGGGCGTAGGAACTTCATACTTATTGTGCAGGTTGGTCATGACCAGAAGCTGACCCCTATTGATTTTGATAACAGAAGGTCAAAGGTCAAGGTCATGGTGACCTTGTGAGGTTAAAAATGGTTTCCGCTCAATAACTGAAGAACGCATTGGCCGACGAACTTCATACTTGGTATGCAGGTAGAAGTTCCCTATTGATTTTGATGTCAGAAGGTCAAAGGTCAAGGTCATGGTGACCTTGTGAGGTAAAAAATGGTTTCCGCTCAATAACTGAAGAACGCTTGGGCCGAGGAACTCCATACTTGGTAAGCAGGTTGGCCATGCCCAGTAGAAGACCACCACCAGCAAATGACCCCTTTTAATTTTGAGGTCACTAGGTCAAAGGTCAAGGTCACAGTGGTCAAGGTCCCGTCCGTCACACTTGTTTCCGCTCAATAACTGAAGAACGCTTGGGTGTAGGAACTTCATACTTGGTCTGCCGGTTGATCATGACCAGTATATGACCTCTATTGATTTTGATAACAGAAGGTCAAAGGTCAAGGTCATGGTGACCTTGTGAGGTAAACAATGGTTTCCGCTCAATAACTGAAGAACGCTTTGGCCGAGGAACTTCATACTTGATATGCAGGTTGGCCATGCCCAGTAGAAGACCCCTATTTATTTTGATGTCAGAAGGTCAAAGGTCAAAGGTCAAAGGTCAAGGTCATGGTGACCTTGTGAGGTAAAAAATGGTTTCCGCTCAATAACTGAAGAACGCTTGGGCCGAGGAACTCCATACTTGGTAAGCAGGTTGGCCATGCCCAGTAGAAGACCCCTATTGATTTTGTTTGATTTTGAGGTCAAAGTCAAGGTCACAGTGACCTTGAGTTGAAAGGTCACAGTGACAATGAGCTGAAAAATTGTTGTTGCTTAATAACTGTAGAATGCTTTAGCTATGGAAGTTAATACTTGGTGTGCAGGCTGGTCATCACCAGCAGATGATCCCTATTGATTTTGAGGTCACTATGTTAAAGGTCAAGGTTATGGTTACCTTCAGCTGAAAAATGGTTTCCGCTCAATAACAAAAGAATGCTTATGTCGAGGAACTTCATACCTGGTGTGCAGGTTGGTCCTAACCAATAGATGACCCTTATATATACTTTTGTTGATTTTGAGGTCACAAGGTCAAAGGTCAAGGTCACAGTAACAATGAGCTGAAAACTTCATCACCAGCAGATGACCCCTATCGATTTCGAGGTCACTAGCTCAAAGGTCAAGGTCATGGCAACCTTCAGCTGAAAAATGGTTTCCGCTCAATAACTGAGGATTGTCGCTGTTGCTTCATCTCCAGTCCAAAACTACAAAATTCATCTCCATCATTTCTTTTCCTCCTCTACGACCACAGAAATGGGGAGACAAGCGCTTTTTCAAAAAAGCAATCTCTAGTTTGATAATGCTTTTATCTTTTCGTGTTTCTAGCAAACTCAGTGTAAGCTTAAGGACATTATTTTGGTCGAAGCCGCTGACCAATTACATATTTTTTACAAAAGAAAAACCTTTTAAAGACATTTCATTCTAACCAAAACCTCCTTGCCCAATTTCGAAATAAATTCACATACATATCTCTTTAGTGGATCTCTTCCAAATGTGTTAAAAATGTTTAAACCCTTTTCCTACCAAAGATGACTTCTGATGCTTCTGCAGCAGAGTATATTCAAAATCATTATGGGTAGTGGTGGAAAAATGTCAAAATGTCAACGATTTATGAGTGCGAGGGTTAATAACCCTTTCCCCGATATATAATTTCAGATTTGTTCTTCCTAGAAAATATCTGAAAAATAATACAGAAGGAATTACTCTGATTAAAAAAGATAACGTTGTGGTAAAAGGAGATATACATAGTTTGTAACCAATTTCTGTTTAATAGTTCATGTTTTCACGATTCGTCTGCTGCAGGGACATAACACTGTATATCAGGGAAGGGAATTAGATGTATGATAAGTTTTAGAATTAGTTGAATGAGTTTTATTTATGTTATATGTGTTCATGATGCAACTGTATATATGTGGGGTGTATATATATTAAAGTTTTAAGATTTACACGAATATGAGTTGTCGTTTTGTCATATAAAAATATTTCAGCATTAAGGGTTATTTAATAATGCCTTTGTCTTTCCGTGTTTCTGGCAAAATCAGTGTTAACTTAAAAGGACATTATTTTGGTCGGAGCCGCTGACCAATTCAATATTTTTTACAAAAGAAAAAAAATACCTTTTAAAGACATTTCATTCTAAACTAAAACCTCCTTGCCCAATTTCGAAATAAATTCACATACATATCTCTTTAGTGGATCTCTTCCAAATGTGTTAAAAATGTTTAAACCCTTTTCCTACCAAAGATGACTTCTGATACTACTGCAGCAGAGTATATTTAAAATCATTATGGGTAGTGGTGGAAAAATGCCAAAATGTCAACGATTTTCCTTCATGTGTTTTAAAAGCAGATGACTGGGCAGCAGACCATGACACAATCATTTCCGGAAGTATATGTTCGGTAACCCTCTATAAAGACTGTTCAAGCCAGTTTTATTTGGAAAAAAAACAACAACAACAGAATGCTTCATTTAAATATACGAGCCCCCGTCTGGCGATTTGGGATCTCATCGATTTTCCAATAAATTCCTCTCGTATATTCGAATCTTAACGAGCAAGCAATAGTCGACGTCGGAAGTTATTGAAGGAAAATGAAAATACAGTCAAACGTGTGTTAGCGGTCACCTCTGTTAAGCAGCCACTTGAGGATTAATTAAAACAATAATTATTATCTTTATTTGACTTGTATTAAGCAGTCACCTGTGTTCAACACTCACGTTTTAACTCTCCCCTAGCTGGCTGCCTAAGACAAGTTTGACTGTATATATGCAATCGTTATCATACGTTTAACCCTTTCCCTCATACGACAATTCTGCAGCAGACGACTTTGAACATATTTTGTCAATAAATAGAAAATCTCTATAATTGAATGGATAACCTATTACTTAAAGTGGAAAACATTGTAGCAAAAGGAGAAATTGCTCGTTTTGAGCAATTTCTTCTTTTGTCACTATGTTTTCAAAAAGCCGTCTGCCGCGTCGACTTTGAACATATTTTGTCAAAAAATAGAAAATCTCTATAATTGAACGGATAACCTATGACTTAAAGTGGAAAACATTGTGGCAAAAGGAGAAATTCGTCGTTTTTGAGCAATTTCTTCTTTTGTCACTATGTTTTCAAAAAGTCGTGTACCGCAGAGGCGTCAGAAAGCGTCTATATGAGGGAAAGGGTTTAAATGCCAAACGAAACATAATTGCTACTGTACAGTTAAGAGTATTAATTCCTTTCATCAAGCGTTTCCAATTTCAAGTCTTAACCCTTTCCCTCATATAGACGCTTTCTGACGCCTCTGCAGCAGACGGCTTTTTGAAAACATAGTGACAAAAGAAGAAATTGCACAAAACGTGCAATTTCTCCTTTTGCCACAATGTTTTCCACTTTTCGTCATAGGTTATCCATTCAATTATGGAGATTTTCTATTTTTTGACAAAATTCGTTCAAAGTCGTCTGCTGCAGAATTGCCGTATGAGGGAAAGGGTTAACTAGTGGTAAAAGTTATATTGATATATCTGATTATAGACAATCAATACTTACATATTCAGTTAGTGTTACAAGCCGGAAGTCGAGAGGTACAACCGGAAATTAACGGTTTACCGGAAATGATGAGTCGTCTGTATTGAAAGTATTGCAGAAGATGGGTAGAATCGTGTCAATGGTTATAACTAAGCGGGTAATGTTTCGCAAAACTCGTCTGCTAAAAATCAATCAGATCGGAAACATTGGGCTGATCTCGAAAACTCGATATTAGATATATGACGTCGTTCAAAAATATATTTATCACATAAAGCCCTCTCTGGGAGTGTCAAAATACCATATGACACTACCAGTTTGGTTTCCAGTCTTACGCTCAAGTCTTTGTTTCAACGCAGAAACCAAACTATGAAATTGATGTCACGCCAGCGGTTTGACGTTATATAACGTAAGTCACTTTGGCGCCCAAACCGACAATTCATGTTGATTTTTTCGAAATACGCCTCATATATATTACTATTGTGATAAATAGAATATCTCATTCGTGTTTATTTATTATTACTTTTAATAAACATAGCCGAGGCTCGCGGAATATCATCTTTAGTTAACTCGTTTAATAACAATGATAATAAATAAACACTCATGAAATATTATATATATATATGAGTGTCCCACGAGAAAACCAACATTATGGACTCTGCGTTAGGTATCGACCCGGATCAGCCTAAGCATACCGTGCAGGCTAATCCGGACCGACACATTGCGTCTTAGAGGGATATAGGTATAGGAAAAATGATTTCTGGAACAGAAAATCCAAAGGAGGCGAAACGTGTCTGTCCGGGTTAGCCTGCGCGGCATGCTTAGGCTGATCCGGATCGATACGTTACGCAGAGTCCACAATTGTGGTTATCTCGTGGGACCGCTCATATATGCTCATATATATATGAGCGGTGTTCAAGTATAAACAAAATTCAATAATGGTTGGATTATCAAAAGCGTTAACTTCAGTATAAAACACATATTCTGCTAACAGTGTTCAAGTATAAACAACATTCGATAATGGTTGCATTATGAAAAGCGTTATCTTCAGTATAAAACACATATTCTGCTAACAGTATTCAAGTGTAAAACACATATTCTGCTAACAGTGTTCAAGTATAAAACACATATTCTGCTAACAGTGTTCAAGTATAAAACACATATTCTGCTAACAGTGTTCAAGTATAAAACACATATTCTGCTGACAGTGTTCAAGTATAAAACACATATTCTGCTAACTGTGTTCAAGTATAAAACACATATTCTGCTAACAGTGTTCAAGTGACAGTATTGAGAAGTATTCACGCTCCTCTTTCCATTTTGTTTTGATAAAGCTGACATTTCACGTTTGGTTGGCCCCCAGTGTTTATTTTCACGGTTTGACAATGCGAGCAAAAGATAATTGTATCTATAAAACCAACCTTAACGTAATAATTAGTTAGGGAGATTGTGCTATGTACAAGGGACGGAACTCTATATAGCAATTTCGTCGCCAAAATAAACACTATTTCCCAATTAACGCCCTTAGAGCGACAAAACAGGTTTCTTGCTTCAATGGAGCAGAAATACATAAAACCAGAGTTATTTGAGAATATTACGACTAAAATTATTATCGCCACAATTCATGCGAATCCCGAAAACACCCAAAACTCATTGGTGTATATGAAATAACTAAATAAATCCTTTTCCTATATCCTTTTAAACCCTTCTCCACAAACAACGCTTTCTGCAGCAGACGACTTTTGGAAATATTGTGACAAATATGGAAACTGCTCAAAAACGAGGAGTATTCTCCTTTTGCAACACTGTTTTCAATTATTTTCAATAATTTAACTTTTATTTATAGAGATATTTAACAGATTTGTCGAGATCTTTTCAAAGTCGTCTGCTGTAGATTTGTTGTATTTGGCAAAGGGTTGAACAGTTCGCCTACTTTGATAATACATGTGAACAATTTTACTGGTTGAAAATTGCAAATGTAAATATTGTTATGACAGTGAAAATATTGCGAAAATAGACCGCATTTGACTATCATTCGCGAGTTCTCATTTCGCGTCGTTAATCCAGCAGCCGCCTGCTGTGTTCATTAGGCGGGCACCGATAACAGACGTAACAATCCATGGATTTAGAGTTCGAAACCAAGCTCGGCCAACATTCTCTCCGGCGTTTAACAAAAGCCAATGCGTCATTCGTCTTCCAATAATCTAACAATCTATGTTTAAAAGCAACAAGTTGCTTTGAAATGCTTTTGTGTGTAGTACTGGTGTGAGAACAGGTGTGATAACTGGTGTGAGAAAACCAGCAATCCCATGTGTAGGTGATTTGGCCGTCGTGATATGAGCCTTCCAACGAGAAAAAACCAACATTGTGGTCTCTGCGTAAATAATCGACCCGGATCAGCCTAAGCATGTCGCGCAGGCTTAACTGGATAGACACGTTTCACCTCATGTGGATTTCCTGTTTCAGAAATCATTACTCTATACCTCTATCATCCTGCGACGGAATGTGTCGGCTCGGATCAGTCTGCGCGGATTGCGCAGGGCGATCTGGGTCGATACATTACGCATAGGCCTCTCGAGGGACCTTAAATCCCAATCAATCAATCAATCAACCATTGATAAGGGGAATGTTGAATTGACCTAATGATTAGAGAAACGAACGCCTTGTTCAGATGGCTTTCGGGTACATCACGGTAGCCAGTTTACAATCCTGACTTTCTCAACATCGGTTGTGAAACACGCTCACAGTTTACATTCCTGACTTTCTCAACATCTGTTGCGAAACACGCTCTCAGTTCACATTCCTGACTTTCTCAAAATCGATTGTGAAACACGCTCTCAGTTTACATTCCTGACTTTCTCAACATCGATTGTGAAACACGATCTCAGTTCACATTCCTGACTTTCTCAACATCGGTTGTGAAACATGCTCTCAGTTTACATTCCTGACTTTCTCAACATCGATTGCGAAACACGCTCTCAGTTTACATTCCTGACTTTCTCAACATCGGTTGTGAAACACGCTCTCAGTTTACATTCCTGACTTTCTCAACATCGGTTGCGAAACACGCTCTCAGTTTACATTCCTGACTTTCTCAACATCGATTGCGAAACACGCTCTCAGTTTACATTCCTGACTTTCTCAACATCGATTGTGAAACACGCTCTCAGTTTACATTCCTGACTTTCTCAACATCGATTACGAAACACGCTCTCATTTACATTCCTGACTTTCTCATCATCGATTGCGAAACACGCACTCAGTTTACATTCCTGACTTTCTCATCATCGATTGCGAAACACGCTCTCCGTTTACATTCCTGACTTTCTCAACATCGATTGTGAAACACGCTCTCAGTTTACATTCCTGACTTTCTCAACATCGATTATGTAACACGCTCTCAGTTTACATTCCTGACTTCCTCAACATCAATTGCGAAACACGCTCTCAGTTTACATTCCTGACTTTCTCAACATCGATTGCGAAACACGCTCTCAGTTCACATTCCTGACTTTCTCAACATCGATTGTGAAACACGCTCTCAGTTCATATTCCTGACGTTCTCAACATCAATTGCTAAACACGCTATCAGTTTACATGACCCGACACTAGTCGAAGATGCATACCTGAAGAATTTGTAAAACGACCACAAACAGACTACAAACTATGTTATTCGATCCTAACCCTTTCACACATACAACAAATCCGCAGCAGACGACTTCGAAAACATCGAGTACAAAAACACGGAAAAGTAATGTACGTATACTTACTGAAAAGAGTTGAAAACAATGTGTCAAAAGAAGAAATTGCTCTGTTTGAGCAATTTCTCCTTTTGTCACAATGTTTTCAAAAGTCGTATGATGCAGAGGCGTCAGCAATTGTCTGGAAAGGGTTAATCACAGATAACTGTATAACATGACGTAATGATTCTTGTTGGTTCCACGTAATCAGATTAGTTCATAAACAAGCTCTCGAAAGAGGGAGACCAGGATTCGATCCCCGATTGATTGTATGGTGTTCTACGCCACTTTCACCTCGATGGTGTAATGGTAGAGCGTCCGCATCGGGTGAAGGTAGTCGCGGGTTCGATCCCATGCCTGGTCATACCAATGTTAGTAATGGCTGTACTCATTGGTGCTCAGGGTTGCGGGGTTAGCATTACGACTAACTGACTTGTGTCAGGATAAATGGATCAGCAGTACTGGTAACTTACCCATGCATCGCCGTGATATAACTGAAACATTGTTGAAATATATCGAGGGCTTGGCGTGAAACGGTTTTGTAACTTAAAACCTATTTTGAGATTCCTGGTTTATGGGCAATTTTGACCCCTTTGTAAACAATGGAAATTTAGGTGCCATTGCTCAGAACGAGCAATGGCACCTAAATTTCCATTGTTTACCAAAAAAAATGATTTAACGCTTATAAAGACTTTATGGCGAGGTGATTAACCTTGGTAAAAAAATATCAATTTTAGTTACAACCGTTTCACGCCAAGCTCTCGACTAAAGGAGAGATGTTTTAAAAGTCGTCTATAATTTTGGTAAAGGATTGAATGGTCCTGGTTGGGTGCACGTCGATCTATACCTATATGGGTGTAACCGTGTAGAAACCACTGAATCGTGTAGTTTCAACATCTTCATTTACCTGTAACCATTTCGTTACGCTCCAGTGAATTTGCCCAAGTTTGTCGGGGCTGGTTGGTAATATTTAGAAAAGTGTTTAACGTTTCTGTTCTGGTCCGCATATTTTGGTGAGTAAAAACATATACATTTACTTATATTTTCCTCTTTCTTTCAAGCTGTTTTTACTTATATTTTGTTGTTGTTTCGTCTTATCTTCAAAAAGAAAAATGCTTTTATAGTTGAACAAAACTGATAGGTGTAGTCAAAGAAACATATGTCTCAAGAGCTGGGAAATGCAGGTTTAAGTTTCATACAGATTACCGAATTGTCTTCCAGCCTGACCTAGTATTCTTCAAAACTCAAAATGAAACTTTGATAAAGTGTTGAAAACATAGAGGGTAAAGGAGAAGTTGCTCATTATGAGTAATCTCGCCACTCGATATTTTTATTGTTTGGTGTTTTACGCCCGTTTTCAACAATTTGTTCAGTTATATCAGTGCGTTTCATGGGTAAGTTACCAGTACTACTGGTCCATTTATCCTGATATCAGCCAGTCAGTCGTAATGCTAACCTCGGAATCCTGAGCGCCAAGGAGAGTCAGTCGTAATGCTTATCCCGCAACCCTGAGCGCCAAGGAGATCAGACATTACTACCATTTTAAAAGTCTTTGGTATAACTCGGCTGGGGATCGAACCCACGACCTACGGCACCCGAGGCGGACGCTCTGCAACTACACTACTGAGATATTTTTGAGAAATGTAGATGCGCCTTAAGTAGCATGTACCGGGGAATGGTAAAATGATACACGCATTTTATGCTCTTTAACCCTTTCCCACATACAAATCTGAAGCAGACAGCTTTTCGAACATGTATGCATAAAAATGGAAACTCTTTATTTATAAATTAATGTAATTTTATTGCGTAGAATTGAAAACAGTGTGGCAAAAGAAGACATTGCTCATCATGGTATGTTTATATGTGGGGAAAGTTTAATACGAGAAGTTAGCTAGACTATTGTACACACTTATTTACCAGTAGGAGGAACATCCCCTCGTATACCATGTCGATTAGTAAAGATATAAGTGAATGTTTTTCAGTGGATTATATATTGACAAACTCATCGTTTAACTCATTCCAAATTGCAGACGCGTTCTGACGCATTATGACGCATCTGCAGCAGACAGCTTTTGAATACAATGTGACAGAAGAAGATATTGCTCAAAACGAGCAAATTCTCCTTAAGTGCCCCAAGTTTTTCAACTTTTTTTCAGTAATTATACCATCATTTATGGGGAAATTCCATATTTTGACTTGCTGTTTTCAAAGTCGTCTGCTGCGTATTTGTTGTATGTGGGAAAGGGTTAACCCATTCCATATTGCGTAGGTATTTTGACGCATCTGCAGCAGACGATTCTTGGAAACATTGAGGCTCATAATAAACGATTTCTCATGTTGCCACAGTGTCTTCAACTCCCTTCCATAATAATTATTACAGTTTCATTTATAGAGATTTTCTTATTTTTTTGCCCAAATGTCTTTAACCCTTTCTCTCATACGACATTTCTGCAGCAGAAGACATTGAACATTTTTCGTCAAAAAATAGAATTGTCTCATTAATTGAATTGATAACCTATGACTAAAAGTGGATAATATTGTGGCAAAAATAAAAATTGCTCGTTTTGAGTAATTTCTTCTTTTGTCACTATGTTTTCAAAAAGCCGTCTGCTGCAGAGGCGTCAGAAAGCGTCTATATGAGGGAAAATGCTAAGCCATCTGTACACGTCTTCGGTAAATAAATGATTGCAGGAAATATCCCAATAGTGGCAAGATATATTTACAATTAATGAAAAGAGGTTTTTTATTCGTGAAAAACTAACTTTCAATATTCACTGAGGGAAAATAAGGCTCGATCTGCAGCAGATGGCTATTTGAAAACATAGTGACAAATAAAGAAATTGCTCAAAACGAGCAATTGCTCCTTTTGCCACAATGTTTTCCACTTTTAATCATAGGTCATCCATTCAATTATAGAGATTTTCTATTATTTGACAGAATATTTTCAAAGTCGTCTGCTGCAGAATTGTCTTATGTGGGAGAGGGTTAACAAACAATATTCTCCATTTGTACCTGTCGCTATTATCAGTCCCATAATCTGACTATTTGACCTTTAATTCAGTGGTTTTTTTTTTCAAAATATGAGGTGCAAGACATTTCTTATACACGCCGCGGTGGTATAAGTGATAGAACATCCACCTTTGGTACAGAAGGTCGCGGGATGGATTCCCGGCGCGGTCATACCAAAAACTGTAACATTGTAGTAATTACATTCCCTCCTTGGCGCTCAGGATTATAGGTTATCATTAAAGACCGACTCACTGGTTCTTCGCAGACGAGTTTTAACCCTTTCCCTGATACGACAATTCTGCAGCAGACGACTTTGAACATATTTTGTCAAAATATAGAAAATCTCCATAATTGAATGGATAACCTATGACAAAAAGTGAAAAACATTGTGGCAAAAGGAGAAATTGCACATTTTGTGCAATTTCTTCTTTTGTCACTATGTTTTCAAAAAGCCGTCTGCTGCAGAGGCGTCAGAAAGCGTCTATATGAGGGAAAGGGTTAAAGGAAGTGAATCAAATAATGTCCGTTCACACCAATGACCAATTGCAACCGTATCATTGTTTTTAAATCTAAAACTTACAGATTTCCAGTATCAAGATGAAGTGGATTTTCGGCTTTTTGGTATGTAGATTTACAATAATTTGTTTACCCTTAAATAGCATACAGTTTTTATATCGCGCCGATAATTTCCCGAGTTTAAAGTATATATATATATATCTGTGATCAAAGTTTATGTTGAGTTTAACAAAAGTCCTATCAAAAGTGACGACAGGAGTTGGTAATCGGACAGAATCCGCGTCGGGATTGGATGATTCCGTCGGTCAGTACCTAGACCTGTAACACCCGGTAACTCAATCTGTAGCGACGCGGGTTGTCAAGCCAGGGGTAGTGAGCTCGGCCAACATTCTTTCTGACGTTTGACAAAAGTCACTGTGACGAGCGTCATTCGTCTTCCACCAATTGGCTAACAGTCTATGTGGGAAAGAAGCCCGTTGCTTGGGAAAGTATGTTGTGTGGAGTACTGGTGTGAGAAAGCCATGATAAACATGAGTAGATGAACTGGCCATTGTTGAAAACGGCGTAAAAACCCCAATCAATTAATGTAAAACGTATCTCGTCATACGAAGGTCGCCCTTCATAGTGTTTGTTATCCAAAGCAGTTATATCAATTGAGCCCGTCTGTACGAAAATAATACAAGACGACTATTATGAACAGCGCAGATCCTGATCCGTATTTGCATCCTAACAGTCTGATAGAGATCGTCACTGTTCACATATTTCTTACACAGGCCTATTTGAAACATCAACGTCAACGTGTGTAGATTATGATCAGACAGAGCAGAGGTACAAACGAATCCGAACCTTCAGAAATGCCAACTTGTACATTTCCCCACAGATTATTGGCTTAAATGTCATACTTACAAAGTCGATGTTTGGTTGAAACTTTTATCCCCAACACCTCCCAGATATTTTCACAACTTAACCCTTCCCCACATATAGATCTGCAGCAGACGACTTTTGAAAATTTTGAAAATGTTGTGACTAAAGAATATATTGCTCTCTCCTTTTGACACCATGTTTTCAACTCTTTTCAAGTATTGTACTTTCATTTAAAGGGAGTTTCCATATTATTTCCTATATTTTTATTTTTGTTGGGGGGGGGGGGGGGGGGGGGGGGGTGCGGGGGGTGTATATTTTTAAAATCGTCTGCTCGGCTTTAATGTATGTTGGAAAGGGTTAAAGGTTAAATGATTCGTTGGAATACAGTTGTTGATATATTATTTTCTCGTTTTGTAGGTGTGTTTCGTCCTAAAGAACTGTGATGCACAACAGGCATCTGCCAAACAAGGTATGTCATCATCAGTATCATCGTCAGTATCATCATCATCATCATCATCATCATCATCATCATCATCATCAAACTCATCATTAACTACAACAACAAACACATCATCACCATCAGCATCAGCACGACATTGATAACAATTATCATCTTCGTCATCATCATCATCATCATCATCATCATCATCATCATCATCAGCATCATCATCATCATCATCATCATCATCATCATCATCATCATCATCATCATCATCATCATCATCATCATCATCATTCATTATCATCAACAACAACCTCACCTGAATGAATATTATTATAATTATCATCATCATTTTCATCAACATAACCGTAATAAACATTATTAGCATCATTTAAAATATGTGGCCGCTTCGTTAAACATCGCTCAACACACAGTTTGAAAAATAAAACACAATGAATTGAAATACAGAGGCATTTGAGAGTTGCGTATGTACCGTAAGGATGTAATGTGCGACATATTACAAGAGCTGCTTGCAATTTCTTTCAGAAATCAGCAGTAGCCGAGGGGTGGGGTGCACTGGGGAAAGGCACATGTTCTAGCCTATTACTTGTTTGTTTACCCAGGGTTCATGAATAAGTGAATTGCCTTCGTTATATAACTGATATGAGCCGTCCCGCGAGAAAACCAACATTATGGTCTCTGCGTAATGTATCGACCCAGATCAGCCTGCGCTGTCCGCGCAGGCTAATCGGGGTCGACACATTCCGTCGTAGGGGGATAGAGGTATAGAGTAATGATTCACGAAACAGAAAATCCACAGGAGGCGAAAAGTGTCTGTCCGGGTAAGCCAGTGCGGCATGCTTAGGCTGATCCGGGTCGATACTTTACGCTAAATCCACAATGTTTGTTTTCTCGCGGAACGGCTCATATTATAAAGTTGAAAACGGCGTAAGACCCCCATCAAAACAAACAAAATGTCCCTTAGTCTCACATTAACAAGATTGACAGATGTGTGTGGTAATACTTTTGGAATATATTTAAAAACCGAACAATGTTGTCCAAGATTAGACTGCAAGAATGTGCAGTTAAGTGTTGGTCTACATTGTACGTGCAGGTTGTTAAGTTATATAAGCGGAATACACACGTTAACCCTTTCCCTCATACGACGATTCTGCAGCAGACGACTTTGAACATATTTTGTCAAAAATTAGAAAATCTCTGTAATTGAATTGATAACCTATGATTAAAAGTGGAAAACATTGTGTCAAAAGGAGAAATTGCTCGTTTTGAGCAATTTCTTCTTTTGTCACTATGTTTTCAAAAAGCCGTCTGCTGCAGAGGCGTCAGAAAGCATATATAAGAGGGAAAGGGTTAATTAAACTCGCTTTTATAACTCTTTCAACACACTTAAAATGATTCCGCATCGCATATATCACCTAAGAATATAATTATATATCACCTAAGAATATAATTTCAATAGAAAATATTTCTTTCTTCATATGTCTGAAACCCTGACATCTCAATTATCTCATAAATCAATTTCATATAAGACAATCGTATCTTTCAAACCCTGACATCTCATATTTGACCATGTTTCAGCATCGGTATTGTGCTTCAGAGATGAAGTAACAAACACCTTTGAAACCCTGACATCTCATATTTCACCATGTTTCAGTATCGGTATTGTGCTTCGGAGATGAAGAAACAAACACCTTTCAAACCCTGACATCTCATATTTGACCATGTTTCAGCATCGGCATTGTGCTTCAGAGATGAAGTAACAAACACCTTTGAAACCCTGACATCTCATATTTCACCATGTTTCAGCATCGGTATGGCACTTCAGAGATGAAGTAACAAACACCTTTGAAACCCTGACATCTCATATTTCACCATGTTTCAGCATCGGTATTGCACTTCAGAGATGAAGTAAAAAACACCTTTGAAACCCTGACATCTCATTTCACCATATTTCAGCATCGGTATTGTGCTTCAAAGATGAAACAACAAACACCTTCAATATGACGTTAACGGTAAAACTGAACACGGACCCGCAGGGTGCATTATGGGCTATCAGCAACACCGACTATAACCAGGTTCCGTACGTCATAACGAAGGTAACGCCGACATGCATGTCAACGTATGACACCACCAACGGGATATACACGCTTAAGTCGATGGTGGATTTGAGCTCGACCTCGACACAGGATAATAACGATTGTGGCCGGGTAAGCGTGATTTTACGTTTTAGTTTAGTTTACATCGGTTGCAAAGCAAGCTTTCAGCTAATACTTTTCACGCTCGACGTCTGCTTGATGGAGACTTAACCAGTAATTGCGCCGTGTGTGTGGAAAAAATCCACAAGCCAAAACCCAATACTCACGGGATTTGAACCTGGGATCTTTGTTTCGAGATGCCGATGCTCTACCACTGCACCACTTTATTTAATTAGTTAGTTAGTTAGTTAGTTATCCCTCACCGAAGTCGTATGGGATATTGGTTTGGCCTCGTCCGTCCGTCTGTCAATCTGTTCGTCGTCCCGTCATGCTTTACATTAATTGATCGTTACTTCTTTTTATTCACTTTTTCGCATCTTACTTCCAATGATTCAATTTCTGATTACTTGTGACTGTAAAATGTGCAGTGCCCAGCGTGCCTATTTTTTGGAAAAATTTCATGTATTTCAATGATTCATGTTTGGCCATTTTTCTCGCTTTTTTCCAACGACTTCAAACTTTTAAAATATGTAAATGGTTTGTAAGCACATGTACCAGTATCGAAGCCTGTTACAAAAAAAAATAGGTATATATATTTCCTACCGTAAAAATAAACAATTTGCGTAATCCCGCACATTCAATTCGGTTGATTTATTTGCGAGATATAGGAACAAATGTAAAGATAATACTCCTCTACATCAGAAATATTTCCGAACAAAATGTCCACATACCGGATGATACTTTGAGTTACTGGAAAGTTTTAAAAATAAAATTGCATGAATACGCATCTTGCTGGAATGAAATCGGCTGTCTGATTATTCTCTCTGGAAAGAGTTGACCATTCTTGTTGTCAAAGTTTTCAGTTTGTTTCAAGATTAGAGACTCATCATACCTCCAAAGTTTGATAGTGCCCGACTTTGATTTTCGAACCAAAGGTTTAGCTCAGCGAAGTTAAGTGATTTTGTCAAAAGGAAATATACCTTGTTGGTGTAATAATAAAAACTGGAAAAAACAATATTTAAAATATAAAAAAATAAATAAAATTAAATCTTCAAGGTAACAGTAAAATGCGAAAACAAATATAACAGGTAACTTGTACTGTACTGGTACCTTTGCTTGTAAGCTGCTGTTTCAGAAGTTATATCATGCGAGTGTTCATATGTTTGGAGTAAGACCCTGCAATGGTTGCATTTTTATTCCGGCTATAAATTTCCCTAATTTACCAACTTTCGCAACATAATGGACTCTGCGTAATGTTTCAACCAAGATCAGCCTGCGCATTCCGCGTAGGCTAATGCGGGTCGACACATTCCGTCTCAGGGAATAGAGGTTTAGAGTAATGATTCCCGAAACAGAAAACCCACAGGAGGCTTAAAAGTGTCTGTCCTGGTTAGCCTGTGCGTCATGCTTAGGCTGATCCGGGTCGATACTTTACGCAGAGTCAACAATGTTGGGTTTCTCGTCGAACGGATCATATGTGTTCCGTGAAACGCTCTTTTTCCTTGAGGTTTAACCCTTTCCCCCTCATATAGACGCTTTCTGACGCCTCTGCAGCAGACGGCTTTTTGAAAACATAGTGACAAAAGAAGAAATTGCACAAAACGTGCAATTTCTCCTTTTGCCACAATGTTTTCCACTTTTTGTCACAGGTTTTATTCAATTATGGAGATTTTTTTATTTTTTGACAAAATTTGTTCAAAGTCGTCTGCTGCAGAATTGTCGTATGAGGGAAAGGGTTAACGCCGTTTCCATCAGTATTTCAGTTGTATCACGTCTACAGTACATATACATACATCTGATGGGTGGGTGAAAAAACAATACTTGACCAGAAAATATATCTGCCAAAACGGCACTCCGCAAATGACTGCCTCAGAGTTTTATTAACCCTTTCGGCGCCAAAGGCAATATTGAGGTTTTTGCAAACAATACTGATTCAGGTGAGTCAGCTCGTAACGAGCTGTCTCACCTGAAATCAGCATTGTTTGCCTTTTAGTTATCAAAAGTGTCCAAACTTTGATTACATGAGTAATGGAGACGCCCGGTTTTGAATATGAAAGAGTCTACTTTAAACAATTCGGCGCTGAAAGAGTTAATATAATATAAATATGTGAAATGAGTGTTCGAAAACGATGCCTTATGCCGTTTTCAATAGTATTTCAGTTTGTTATCATGCTGTTTCCTGGTATGATAGCAAGTACCTCAATTTATCGTGGCACTGGATAATCGGGTGATTTGCAATCCCTGCATCAAGGAGGAAAGTCGTTACTATCATTTTTAGCTCGACTATTCCGAGAATATGAGAGCTATTCTACTCACCCTGGCGTCGGCGTCCGCGTCACACCTTAGTTAAGGTTTTGCATGCACGTACTTATACTACATGTATTGTATTAAAACTTTCTACAATGCTCCCCAACAATCACACATATGTAAATAATCAAGTTGTTTGATAACTCTATCCTGTATTCAAAACAAGTTATGGCCCTTTTTATTCTTAGAAATTCTGGTTAAAGTTTTGCGTGCAACTACATTTAGAGTCCATATCTCAGTAACTAGTTGATGCAGTGTATTGTAACTTTATACAACCCGTCCCAACCATCATACCTATGTACATAATCAAGTAAGATAAGATATAATGAAAATTATCAACGTTTAAGAAATGCTTGGTTTAAGTTGTGCACACAACTACATTAAAGTCCATACCTCAGTAGCTAATAAGCGATGGAATAGTCGATGGCGCTGTCTTACGGACAGCTCTTTATTTGGTGTGACACGACTGGGGAACACATCCTAATATGAGCCGTCCCGCGAGAAAACAATCAGTGTGAACTCTGCGTAAAGTATCGACCCGGATCAGCCTAAGCACGTCGCACAGGTTAACCCGAACAGACACTTTTCGCCTCCTGTGGATTTTCTGTTTCAGGAATAGCTACTCTATACATCTATCCCCCCTAAGACGGAATGTGTCGGCCGGATCAGTCTGCGCGGACAGCGCAGGCTGATCTGGTCGATACATTACGCAGATGTCTATCGCCGCAGCTGCATTTTGGGGGCATTTTGAGAAAATCAACATTGTGGACTCTGCGTAAAGTATCGACCCGGATCAGCCTAAGCATGTCGCACAGGTTAACCCGAACAGACACGTTTCGCCCCCTGTGGATTTTCTGTTTCAGGAGTCATTACTCTATACCTATATCCCCCTAAGACGTAATATGTCGCCTCAGATTTGCCTGGGCGTACTGCGCAGGCTGATCTGGGTCGATATATTACGCATAGTCCATAATGTTGGTTTTCTCGTGGAACGGCTCATATCATGGTTTTTGTTTAGATAAACGCCTCAACCCTTCTATTTATGCTCTGAACGTAACGATAATTGAACACTTCGATGGTATATTTATTGTATTCAAAGAAGCTGCGGCGGGGGAAAGTATGGAAGCCCTGGAGGGACTTCTTACTTCAATACTTCTGACTTCCATACTTCTAACTTCATAACTTCTAACTTCCAAACTTCTAACTTCATTACTTCTAACTTCATCACTTCTAACTTCTAACTTCATTACTTCTAACTACATTCACTTCAGACTTCTAACTTCATTACTTCTAACTTCTGAACTTCTAACTTCATTACTTCTAACTTCATCACTTCTAACTTCATCACTTCTAACTTCATTACTTCTATATAACTCCATTCATTTCTAACTTCTTACTTCATTACTTCTAACTTCCAACTTCATTACTTCTAACTTCATTACTTCTAACTTTATCACTTCTAACTTCTAACTTCATTACGAATGAAAACAATACGATTTGGACCTTGGAAGTTAAATGTTATGAAGTTAAAAGTAAGGAAGTTAGAAGTATGGAAGTTAAAAGTAAGGAAGTTGGAAGTTAAAAGTGATAAAGTTAGAAATGTTGAAGTTAGAAGTATGGAAGTCAGAAGTCAGAAGTTTTGAAATAAGATAGATTTGGACATTGGAATTTAATGTAATGAAGTTAGAAGTAAGGACGTTAAAAGTAATGAAGTTAGATGTAAGGAAGTTGCAAGTTAGAAGTAATGAAGTTAGAAGTGAATGTAGTTAGAAGTAATTAAGTTAGAAGTTTGGAAGTTAGAAGTTAGAAGTAATAAAGTTAGAAGTTAGAAGTAATAAAGTTAGAAGTTAGAAGTAATGAAGTTAGACGTGATGAAGTTAGTAGTAATGAAGTTAGAAGTTTGGAAGTTAGAAGTTAGAAGTAATGAAGTTAGAAGTTAGAAGTAATGAAGTTAGAAGTTTGGAAGTTAGAAGTAATGAAGTTAGAAGTTAGAAGTAATGAAGTTTTGAAGTTAGAAGTTAGAAGTAATGAAGTTAGAAGTTAGAAGTTTGGAAGTTAGAAGTAATGAAGTTAGAAGTTAGAAGTAATGAAGTTAGAAGTTAGAAGTAATGAAGTTTGGAAGTTAGAAGTTAGAAGTAATGAAGTTAGAAGTTAGAAGTAATGAAGTTAGAAGTTAGACGTGATGAAGTTAGAAGTAATGAAGTTAGAAGTTTGGAAGTTAGAAGTAATGAAGTTAGAAGTATGGAATTCAGAAGTATTGAAGTAAGACGTCCCTCCAGGGCTTCTATAGAAAAGGGGTTTATCTTGATACCCTTTTTTTCATAATTTAATAACGGTGAAACTATTCACATTGTTTGGGTGTTTTTATCCTGCTTCACATACTTTATGATAATTGAAAGGTGAAACTATTCATATAGTTGCTGTGTTTTGATATTGTATCACATACTTTATGATAGTTTCATGAAGGGTGAAACTATTCACATTTCGGAGGTGTTTTTATCTTGCTTCACATACTTTATGATACTTGAAAGGTGAACAACTATTCACATAGTTGCGGTGTTTTTATCTTGCTTCACATACTTTATGATAATTACATGAAAGGTGAAACTATTCATATTTCGGAGGTGTTTTTATCTTGCTTCACATACTTTATGATACTTGAAAGGTGAAAAACTATTCACATAGTTGCGGTGTTTTTATCTTGCTTCACATACTTTATGATAATTACATGAAAGGTGAAACTATTAATATTTCGGAGGTCTTTTTATCTTGCGTCACATACTTTATGATAATTTAAAGGTGAAAATAGGCACATTGAAGCGGTGTTTTTCATCTTGCTTCACATAATTTATGAAAAGTGAAAGGGGAAACTATTCACATTTCGGAGGTGTTTTTATTTTGCTTCTCATGCGTTTTAACAATTGAAAAGTGAATCTATTCTTGTGTTGGTATGTTTATCAGGCTGCACATACGGCCAATGAGGTATCAGTCAAAGCTGTGCGAACATATAATGTTTGATAATATAAATCTATTTTTAAATGTGTTTTTTCGCCATTTCGAGGATAGAAAATGTAGCAGCGTCCCCAATAGCACTCCATCGTGATCCGAGTAGCCAGGTCTCAAATTCTCCACATTGACCATCAGGTCCGCCATAGGTGCGGGAGGTCGCTTGTTCGACTCTCGTCACTTTAAATATGGTAGTTATAGCCTTTGCAATAGTGTTTTGTTCATAAGTCGTTCTGAAATAGATTCATCTATATGTGTCAACTAATTGAATTGTTCTATCGGTTTTTTTTAAGGTGAAGAAAACAGGCGTATCATCAGCGGTAAGTGTTTTCAAATCAATGTCAAACTAAAACATGCAGTAATCATGATTTAGAGGACAAATTCCATTGTCTCCAAAAATTACCATTATATGTGCCAGTATTTTTGCAAACAAGACATATTCAGGTGGGACAGCGCGTAACGAGCTGTCTCACGTGAAATCAGCAGTATTTGCCAATTAGTTATCCATATTCCAAAACTTTTTTAAGATGAAGGATGTCGCCCGATTTTTAACATGGAATAAAATTCGGCGCTAAAAGTGCTAAATGAGCCGTCCCGCGAGAAAACCAACAGTGTGGTCTCTGCGTAAAATATCGACCCAGATCAGCCTAACCATGCCGCGCAGGCTAACCCGAACAGACACGTTTCGCCTCCAATGGATTTTCTGTTCCAGCAATCATTACTCTATACCTCAATCCACCTAAGACGTAATGTGTCGGCCCGGATTAGCCTGCGCGGACTGCGCAGGCTGATCTGGGTCGATACATTACGCAGAGGCCATTATGTTGTGTTTTTTCGCGGGACGGCTCAAATGTATGCCAACCTTATGTTATTTATAATTTGTGTAGATAAAGATTCCGACCATCCTATCTGATCTACCTCTACACCAAGCGTGAGAAATTTCTTGAACCGTTCTGTCACAAACTTGGGAAGAGTGTAGATCCAGATGCGACTGGAATTTTTTTTAAATTCTGAATCCAACTAAATTAAGAAGTCAACATTGATATACCATATTTGATTTAAATATAATCACAGCGGCTAAGATTTAGTTTTTAAAAATATTGAATATATAATCAAAGGACAATATTGAACTTTCATTTGTGACAAAAATATTTTGTGGTCCTAACTCGAGACCCAAAAAGTATTGGGCATAATTCAAGTTTCCTAAATTGACCCCCGGTTCTTTGTAAAACCCATTTGATGTAAATGAAAGACGTCAAAATAAACATTCTAATATATGCGGTACTTTACTTCTCTACTTATTTCTATTCATCAATTTTAATAAACGAGTTTGCTAAGATGATATGCCGCGAACCTTGGCGAGCGTCATATTCAGCTTAGTTATATTCTATTTATCACATAACGTGATTTATGAGGCGTATTTCCAAAAAATATATATGCAATTTGCCGGTTTTGACGCCAAAGTGACTAACGTTTTTATAACGTCAATCCGCTGACGTGACGTCATTTTCATAGTTTGGTTTCCGCGTTGTAACAAACGTTGAGAGTAAGACTGGAAACCAAACTAGTAGTGTCATATGATATTTAATTAATGGGATTTTGGCACTCCCAGAAAGGGAGTGATAAATGTGATAAATGTAATAAATGTAAATTTTCCATGGCAAACTGTTATTTAATTCTAGTCTATAACCATTCCATACATTTTTTATCATTTGATTCATCAATGCCAAGCTTCGGTAGCTCAGTCGGTAGAGATGTGGCAAGCTTCCATTCCGACGTTTTGTCAAAAGTCAATGCGATAAGTGTCATTCGTCTTCCAATAAAGGCTAACAGCCTATATGGAAAAGTAGCCACTTTTTTTGGAAGGACTGTAATGAGGAGTACCGGTGTGAGAACTCCAGAAAACACAGTGGATCAACTAGCCGCAGTGATATAATATACATGACTGAACAATTGTTGAAAATGGCATTAACCACTAATCAATCGCTATCTAACAGTATTGGGAATGGTACATCATGCACGTGACGTCTCCGCCCGCTTCAAACCAACAGTTGCTGATAATGTCCAGGGATCGGGTATACATGGCCAAGTGTATTCAGAGTAATCTCACATCAAACATCCTAACATCTCAAATCACCGTCTCGTAAGTTATCCATTTACTGATATACAATACAGATGAGCCGTCCCGCGAGAAACCCAACATTGTGGTCTCTGCGTAAAGTATCGACCCGGATCTGCCTAAGCATGCCGCGCAGGCTTACCCGGATAGACACTTTTCGCCTTCCTGTGGATTTTCGGTTTCAGGAATCATTACTCTATACCTCTATCCCCCCCTGAGACGGAATGTGTCGGCCCGGATCAGTCTGCGCGGAGAGCGCAGGCTGATCTGGTCGATACATTACGCAGATATATTGATATGAGCTGTCCCGCGAGAAAACCAACATTGTGGTCTCTGCGTAAAGTATCGACCCGTATCTGCCTAAGCATGCCGCGCAGGCTTACCCGGATTGACACTTTTCGCCTTCCTGTGGATTTTCGGTTTCAGGAATCATTACTCTATACCTCTATCCCCCCTTAGACGAAATATGTCGGCCGGATCAGTCTGCGCGGAGAGCGCAGGCTGATCTGGTCGATACATTACGCAGATATATTGATATGAGCCGTCCCGCGAGAAAACCAACATTGTGGACTCTGCGTAAAGTATCGACCCGGATCTGCCTAAGCATGCCGCGCAGCCTTACCCGGATAGACACTTTTCGCCTTCCTGTGGATTTTCTGTTTCAGGAATCATTAATCTATACCTCTATCCCCCTGAGACGGAATGTGTCGGCCCGGATCAGTCTGCGCGGACAGCGCAGGCTGATCTGGATCGACACATTACGCAGAGGCACTACTGTGGGTTTTCTCGCAGGATGGCTCAATTATAGTTAAATATTTGTGTTTCAAGAAACATGTTTTCAACATTGCATGTGTAATTACGAAGTAATAAACACATAAAACGCGTATATTTTGAGTATGCAATAAGAACTTAATAACTATTATACTGAGCGAACAGATTTTTTTTGTCGGCTGCATGGTCAACATGTTTTGAAATCGTTTCGATCACAATAGTCAAGCTAAATTGCTTCGCAATTGAGCCCGACTAAAAATGGATTGCAACAGACGAATTTTAAAACATCCAGGCGAAAATATCGAACATCTCGATATAAGAAAGTATACATATTGGAAAATGTTGAAAACGTTTATGGCAAAAGCAGAAATGCCTTTATACTGAGCAAGTTCTTCTTTGGCCTTAATATTTTCAAATTTGTTCTGCTGTAGTTGTCTCTAAATTTGTTCTGCTGTTGTTGTCTCTAAATTTGTTCTGCTGTTGTTGTCTCTAAATTTGTTCTGCTGTTGTTGTCTCTAAATGTGTTCTGCTGTAGTTGTCTCTAAATGTGTCGTTAAGTGGAAAAGGTTCAAACCTTTCGAAGGTTAAATATTTTCAAAATGCTTTGAAAATATCTGAGGAAAAACTATAACTCCTTGCAATTGACATGACTATAATCATTTTATTCGAAGTTGAAACGATGTGAGAAAAGAGGAAATTGTTCGTTTTCAGCAACGACCTTGCAACAGACGAATTTTGAAAGCACAGTCAGAAATTGAATTAGCTGTGCATCAATAAACTCTTAGCTTCTATTTCCAACTGTCCAGATATGATATAAAAACGCGTTTAAAGAGTTGTGGATTTAATGTAAGCGTATAGTGAAGACTCCGTATAACTCTCTCATCGGGATTTCACCGCCTACATGTAAATACACCGCCTCGGTGTTGAAGTGGTAAAGCGTCCGCCTTGGTGCGGGAGGTCGTGGGTTCGATCCCAGGCCGAGAGTCATACCAAAGACTTTAAATATGGAAGTAATGGCTGCCCATCTTGGCGATCAGTTTGCGGGTTAGCATAACGACTGACAGGCTGCTGTCAGGATAAATGGACCAGTAGTATCGATAACTTATCCAGGAAACGCCGTGATATAACTGAAACATTGTTGAAAGTGAAACCGCAATGTAATTCATTATAATATGCGTTTTTGGACAAAAACTCCACACAACATACTTTCAAAGCAACTTGATGATTTTCCACATAGACTGTTAGCCCATTGGTGAAAGATGCATAAATTATGTCACAGTGACTTTTGTCAAACGTCGGAGAGAGTGTTAGCCGAGCTTTGATTCGAACTCACAACCGACTGAACTACCGGGGTTCGATCCCATTACGGAGAGCCACCAAGACCCCAAATAGCTGGACGCAGTGCATATTATAATTCCTCAGATGTTTTCAAACGTGTACCACGTGATATGTTCGACTCACGTGACGCATTGTGACCAATCAGCAGTGGACAACTTATAATACAATTGTGACAAAATGAGAAATTCCTCATCATGAGTCATTTCCTTTTGTCGAAATGTTTTCAATTATGTTGAATACGTCTTATCTATAGAATTAACTAAATATTCCTTTGATGTTATCAAAGTCGTCTGTTGTAGATTTCTTCTATGTTGGGAAATGATCGAGACCGCGGGTCCTTAATCCTTTCCCTCATACGACAATTCTGCAGCAGACGACTTTGTACATATTTTGTCAAAAAATAGAATATCTCTTTAATTGATAACAAATGACTGCAAGTGGAAAACATTGTGGCAAAAAGGAGAAATTGCTCGTTTTGAACAATTTCTTCTTTTGTCACTATGTTTTCAAAAAGCCGTCTGCTGCAGATGCGCCGGAAAGCGTCTATATGAAGGAAAGGGTTAATGTCGTTGTTTGATTGGAATTGTATTGTGGGCATTCGGATATTGAGATACCTATAGTTGATAGACACAATAATATAGCGAAAACAACCCAAAATGTATTGAATTTGCATTTTTTTTATTGTTTACTTGATGCGACATTTGCAACTCTTTCCTACATACAAACAAATCTACAGCAGACTTTGAAAACTCCAAGGCAAAATATAGAAATGTTCAAAAAGTGAATGTTTAACTAAACATTGTGGCAAAAGGTGAATTTGCTGATAATCATGTTTTCACAATGTTTGCAAAAGTCGTCAGCTGCAGAGGCGTCAGAAATCGTCTACATGAGGGAGGGGATAAATAAAGTCGAATGCTTTGAAAACATACGGCAAAAGATAAGATTTTTTTTTTAAACACATGACAACAAAATAAAACGAAGATAAAGAAATACAAATGTTTTCAAAACACATGACAACAAAATCAAACGAAGATAACAACAAAAAATAAGAATGTTTTCAAAAGCTGTCTCTATCAGATAAAGGGTAAACATTATTATTTCATTGAAACAGAACGCCATCCCTAAACCAAAACGTAAACCCAACTCAGTTACTGGTGACCTTGAAAGTTCAGAAAAAGAACAGCGTGACCAATGCCTACGCAGATGTTATAGCCACTGATACCGTAACTGCCGGTTCCATACTCCGTCTGACGGCAGTATACGACAGGACAAGCACCTACCAGGGTAATATAAACAATCCTGTTTGACTGCTTTCATATTCACAGAGATAGTTTTCTCTTAGACTGATCATTTTTCGAAAAAAAGATACCAAGAACGAACCCAACTCTGCTATGTCCATGGAAAATGTTAATTGCCTTCTTTGGACTACTTTCACGAATAAAATGGCCGCTCTTAGCATAGGGCCTAAGCGTAGATAATTCCGATTGAGTTAAGGTCAACGAATACAGATTAAATTCCTTTTTTGCGTCCATGTAAATCAACAAGTTTCAACGATCAAGTTTCACACTTTCTTCAATGTTTTCATGTAGAACACCCTATATCATTGAAAAGAGTAAACTCTCAGCTTTGCAATACACACAAAAGATGAGGGGTCATGAATAATGCAACAAAGAAATACCGTCATTTTGCACACAGTCGTGCTCGGCCAAATTGGTTTACCACATACATTTTTCACTTTCAGACTAGGTCAAAATACAAAAATATATGATATAATCAAACAGTTGCGATGTTGTTTGACCTTCCATATTGATAAACCCAATCGGAACTAATTTAACATGCGGGTTACCGCGGATTGTTTTCGATTGAAACGTTGGCAATTATTTAGATCATATGACCGCCAGGGACAATGTGATACGCACAACCACATCTCTTGACAGATAATATACGAACTACATCAGACGGCCGAACACAGCTTAGCCAAGCGGTTTCGATTGTCGAAACAGCACAAAAGAAACTGATCCTTTCATTTGATTGGTCACTTATATTAACATCTGTATTGCGCCGCTCTAAACATGATTTCGGTTGTATCATGACAACAAAGTATTATTCCACAATCCACCATGTCGGCGCGAACGTGGATCAAATCCGGGACACCTGGTCGAACATTCCCTTAGCTTACCTCTCGGCCAGGGCGGTTTTCACTTGATTGGCAACTACAAAGTAATAATCTGATGATGACGTACGACTCAGACAACAGCTTGCAATAGCAAAACATGACACGAAACCCAATCCTCTGGATTGCGACAATAGAATATGCTGATTAGCATATTAATTAGCATATTAATTAGCATATCAATTAGCATACGCCGACGTTCACATTGTTCAGAAGCTCACATGCTCGCTAGAGCCTCCCACGAGCCATTGGGGGACAGTTAATAACTTGAACTGTGATCGGCGAAAACCAACCTCAACGTAAGTATTGAACGTGAGGTAAAATACGTGTCTGCATTTCTACACAGGTGCCAGTCTCGTTTAAAATCTCAAAATAGCATTTGACTATATATTTACAATATATAGTCAAATGCTATTTTTAGATTTTTAAACAAGACTGGCACCTGTGCATTTCTATGGAAAGGATTCAAATGGATACTGCCTTACAGTAGTTACATGAAACCATATATGACTAATTGGCAAACAGTGCTGAGCCAGGTCAGACTGCGCGGATGCTTCACGATCGGTTTCCGTGACACGTGCCTCATGTCGCCTTTCTTTTCAGCAAACGTGCATGTTCACAGTATTTCCCTGTACAACACGGTCGTGTCGCCCTCTCCAAGTTTCAGTAACGACGTCTTCACACTTATAAATGACAAAGGGTGAGTGACACGTTTATTTTCTGTAGCAAAGTAATCCAATTTGTTTATGCAGTAATTTAGGTCCCCGACCAATTATACAAATGTTCACATACCTAATAAAATTTAGATGAGCGCCATGCCAATAAACATATAAATATTTAACGTACTAAAATGTTGTGTGTAATCTAGAAACTGTTCTGTATGCTTTTAAGTAACTGGAAAAAAATGTTGTGTGTAATCTAGAAACTGTTCTGTATGCTTTTAAGTAACTGGAAAAAAATGTTGTGTGTAATCTAGAAACTGTTCTGTATGCTTTTAAGTAACTGGAAAAAAATGTTGTGTGTAATCTAGAAACTGTTCTGTATGCTTTTAAGTAACTGGAAAAAAATGTTGAAAGCGGCGTAAAACACCAAACAAACAATCAATCAATTACTGTCAGACAACCGCAAAATGTATGAGTCATTACTCATCAATACTAATAATTATTACAATAATTTCTTTATTTTTTCAAGGTAACATCTAAGACACATACAGACAATTTAACAATGGCTATACATATCTTATTTTCATATGGCCTTCAATACTATTATAACACACACAAACATTACATTTAACAACATGCAAATTTCTATGAAAAATTATGGCATGAAATACAAATTGAATTAATTTTCAATCATGTGACACTCCAACTACTTTAAACGCAATTCTTAACATAATAACGGCAAGTAATCAAGATAGTGTTAGTATGGAACCTTTTCCAGAAGGTATTTCTTATAATTTCGTTTGAATGATACAATAAACGTTGAGTGCTTTATATGTGATGGAATGCTATTCCAGACTTTAAAACCAAAATATCTAAATGAATTTAACATGTAATTTGTTCTAGGTTTGTAGGTAAATGCTAAATTGTTATTGGATTGTGAGCGTTGAATGTGATATTTATTTTCCGAAAATATTAAAATGTCGTTCATGCATATTGGTGCCAAATTGTGAACGGTCTTGTAACTCAGCAAGGCGGTGTGATAGCGACGCCTATCGTCAAACGACAGCCAATGCAAGTCATGGAAAAGATCCGTTTTGGTAGACCCGCGAGATTTTGCAAGTATTATTCTTGCGGCCCTTCTCTGAATTGAAGATATCTTATTTCTGTATGTATTGGCTCCATGTCCCCAGACTACACAAGCATAATCAAACACTGGGAGTATAAAGGAGTTATGATATAGTAATTTCATTTTCTCATTAAGGTAGTATATAATATTTTTCAATAGCGCTATTTTAGTGTTTAATTTTCTGCATACAGAATCAATTTGTGCATGCCGATTTAACTTATTATCTACATAAACACCCAATATTTTTTGAAAAGAAACATTACTCAGTGGTTAACTGTTGACTTTTAACTGAAGGGGGCTCAATGAGGTCAGTTTATATGATGATGCAATAGTCATACAAGTTGACTTTGATGGATTAAGGGACATGTTGTTTACTTTTCACCATTCCATGATATAGCTTATGGTTTTTTTGTAGCTTGTCTTGTACATCTCATAACTGGAATCCGGAAGCGTACACAGTTGAATCGTCTGCGTATAAGTCTATGTTAACATCACGGCCATTTAACGAAATGTCATTTATGTAGAGCAAAAACAATGATTGATGCTAAGATAGTGAGTGCATACCTTTTGAGAATAGAGTATTGGCAGAGCCTGTTTTCAGATGGCTACGAACATAATTGTGTTTGTAATCTGTTTAAAAAAATGGCTGTTAACAATATTGGTTCAATCTGTTTTGAAATGGCTATGTACAAAATGTGTAGAATAGTTTTAAACCACCGATGTAGCCAGCATGAAATATGAGCTGACACATCTACGTTGATCGCATAAAACAGTCGAACCTGTGCTAAAGACCACCTTGGATTATAATTTCCCTGTCTATAGCGACCATGCTTTTAGTTTCTCAAATACTAATTTTCTGCATAAATGATCCTGTAAATAAAGACCACCTGCTAACAAATGCCGCATTCTTGTCTTCCCATGCATGGGTGGTTTTAACCCTTTCCCACATATATATGCTTTCTGGCGCCTCTGCAGCAGACGACTTTTGAAAACATTGTGACAAAAGGAGAAATTGCTCAAAACCAGCAATTTCTCCTTTTGCCACAGTGTTTTCAACTCTATTTAATTATTATTATTTTCTCATATACAGACAGTTTTCATATTTTTGCAAAGATGTTGTTAAAGTCGTCTGATGACGATGATTTGTTGTATGTGGGAAAGGCTTAAAATACACATGTCAAACTGTACTACTGATTTGTTGTATGTGGGAAAGGGTTAAAATACACTGTACTTTTATTACATCTACAGATGCGCCTATACCAGTGGGGCAAATTCTCTCCCGCCGACGCTGTCGCTGACAAGCGGATTCAAAGGTTCAGCATCCGGGTCCTTGTTCACTCTCACGACTGGTGACTTTCGTGCATGGAAAGATGAGGATTCGAACACGCTGTCTTTTAGGGCCTATTTTAAACCTTGTTTCTTCGATAACACTCTGCGTTGCACAGACGTAAGTTGTTAAAACATCAGGCGAAATGGTGTGTCGTATCTTTGTATCTGTGAACAGTGAAGAGCCATGTGATCCCGCTCATGCGTATAGTCGCACCAGAGTCTGCACTGCCCCGTATATATATATATATATATATATATATATATATATATATATATACCGATTAAACGGTTAAGCACTAAAAGAGTTTCACTTGGTGAGATTAAAAAAAAAAAAAAAAGCTGTAGGATATCATAACATGTTAAGGCACATATCAATATTAAATCAGAATCGGTAAACAAAACTTCCAACTGATCTGTTTAAGATGTTCAACAGATTTAGGAAATATTTAAATGATCTTGTTGATCAAAGTCACAATCCATCAAAACATGCATTTCATATTCAACTAGATTGAAACAATTACTAAAAGCAGCCCTAAGATTTACAAGTTTGATGATTTTATTTTAACAGGCATGTAAAGCAAGCACTGGCGCAACCGAACCGAGTGGCACACTCGGCAGAAAACGTCGTCAAGCGCCAAATGATGAACAGCCAGGTGTCGCCACGGTCGTTATACACGTTAGAGATAGCGACGATGGAGTTCCAAGAACAGCAGGTAAGAATAATCAAACAGCAAATCGAGGGCTTGGCGTAAAACGGTTGTAACTAAAATTAGTATTTTCTTACCAAGGTTAATCACCTCGCCATCAAGTCTTTATAATCATTAAATCAGTTTTCTTGGTAAACAATGGACATTTAGGTGCCATTGCTCGTTCTGAGCAATGGCACCTAAATTTGCATAGTTTACAAAAGGGTCAAAATTGCCCCTAAACCAGGGTTTTCAAAATATGTTTTAGTTACAACAGTTTCACGCCAAGCCCTCAAAATGTTACTTTAATGGTGCTGAACTCCAGATTAGAGATAGTATAGTATAAGTTTTAAAACTGTTCAAAAGTTGTCTTGAACTATTAAAATCATAATTCTGGGATAAAAATTAGAGTAATAATTCATTTACCATTACAATCAACATCTAAATATTGATCGTTTATACTTTAAATTGTCCTGGGTAGACATACCCATTAAGCCAAATTTTGTACATTTTCATTGACTTTCAATTGACTGGTTTTCAACATTTACTGCCGAAATAGTTTTGAACTATGTATTTCTTACTTTGTTGTCACTATTAGCCATATTTGCAGAAGTTTCAATATTTCAAAATGTTGATCTCCATCAGGAGTTCAGCATCTTTAACTGCGACAATGGAAACTTGTATTCCCAAGTCTTCATGTAACATCATTATTGCGATTTCTGATGATGAGGTTTATTCTTATTGGTCTTTAAAAACAAATCCCACAATCTTTAAATCTGTCTGATGCAGATAAATTATACTGTTCACAGTCTGATCGACATTTACACTGTTCGTTAATAAATGAATGGACTATTAAATTAATTAAGTAAAAAGTCGAACCACTGACCAAACAAACTAAATTAAACTGGAGGTAGATCTTAACCCTTTCCCTCATACGACACTTCTGCAGCAGACCACTTTGAACATATTTTGTCAAAAAATAGAAAATCTCTATAATTGAATGGATGACCTATGACTAAAAGTGGAAAACATTGTGGCAAAAGGAGAAATTGCTCGTTTTGAGCAATTTCTTCTTTTGTCACTATGTTTTCAAAAAACCATCTGCTGCAAAGGCGTCAGAAAGCGTATATATGAGGGAAGGGGTTAAATTACACACGGGCCAGATGTTCATTTTCATATTTGAATCGCTTCGTGATTTGGGAACTTGTAGACTCTCCAAAACGGGATCATACACATAAAGATAAATCAATGTAAAACTTCTGAGGTTACAGTACTAGATTGTCGTCATAATATGCATCTATAGGCCTAAAGAGAACACTGGTGAAACTGCGCTATAGGCCTAAATTACACGAAACGGGACAGTGAACACTGATGAAACTGTGCTATAGGCCTAAATTACACGAAACGGGAAATTGAACACTCTGATGAAACTGCGCTATAGGCCTAAATTACACGAAACGGGACAGTGAACACCCTGATGAAACTGTGCTATAGGCCTAAATTACACGGAACGGGACAGTGAACACTCTGATGAAACTGTGCCATAGGCCTAACTTACACGAAACGGGACAGTGAACACTCTGATAAAGCTGTGCTATAGGCCTAAATTACACGGAACGGGACAGTGAACACTCTGATGAAACTGTGCTAATGCACATACTCACCTGTAAACTGGTTCCGCGTTGAACATGTGACCTATATGACAAAGATAAGAGGCAAATATCTCCCTGGTTTTGATTGGACGTGCTCTCAGCCAATCATATTATCTGAGAATGTATCTTACTCACCTGATACTGCACTGTACGGAGACTCTCTGCTCATTCGTTTTCAATGTCTTTATTATGTTTTTTCTTTTCAGAAGATTCTTCAGAAACAAATACCATGGTGTTGGTGGGCGCCACGGTCGGGGTAGCGGTTGTGTTGATTGTTGCTGTCTTGATCTGCATGCTGGCCGTGATACGAAACAGAAAAATGGAAAAGAAGCAGCATAATTCGAACCTGCCTGTCGTTATTCCTAATGATCATAAATACTGAAATCAGCGTTTTGTTTCTGACATCTCAATATCCTGAATATAACCTTTTGTATGATACAGACGATTTTTTTATACAACTGCTGCAGACGAATAAAAACGTTAACTCGGTTATTCATTTCATTTAAACAAAAAAGTTAATCAAACGTTTGCTCACTTTTATGATAGGAATCGGTGATGTAAAACTTCTACAGAAAAATCTTGTAATTTCCTGACTTGAGCAACCACACTTATAGTTTCCCATTGACTCATTTTTTGCATAAATGGCCCTGCTAATATAAACGACAAGCGAAACAGACCAAATGGGTAGTTTCCCATTGACTCATTTTCTGCATAAATGGCCCTGCAAATATAAACGACATGCGACAAAGACCAAACGGGTGTCTTCCCAAGGGCAGTCGTTATACGCAGGTTTCATTGTACTTATGCTTCCGTCTCTTGTCTTTTTTAATGTTATCATTGGAAAGATGTTAACAGAATTGTTAACAAAAAAATTAATCGCGTTCGTGTTTTTAAACAAAACGAGTTAATAAATAGAGTGTTCTGTATTCTGTTTAAATAAATAATTAAAATCTTTTTTTTTTTTTTTTTCATTCTTATATATTTCTTGTATACAAATAGCAACAATCATATGAGCCGTCCCGCGAGCAAAGCAACATTGTGGACTCTGCGTAAAGTATCGACCCTGATCAGTCTAAGCATGCCGCGCAGGCTTACCCGGACAGACACTTTTCTACTCCTGCGAATTTTCTGTTTCAGGAATCATTACTCTATACCTCTATCCCCCTGAGACGGAATGTGTCGGCCCGGATCAGTCTGCGCGGACTGCGCAGGATGATCTGGGTCTACACATTACGCAGAGGCCATAATGCTGGTTTTCTTGCGGGACGGCTCATGTTATGTTTAAACATGTTTGTAGTTACACTATGTAAACATATCATTAAATAAACAAAAATGAGAGCCATCAGTGTTCGTACTTATATCACTAATTCTCATGTGTTCATCCCTTGTTCATTCGGCTGATACACGATATACTATCAGTAAATTTCATACACTTAATTAGATTTTTTAATAAAATCTTATTGATGCATGATAATTTGACTAAACAGTTTGTTTTTTATTACAATAACTTTATTTGTAATCAAAGGCATTCGGTCCGAAATATCATCACTTGACTTATGTAACGCTCTATTCTAAAAGCTTTTATATTTCTACCTCTCGTGTTCACGCTGTTACATCTTACCCGCTTCACACATACACCATCTGACATCTCTTCAGAAAACGACTTTAACAAAAACATCTAGGCAAAAATGTGGAGTATCTATATAAATACTAGTTTAATTATTGAATAAAGTTGTAAACAGTGTAAAACAAGGAGAAATTGCTTACCATGAGCAATTTCTCTTTTTGCCAGAATGTGTTTAAAAGTCGTCTCCTGCAGAGGCGTCAGAAAGCGTCTGTATGTTGGGAAGGGTAAACATGGGCACTTGTCTACGATAAACTTGGTAATGAATAAATAGTGTCAAACTGTTTAATTTATCAAAGACTAGCGTTTCACTAAATCACTTTCGATGTCTGCTTGCTCAGTAGCCGCGCGGGCTGCTAATCCATGGGTTGTAAGTTCGAACCTCAGCTCGGCTCACATTCTTTCCGATGTTTAACAATAGTCAATGTGACATGCGTCATTCGTCTTTCCACCAACTGGCTAACAGTATATGTGGAAAAGCAGGCAGTTGGTTGGAAGTTATGTTGTGTTGAGTACTGGTCTGAGAAAGCCTGGAAATACATGAGTAGGTGGACTGGCCGTTGTGATATGGCTGAAAAAGTGTTGAAAACGGCGTTACCCGAAAGTAATCAAGCGTAGCAGCACTTCTGAGTGATGATATGAGCAAGCAGAACTGCTGCTTCGTTGTTTTCAATTGACAAATCCGTTCCAGGAAAAATGTTCGAGTTAAATGATATATTCGAATTATCACACGTTCGAGTTATTGCCAGTCCAAACTACTTTATTTTATGTAAAAAGAATAACAGATTTCATTCGGGGTTGTAGCGAGTTTTTAGGTCCGCCCGAGACGGTGTACTGAGTGGTAGAGCGTCCGCCTCGGGTTCGGAAGGTCGTGTGTGCGATCCCCGGCTTGGTCATACCAAATACTTGAATAATGGTAGAGTCCGTTATGATATGGCTGAAAAAGTGTTGAAAACGGCGTTACCCGAAAGTAATCAATGTCTGCTTCCTGAAGACTTATTCGACAAGTACAGAGCCAAACACTTCTTGGAGTAATCTGCTTGATTGATTCCTCGATGTATGCTTATTTCATTTATATATCGTCAGCTTTTAACCGCTTTTCAGCGCCGAATTGTTTAAAGTAGACTTTTCCATGTTCAAACTCGGACTACTCTATTTCCATGTTATAGGATTTTTGAAATATTTTTATAACTCACAGCCAAACAATACAGATTTCAGGTGAGACAGCTCGTTACGAGCTGACTAACCTGAATCTGTATTGTTCGCAAAAAGCTCAATATTGCCTCTGGCGCTGAAAGAGTTAATTATCAAAACCAAGCCAGTATTAAAATCATACCACGAAAACAGCGTAGCAGCACTTCTGAGCGATCATAATGAGCAACCAGAACTGCTGCTTCGTTGTTTTCAATAGACGGATCCGTTACAGGAAAAAGTTTGAGTTAAATGATATATTCGAATTATCCGACACGTTCGAGTAATTGCCAATCCACTGTACCTCAAAGCACACGATTTGAGTAAATCCCGAATGTTTATCCAGCTGACCTTGGGACTCGAACCTTTGGATAAAGTTGAAGGCGCTCTACCCGGCTGTAGAACTTCCGGGGACTCTGAACAGAAAATACAGGGAAACCATGGAAAAAACACATTTTGAAAAAACCAAGGTATTTCATGTTATGATGTGGAAACGCTGGAAATTATCCGAATACTCCGCGGGGTCCATGGAACTGTTCCGGAATGTGTACATGAAACTGTTCCGGAATGTGTACATGGACCTGTTCCGGAATATGTACATGGAACTGTTCCGGAATGTGTACATGGAACCGTTCCGGGTTGTACATGGACCTGTTCCGGAATGTGTACATGGATCTAATCCGGAATGTGTACATGGAACTGTTCCGGAATGTGAACATGGAACTGTTCCGGAATATGTACATGGAACTGTCCCGGAATGTACACGGAACCGTTCCGGTTTGTAACATGGAACCGTTCCGTAATGTGTACATGGAACTGTTCCGGAATGTGTACATGGAACTGTTCCGGAATGTGTACATGGAACTGTTCCGGAATGTGTACATGGAACTGTTCCGGAATGTACACGGAACCGTTCCGGTTTGTTCATGGAACTGTTCCGGAATGTGTACATGGAACTGTTCCGGAGTGTGTACATGGACCTGTTCCGGAATGAGTACATGGAACTGTTCCGGAATGTACACGGAACCATTCCGGAATGTACACGGAACCGTTCCGGAATGTACACGGAACCATTCCGGAATGTCCACAGAACCATTCCGGAATGTCCACTTAAACGTAACGGGGTGTCCATGGAAATTATCAGATCGTCCAAAAGTATGCCTGGAAAGTTATCCGAATACTCCGGGGGGTTTCCGGGCATTTTCGAAGTTATTTCTTTTAAGAGTCCCCGGAAAATATACAGCCGGGTACCTTTGATCCGATATCCACCTTTCCCTTTATCACATGCAGACGCACTTTGGTGCATCTGCAGCAGACGACTTTTTGGAAACATTCTGATCAAAGCAGAAATTGCTCATACTAAGAAATTCTCCTTTGGCCATAAAGTTTTCAACTATATTCAATGAATATGGGTCTATTTGTAATGATATTCCATACCTTTTTGCCTAGATGTTTCCGGATTTGATTCACATAATACACTTTCTCCTTTTTAAATTCTCCTTTAAAAAATTAAATCGTTAGTTCAACTGTTTCATGTGCTGTTTCATTCTATTCTTTGGAAGTACAGATTTGCATTTCAGGTTGCATTTTATGGTTAAAGAATAATTACAGCTTTTTTAATTTCCCCCTTTTTATGCGGGGGATTCAGCTATGCTGAATACCTCCGAATATTAGTGCAAATTTGTAATTTGTTTGTGCTGCCCTCTGTTTTTTTCAAAATGGACAATATTTCTATTTTTCTTGATTGTCCAGGGATCAGTTAAATACATTTCACAACAATCTAAACAGTATGCACATTATACAAAGTAAACGTACACAATGGAAAGTTTTAATCCATGAAGTTGTATACATAATTTAGAAATTTAAGTTAGACATAAGGATCTTAAATGTTTCTTTTAAATATATGGAAAACGAGTAGCTTGTAAGCGGGTAGCTCAAAAACCTTTTGAGAAAATCCCTGCAATGAAACATACGGAAATACGGCTGTCGTGCATCGTCAACATGTTCCCTTGTTAACACTCTACAGGCTACATTTTGCATAGGATCTTCATGAAAGTTTATCAGAACATTCATCTCCATCAAATCTTGGACAAGTTCGAACTTGACTGGGCCATTTGAGGTTAAACACTAGGTCACTAGAACAAATTGAAGGATATTCTTGTTAACACTCTAGAGGCCACATTTTCAAGTTGAGCATGTTGAAACTTTATCAAAATGTTTGTCTTGATGATGTGAGTCAAGTTCGAAAATGAGTCATATTGGGTCAGAAACTAGGTCACTAGGCCAAATTGAAGGAAAAGCTTCTTAACACTGTAGAAGCCGCATTTTTTACTAAGGCAGCTTGAAATATGGTCAGAATGTTTGTCTTGATGATATGTAGATCAAGTTCGAACATGGGTCATGATGGGTCAAACAGTAGGTCACTTGGTTTTTTCAGCAGTTTGAAATTTTGTTAGAATGTTTGTATTAATGATATCCAGGTCAAGTTCGAATATGGGTCACATTGGGTCAGAAACTAGGTCAATAGGCCAAATTGAAGGAAAATCTTGTTAACTCTGTGATGTAAAAAGGGCCTTCAACCCTTTCCTTCATATAGACGCTTGCTGACGCCTCTGCAGAAGAAAACAATATTTGAAAACATCCTGACAAAAGAAGAAATTGCTCAAAACGAGCAATTTCTTCTTTTGTCACAATGTTTTCAACTTTTTTTAGGCATAGGTTATCAATGCAATTATAGAAATTTTCTATTTTTTGACAAAATATGTTCAAAGTCGTCTGCTGCAGAATTATCGTATGAGGGAAAGGGTTAAAGGAGCACACGTGTCGCCTGCTGGTATCGGAAAATAAAAGAACTGCAAGTCACCTTAATTAACCCTTTCCCACATACATAACATATGCAGACCATCTTGAAAACATCTACACAGAATAGGAAAAATTCACTATGAATGAACGATAAAATATTGATAAGACTTCAGGAAGATTTTTGTCAAAGATGGATATTGCTGCAGAGGCGTCAGGAAGCGTAGACAGATGTATGTGACAAAAGGTTAAAGATCATAAACAAATTAACTTTCGTCATGGTATAAAGAAAATACTTACAAAAACTGTGTAATACCCCGATTTAATCAAATCCAATTGAGTTTGGCCACAGCAAGAACACATGCCGGAAAACAAAAACGCATTCATAGAAGTTGAGAATTGTTACCTTAAGTGTCTCGTGGCCTGATTATTAGGCAAAACAAAACAAACGGTAAACGCTGATTTCCTCCTTGGTTTGGTGATGCCGAAATAACTACAGGAAAACCTGTGTATAGAGTCAATCAAGGGAACAAAACAATATGGTCTTTGTGCACAAGTGGTCTTTAATTGCAGGATCAATTATGCAGAAAATGAGTAATTGGGAAATTAAAAGTATAGTTGCTATAGCCAGGGAATATATAAAAGTCGGTCTTTTATTTGACTGTACATGTATACTGATAATCCATTTAACCGTCCCACGAGAAAACCATAATTGCGTACAGTATCGGCCCGGATCAGCCTAAGCATGCCTCGCAGGCTGACCCCTAACCCGGACTGACAATGTTCGCCTCCTGTGGATTTTCTGTTTCACGAATCATTACTCTATACCTTTGTTCCATGAGACGGAATGTATCAGCCCGGGTCAGCCTGCGCGGACTGCGCAAGCTAATCCGGGTCGATAAAATACGCAGATACCACAATGTTGGTTTTCTCGCGGAACGGATCATTTGCGGGCCGAGCTCGATCCAGGCGCTTGACCAATCATTGTGTTCATTGATTTTCAAAAACCGTCTGTTATTTATCATCATTCGTCTTCCACCAATGGGCTTAACCATTTACCCCCCCCCCCCCCCCCACCCACCCCACCCCATACAGACGCATTTTGACGCCTCTGTATCAGACGACTTTTTAAAATATTGTGTCAAACGGAGATTTGTTAATTATTTGTCCATAACTTAAACATATATTTCGGCAATAAAACATGTTTCATCCACTCTCACATACAACACATCTACAGCATCATGCGACTTTGAAAATATCTAGGCAGAAACACGGAACATATCTAAAGTCATACTTACTGAACAAAATTGAAAACATTGTGGCGAAAAGAGAATTGCTCATTATGAGCAATTTCTGCTTTTGTCACAATGTTTTCAAAAGTCGTCTGCTGCAGATGCTTCTAACTACGTCACAGGTTGGAAAGGGAGTAAATGAGCCGACCTGCAAGAAAACCAACATTATGGCCTCTGAGTAATGTAGTGACCCAGATCAGCCTGCACAGTCTAATTAGGGCCGACACATTCCGTCTCTGGGGCATAGAGGTATAGAGTAATGACTCCTGAAACAGACAATCCACAGGAGGCGAAATTGTCTATCCGTGTAAGCCTGTGCGGCATGCTTAGGCTGATCCTGGTCGATACTTATCGCAGAGTCCACAATGTTGGTTTTCTCGCGGGACGGCTCAAAGGTACACGTTATACAAGTTCTCAAAGGTTGGAGCAAGTCTGCAGCAGAGACTTTGAAAACATGGAAATATTGCACAATACAAGTGAGCATTTTTTTTTCCTTTTGCCACAAAGTTTTTAAAAAATCGTCTATTGCAGAGACGACACATTGAAAAACGTGGACAATGTAGCTGAACCCCAGTATCGTCGCGGGCTGTCAATCCAGGGTTTGTGAATTCGAACCCTTGTTCGGCCAACACATTTTGTTTGACGTTTGACAAACGTTAATGCAACCAGTGTCATTCGTCTCCCACCATTGGACTAACAGTCTATGTGGATAAGCAGCCAATTACTTTAACCCTTTCTCTCATATAGACGCTTTCTGACGCCTCTGCAGCAGACGGCTTTTTGCACAAAACGTGCAATTTCTCCTTTTGCCACAATGTTTTCCACTGTTTGTCATAGGTTATCCATTCAATTATAGAGATTTTCTATCTTTTGACAAAATATGATCAAATTCGTCTGCTGCAGATTTGTCGTATGAGGGAAAGGGTTAAAAGGTTGTCGTGTGTAGTACTGGCGTGAGAAAATGAGTAGGTAAAATGGCCGCATGGTATGGCGGATTTTTGGTAGGACGGCCTTAGACCATTGGACCGATCAATTAATATATTAACAACGTGGGCATACAGCTTTTATTATAGTTTGCAAATGATACAAGTACTAGTATACAGGTTAACATAAATAATAAAACACATTTTGGAAAAAAATATGAGCGGTGCTCCGTGCAAATTAACCGTAGCGTAATTATTACTAATGCATACAACGATTTGCCTGCGTATCCATGCTGTCGTATCTAACGGACACTCTCCACGTGCCAATTGTTTCCAGAAACCCTCCATGAGTAATTTGTGAACAGTGTCGAGCCAGATCAAACTGCGCGGATGCGCAGGTTGATCTTGATCTACGCTGGTCGTAAATGTCTTAGGGTAGATTTTCGACGAGCACCGCTCATATTTACTTGCGTGATTTTTTTTGTTTAATATTGAGCTGATTTCAACAGATTGTTCCGGGTAATATTCGATGTAAGAAATTCGATATGTTTTTTAACTTTTTCACTGCCAAATTTTACAAAGTCGACTCTTCTTTGTTCCAATATTTGTATTCAATTACCAAACAACCAGAATATAAACGTACGTGAAGGGGTTAATGAGTAAACAACAAACCCCGAAGAAATTTTAAAACTTGTAAAGCAACTGAAAATTGAAATAGAAAAATAAAAACACATCAACAATAAAAATTTAAAAACAGTATCCGCAAATTCGCGTTTTTTTCTTCTTTAATTCAATAAAAAAATCACCAGTGTAATACTTAAATACACTGTTAAAAATGTCAACTTGAAGGTTTTCGAAGGGACGATCTCAAATACCAGAATGTGTATGCATATAATCTGTTCTAAACCAAATATTATTCGGAGGCTTCTTGAAAGTAAAATTACTGATAAACTAACAGTGCAGATCTAGATTTACATCGTTCGCAAACAATCTCATTTAAACCAGACACAAACTTCGCTAGCTCAAATATAGATATAATGGTACAGGTCGTCTAAGATTGACCTTTGCGTTAGCCAATCAAATGGTCGCTTACCAAAACTTCCGTGAATAAAACAGGTCAGATGAACCATATAGATAATATGTTTTGTTGGGGTTTTACGCCTTTTTCAACATTATTTCTGTTATATCACGGCGACAGTTCACTTATTCATGATCCCTGGGTAAACAAACCAGTACTAGGCTAGAAAATGTGCCTTGCCCAAGGGCACTCCACCATGACCGTAGTGCCACGACTGGGGATTCCATATAGATAAACAATATCTAGAGAAGCGGTAATTGTCGAGTGCTCCGATTGTATATATGGCATGGACGTTTGTTGTATCGTTCGATTGTGTAATATAACATGACCTAATACTAGGAAAATTACGTCACGTCAGCGTTTTGACGTCATACGTTTTAAAGCGAATAACTAATAGCTTTAGAAAACCCGATTTTCTTTGTTTGTTTCGTCATGTGATAAAAAGAATCTGACATTCGTTGTCATTTCATAAAAAGTTTTATTAAACTCGTGCAAGATATTTGTTATAAAGCTCGCCACAGGCTCGCTTTATAACAAATAATCTTGAACTCGTTTAATAAAACTTTATATAAAATGACAACTTATGTCAGATCCTATATGTATTATGTGAATTCGAGACGACCCTTTATGCGGTGTCGTCAGATCCAATATACTCACAGCGAAGTATGTTGGTCTGATTTTAATGAGATTGGATAGCAGATGACCCATGGTTGGTTTTCCATAGAGCACGGTTCAAATCATCCTCGGTACCCAGGCTATTCATAAAATATATGATACCCTGGGCAAATTGGCTAGCAACTCTTCGTAAAGCATTCACCACGATTTCCTCCGTAACAACAATGTAATTTTCATATCGCATGAGGTTTGATGCATGCGGCCAATCAAGTGGCTGCATTTCGCCACATAAATTAATCATGAGCACGAAATGTTTACAGCCAATTTGCCCAGGGTATTATATATTTTATGAATAGCCTGGGTACCGAGGATGGGCTCGATTATATTATCGCAATTTCCGTTTATTCGATGGATTCAATTTGCGGTTACTGAACAATTAGTAGTGGAGGTTATTCCTGAATTCCTCTACTTTCGTGGACTTCTTGTCCTCTCTGAGTCGCCGACTTCTCCTTGAGACGATGCAGACGACAATTGCGAGAAGAATGATAGACACGCCCACGGCCACACCCGTTCCGACATATATCATCGTAGTGTCTGAAAACGAAAGAAAGTACTTGTAAGGTTATATAGCTATCCGTGTTAACCGTACCCCATATGCAGCAAATCTGCAATAGAAGACTGAAAACATAAAAGTATAAAAAAAAAAAAAGAACATCTTCATCAAATGAAAAAATAATCCTTTAAAAGAATTAAAAACATTGTGGCAAAAGGCGAAATTAATCTTTAAGAGCTAGTTTTCTTTTACCACAATGTTTTCAAAAGTCGTCTGCTGCAAATCTGCGGGTTGGAAAAGCTGTCAATTGCTCGACCGCCTCCGTGGTGTATTGTAAGAGCGTCCACCTCCGGTGCGAGAGGTCGCGTGTTCGATCCCCCCGGCCGGGACACACCAAATACTTGGCGGTAACGACTTCGCCTCCCTAGCGCTCATGATTGTGGAAAAAGCATCACGACTTATTGGCTGGTGTCAGGATGAATGGACCAGTAGAACTGGTAACTTACACAGGCAACGCCGTGATATGAGTCGTCCCGCGAGAAAACCAACAGTATGACCTCTGCGTAATGTATCGATCCAGATCAGCCTGCGCAATCCGCGCAGACTGATCCGGGCCGAGTCATCACGTCTCATGGGGATAGAGGGATAGAGTAATACTTCCTGAAACAGAAAATCCACAGGAGGCGAAAAGTGTCTGTCCAGGTAGGACTGCGCGGCATGTTTAGGCTGATCCGGGTCGATACTTTACGCAGAGTTCACAAACGGTTGGTTTTCTCGCGGGACGACTCATATAAATTCAAGTGACTGATTCAGTCAATGAACAGTACGATATTGTATATACCCGTATATAAGACGATTTTACGTTTAATTGTATTTCCGGTTTGGGTTCTATTCACCCTTTCCCTTTTGACGCGCCCATTGCAGAAGACTTTTGAAGACATTTTGACAAAATGAGAATTGTTCAAACCAGACAATTACAACTGTTACCATACGTTTTACTTAAGTCTATCCAATAATTATTTCATGTTTGCTAATTTTCCATACGTTTACAAAGATTTACTAGTATAAAGACCGACCACGTTAAAAAAAAACAATAATCTAAATTTATCTTCAGAAACAATTGTGACAAAGGGAGAAACTTATTTCCACATACAACACAATATGCAACGGACGACTTTAAAAACGTCTTGGCAAAATTAAAGACAATCTCTATAAATGAAGGTATACACATTGAAAAGTGTTGAGAACATTGTGGCAAAATGAGAAATTGCTCATAATAAGCAATGTCTCCTTTTGTCACAATGTTTTCTGCTGCAGAGGTGTCAGGAAGCGCATGTGTGAGGGAATGGGATAAATGAAAGTACGCCACTAAATTCGATCATATGACGCCTTATGATTCCAGTAGTATATTAACGTAAAGAAGAGGGAATAGACGGGTGGGGTACCCGGTTACACGTACCGTCCGAGGTCTGGGGATCATGTTGATTGGCCGATGGATTATAAATCCGGATCGACGCGACAGCACTCTGTATGTCAACTTCGCCATCTTCCGCGTCACGTCTGCGGCGTTTAGAGAGGGCAGAGCACGTCTGAAAAATAAACAGTTTACCTCTTTTGATATGTTTTAAAGTCGTCTGCGTTGAAAATGTCTGAAATAGTATATGTTCATAATGGCACAGAATTGTTAACATTGTGAGGACATTTTATATTTTTAAAAGTTTTAGTTGTTGGGGTTTTACGCCGCTTTCAACATTATTTCAGTTATATCACAGCGACAGTTCACTTATTTCTGATCCCTGGGTAAACAAACCAGTACTAGAAAATGTGCCTTGCCCAAGGGCACTCCACCATGACCGTAGTGCCGCGACTGGGGATCGAACCCGGGACACCCGGTCTTGAAATCCCCGACGCTAACCACTCGACCACAGCGGATTCCATATTTTTAAAAGTCGTCTGCTTTGAAAAAATCTGAAATTAATCAAATTATAAAAGTATCATAATGGAACACACTGAACGTGAAACATTGTGGGCAGTTTTGCAGAGTGATAGCGTGTCGGCCTCTATTCAAAGGAACCTGGTTCGAATCCAGTGATTAGAGGGTGTGTTTATATGTCTCTGCTTTGGCATATTTTCACACACAATATATATATATATGAAAGCATTACCCCTTTCCGACAAATGCACGCTCTCTGGTTCCTCTGCAGCAGACGACTTTTGTTAGTATTAGGGTAACAGGAGAAATTCCTCATCATACGCAGTATCTCCATTTGCAACCATTTTTCAGTAATAATTCTTTCATTTAACCCTTTCACTCATATAGACGCTTTCTGACGCCTCTGCAGCAGACGGTTCTTTTTTGAAAACATAGTGACAACAGAAGGAATTGCTCAAGACGAGCAATTTCTCCTTTTGCCACAATGTTTTCCACTTTTAGACATAGGTTCCATCCATTCAATTATAGAGATTTTCTATTTATTTGACAAAAATATGTTCAAACTCATCTGCTGCAGAATTGTCGTATGAGGGAAAAGGGTTAAAGAGATTTTCCTTTTCTTGCTGGTATGTTTTCAACGTCATCTGCTGAAGATGTGTTGTATGTGGTAGAGTGTTAACCCTTTCCCGTATGCGACAATTCTGCAGCAGACGACTTTGAACATATCACGGTACCAAGAATAAGTGACGGTGATTTTCAATGTCTTGGTTGTTAGAAAACGATCTCCATTCAGTAAGAGACGACTTTTGAAATGTTTGTGACAACTTTTTTCAATAAATGTTCTTTCACTTATAGAGATTCTCAATAGTTTTGCCTACATGTGTGTGAAAGTCGTCTGGTTCAGATTTGCTGTATGTGGGAAATTGGAGTTAACCCTTTTCCCTCATATAGACGCTTTCTCACGCCTCTGCAGCAGACGGCTTTTTGAAAACATAGTGACAAAAGAAGAAATTGCACAAAACGTGCAATTTCTACTTTTGTCACAATGTTTTCCACTTTTGTGTCATAGGTTATCCATTCAATTATAGAGATTTTCCATTTTTTGACAAAATATGTTCAAAGTCGTCTGCTGCAGGATTGTCGTATGAGGGAAAGGGTTAAATAAATGTAAATGGTTTCTTACATTTAAACAGAGGGGGAGTGTATTGTACGTTGGCGCCCTACATGGGACAAATGTTACTCGAAACCTAAGGTAGTCGGAATTATCAAACTTCCATGCTCTGAATGCGCCTGTCAGTGATACGAAATCTTCGTTTGTTTGGGTGCTACTGCTGGTAAACCCATTAGCGGGGGCGAACTCGAAACTCGTTGGACACCTGGTAATTATTAATTATAATAATAATGATAATATTGATGATGATGATGATAATAATAATAACAATAATACTAATTATTATTATTATTATTAATATTATGATAATAATAATGAAATAATAATTATAAAAAAAAAAAAAAAAATATTATTATTATTATTATTATTATTATTATTTTGATAATAATAATAATAATTCAAAAAAATATTAATAACAACACTAATAATGATGATAATGGCTATAATGTATCAAATGCAACAATTCAACTTTATCATGATTTCAAATCTCCAATCGAAAACCATGTTTGTGCACTTAGCATGCGTTTTTATTACAGACAGACATATGCTTTATTAACAAAAGAGCATTCATATCAAAAGTGTATAATGTCCATTGGGCAATTTACCCCTGTAAAACACCAGTCAATTATTCAACTTTAGCATTAAAGAGTGTAATTGCACTAATATATACACAGATCAGAAAACTTACCCGTTTGCATCAAGAAATTCAACGACATTATTGATGAAATCATTTCCGCCAACTTCTGTTCTTCGGCCAGCTACTCCGAAAATCTTGTTCTCTGAAGTGTGAACGTTTATTCTACAATACGCAACTTTAACCTTTACCCATGTGCAGATGCATTTTGACTCATTTCAAGCAGACGACATTTGAATCGTTATGGGAAAGACAGTGGTTGCTCATATCTGTATTCAATATTTATTCAACCCTTTATTAAGTCCTTCAATATTTCTGCATATACTTGACAAAAAATCACTGTGACAGGCATCATTCGTCTTCCACCAATATACTTAATAACAGTGTATGTGGGAAACGCAGCCAGTTGCTTGGGAAAGTTTTGTTGTGACGATCACTTGTGTTAGAAAGCCAGGAAACACATTAGTAGGTAAACTGGCCGCCGTGAAATGACTGAAATATTGCTGAACGCGGCATTAACCATTTCCCTCATATAGAAGCTTTCTGACGCCTCTGCAGCAGACGGCTTTTTGAAAACATAATGACAAAAGAAGAAATTGCTCAAAACGAGCAATTTCTCCTTTTGCCACAATGTTTTCCACTTTTAGTCATAGGTTATACATTCAATTATATAGATTTTCTATTTTTTGACAAAATATGTTCAAAGTCGTCAGCTGCAGAATTGTCGTATGAGGGAAAGGGATTAAACCCCAATCAAATCAAAAATCTTCTTGTTGAAAAGGCACAAATTTCCCCCATTCAAGCAATTTTTAAATAATGTTTCAAATGGGTCACATTGTGCTTACAGGTGCTGACTCCCAGAAAAAAATATATATTATAGTCAAAGTTTAAAAACTGTTCAAGAGTTGATTGAAATATTAGAATCATAATTCTGGGATAACATTAGAGTAATAATTTCACTTTCCAGTACCATAAACATCTAAATATTGATTGGTTATGCTTATTTTTACTGGGTAAAATTTAGTACATCTTCTTGACTTTCAATTGACAATTTTTGAACATTTACTGGCAAAACAGCTTTGAACTACTTATTCTTTGTTTTTACTAGTACTATTTGCAGAAAATTCAACATTTCAGAATTTTTATCTCCATCGGGAGTTCAGAACCGTTAAAGGCTAAATTGCCTTACATAATGCATAAGGATAATAACCGCTTCGTTGAATGAATGAATAAATGAATGTATATTGTTTTAGGGCGCATCGACAACTAAGGTCATTTAGCGCGCAATTAAATTTAATTATTCATGATCCCTGGGTAAACAAACCAGTACTAGGCTAGAAAATGTGCCTTGCCCGCTTCGTTGAAAAACAGTGTGTTTGTTGGAGCGGGGGGGTTATTTCCCAAATTAAACAGTTACTGATATTCCTACAATGAGAACAGTATAATCCGAATGTTTAAGATGTTATAAGACTTACTGCTTATTACGACCGCCTAAGTGGTGAAGTGGTAGAGCGTCCGCCTTGGGTGCAGGAGGTCTTTGGTTCGATCCCGGCCGGGTCTTTCCAAAGACCTTAACAATTGTAGTAATGGCTGCGCTCCTTGGCGCTTAGGGTTGCGGTGTTAGCATTACGACTAACTGACTGGTGTGGGGACAATTTGACCAGCAGTACTGGTTATTTAACCAGAAAACGCCTTCATATAACCAGGGACAATTTGACCAGCAGTACTGGTTACTTAACCAGAAAATGCCTTCATATAACCAGGGACAATTTGACCAGCAGTACTGGTTACTTAACCAGAAAACGCCTTCATATAACCAGGGACAATTTGACCAGCAGTACTGGTTACTTAACCCGAAAACGCCTTCATATAACCAGGGACAATTTGACCAGCAGTACTGGTTACTTAACCCGAAAACGCCTTCATATATTCAGGGACAAATTGACCAGCAGTACTGGTTACTTACACAGAAAACGCCTTCATATAACCAGGGACAATTTGACCAGCAGTACTGGTTACTTACACAGAAAACGCCTTAATATAACCAGGGACAATTTGTCGATTCTCTCGAATATCCATAACAAAGGGCTTGGTTGCGTTATAAAAAAAAGTTCTTGTGGGGGGAAAAGACCGGGTTACTCCATCTTATCTAGTCCTCTCGTTTACCCCAAATACTTACGATCAAATCCTCCATGATTGAGCCTAAGCTCGAGTTTAAGGAACTGATCCGTGACGACTGCTGTATTGTTTGTAGCCAAGGAGTAAACGCCAGGTGATGACTCGTACCGAATGTGTAATGAAATCGAAGGCACTTGCACAACGACGTTCTGGTTTAGATTAGGTGCGCTGAGAAAAAAAAAACGTTGAAATATTGACCAATACAAAGTGAGTAATCTAAAATATTAAACTTTTGATGAATGGTAAGCCTTAAAAAAATACAATTATTCAAATTTTGACCTTTGAAATCATTAAAAAAAAAACATTAAAATAAATGTATATTTTTTACCCTTAACATACCTATTTTGTCACAGGTCTAGTATGTCACACATGGTCATGAGATTCAACCAGAACATCTCAACAATATGCTCATCTTCCCTGACATTGAATGCAAGCGAGTGGCACTGACACGAATGTTGGTAAGTAACACAGTGTATTATTATCAAGGGACCATGACACCTTCCTATTGGAATGCCATAATGATATCCACATTTGCTCCAAGTATAGAAGCTTCCGATTAGAATGCACTGAATACCACCTTTCGGTTGTTGGAACATAGCGCGGACACGAATGTTGGTACTGTGAATGATAACCAAGGGGACATGACTCTGTAAAAACTACATCAAACTAGAATGCCAAAAATACATTCTTATCTTCTCTTGGCATAGAAGCTTCCGATTAGATTTCATTGACTTTTAGTTCATAAAGTTCATAAAGTATTCGAGACCAAATAAGCCGAAACTTATAAGCATATTGCTTTTTACAGGTCCATTTAGTATTGTTTTCCTTTTTTGTGATTTTGTTTAAATTACTTAATAGATTTTCTTTGTTCTATTAACTTATAATATTTACATGTATTTGGAATGACCCGTGTCACTTAGTAAGGCATATAACATCTTGCATTGAATTTATAGGGATAAACCCAATATTTGTTTAATCATGATTTAAAACTATTGAGTGTAGGTGCTTCAACTACTGTTGATGGTAAATTGTTCCAGTTTTCAATTACCCTAATATTAAAGTTATTTTTTCTAATTTCTGTTCTAGCTCTTGTTTTATAAAGTTTGTATTTGTGACCCCTAGTTTGTGTAGCGGGCGGTTGTTGGGAAATAGTGCCGTTATGTATGTTTGTTGGTATATAACAATCAACCACCTGTACTGTTATACAGATTTGGGCAATTCTCCAGGTAAACTGTTTTATACGTATTTAACCCTTTCCCTCATACGATAATTCTGCAGCAGACGACATTGAACATGTTTCGTCAAAAAATAGAAAATCTCTATAATTGAATGGATAACCTATGACTAAAAGTAGAAAACATTGTGGCAAAAGGAGAAATTGCTCGTTTTGAGCAATTTCTTTCTTTTGTCACTATGTTTTCAAAAAGCCATCTGCTGCATAGGCGTCAGAAAGCGTCTATATGAGAAAAAGGGTTAATACACCTTCTTGGAAAAAATTCATGTTAAGGATGCACATTGGTACTGTTACATGGAATCACCTTGACACCCTCTAAGATATATTGGCGAACAGTGCGGAGCATGATCAGACTGCGCGGATACGCTGACTGATCTGTGTCTACACTGATCGCAAATTTATCACGGTTGGATTTTTCGTAAACTTCCGGTCACGTGAACAGCTCTTCTTGGCTTCTCGGTACGGGAATCTCATAACTGTTCATCGAATGTTAGTATATATAATATTGTGTATACAAATTAAATTAAACAGGGGCGTACCTTGGCAATAATCTATGTGTAGGCCGTCTCGTGAGAAAATCAACATTGTGGACTATGCGAAAAGTATCGACCCGGATCAGCCTAAGCATGCCACACAGGCGTACACGGATAGACACTTTTCGCCTCCTGTGGATTTTCTGTTTCAAGAATCACTACTCTATCTATCCCCCCTTAGACGGAATGTGTCGGCCGGATCAGTCTGCGCGGACAGCGCAGGCTGATCTGGTCGATATATTACGCAGATGTGTATCGCCGCAGCTGCATTTTGGGGCATTTTTTAGAAAAAAATGTGTAGGCACGTGCCTACAGTGCCTAAAGGGAGCTACGCCCTTGTTAAAGGACCATAACAATGGAAAAAAAATGACAATGCATATTTCGTCTTGACATAAAAGATTCCATGGAACGTCCATTTACTGTACGTTGAAATAGAAATACGCTGAAATCCATGCGGCATGGTAGAATAAAATATTTAAAAACAACACTGATTTCTATGGTGTTTGTGGTATGTTGAAATAGAAATACACTGAATTATATTGTGTTTGTTGTATGTTAGAATAGGTATTCACTGGATAAGTTAGTGTTTGCTTTATGTTTAAAATTTAAATAGAATTCCATGTGTTTGTGGTATTATATTGTGTTTGTGGTATGTTTAAATATAAATACACTGAATAAAAATGTGTTTGTGGTATGTGTAAATATAAATACACTGAATTATATTGTGTTTGTGATATGTTTATATATAAATACACTGAATAATAATATGTTTGTGATATGTTTATATATAAATACACTGAATAATAATGTGTTTGTGGTATGTTTAAATATAAATACACTGAATAATAATGTGCTTGTGGTATGTTTAAATATAAATACACTGAATAATAATATGTTTGTGGTATGTTTAAATATAAATACACTGAATAATAATGTGTTTGTGGTATGTTCAAATATAAATACACTGAATAATAATATGTTTGTGGTATGTTTAAATATAAATACACTGAATAATAATGTGTTTGTGGTATGTTTAAATATAAATACACTGAATAATAATATGTTTGTGGTATGTTTAAATATAAATACACTGAATAATAATATGATTGTGGTATGTTTAAATATAAATACACTGAATAATAATGTGTTTGTGGTATGTTTAAATATGAATACACTGAATAATAATATGTTTGTGATATGTTTAAATATGAATACACTGAATAATAATGTGTTTGTGGTATGTTTAAATATAAATATACTGAATAATAATGTGTTTGTGATATGTTTAAATATAAATACACTGAATAATAATGTGTTTGTGGTATGTTTAAATATAAATACACTGAATAATAATATGCTTGTGGTATGTTTAAATATAAATACACTGAATAATAATATGTTTGTGGTATGTTTAAATATAAATACACTGAATAATAATATGTTTGTGGTATGTTTAAATATGAATACACTGAATAATAATATGTTTGTGGTATGTTTAAATATAAATACACTGAATAATAATATGTTTGTGGTATGTTTAAATATAAATACACTGAATAATAATATGTTTGTGGTATGTTTAAATATAAATACACTGAATAATAATATGTTTGTGGTATGTTTAAATATAAATACACTGAATAATAATGTGTTTGTGGTATGTTTAAATATAAATACACTGAATAATAATATGTTTGTGGTATGTTTAAATATAAATACACTGAATAATAATATGATTGTGGTATGTTTAAATATAAATACACTGAATAATAATGTGTTTGTGGTATGTTTAAATATAAATACACTGAATAATAATATGTTTGTGGTATGTTTAAATATAAATATACTGAATAATAATGTGTTTGTGATATGTTTAAATATAAATACACTGAATAATAATGTGTTTGTGGTATGTTTAAATATAAATACACTGAATAATAATATGTTTGTGGTATGTTTAAATATAAATACACTGAATAATAATATGTTTGTGGTATGTTTAAATATAAATACACTGAATAATAATATGTTTGTGGTATGTTTAAATATGAATACACTGAATAATAATATGTTTGTGGTATGTTTAAATATGAATACACTGAATAATAATGTGTTTGTGGTATGTTTAAATATAAATATACTGAATAATAATGTGTTTGTGATATGTTTAAATATGAATACACTGAATAATAATGTGTTTGTGATATGTTTATATAGAAGCACACTGATTTCTTTGTCATGTAAATACATTGAAATAGTTTATGTTTGTGATATGTTTATATAGAAGCACACTGATTTCTTTGTCATGTAAAAACATTGAAATAGTTTATGTTTGTGACATGTTTATATGGAAGCACACTGATTTCTTTGTCATGTAAATACATTGAAATAGTTTATGTTTGTGACATGTTTATATGGAAGCACACTGATTTCTTTGTCATGTAAATACATTGAAATAGTTTATGTTTGTGACATGTTTATATGGAAGCACACTGATTTCTTTGTCATGTAAATACATTGAAATAGTTTATGTTTGTGACATGTTTATATGGAAGCACACTGATTTCTTTGTCATGTAAATACAGCTGCGCCGCAAACTCAATAGATAGTAACATGGAACATAACAAAACATTGACTATTGAAATTGTGAATGTTTTACAAGAACTCAGATATCGACCAAAGAAATATAACTAACTTGCTATTAATGAAATCTTGAAATATGAATTAAACTACATGTATTTATAACTTCCAAGAATTAAAATATTGACAAATTTAACTATGAAATATATAACAAGTTTTAAAATATTGATAAATAAAATTATGAATATCTTGCAAGTAAACAAATTATCAATGAAACTATAGATTTCTTGCAAGTTTTAAAACATTGCCCAACATATTACGAATATCTAACAAGCATTGACATATTGACCGAGGAAATTGAAGCTAACTTTCATCAAATGTTCAAAACATATTTAAAGGTCGTTATGATAAAATATATTACTATTGCTCAACCCTTGCCCAGATACACTAACTCTGCATCAGAGAGCTTTGAAAACATGTAGATGCGTATGTGGATTATCCCTATCACTTATCATTTAGTTAGTGTATACGGTTGAAAATAGTGTGGTAAAAGGTTTACAAAAGTCAACTGCTGAGGAGGTGTCAAAAAGAGTAAACTTACTATGTTTGATTGGGGTTTAACGCCGTTTTCAACAATATTTCAGTCATGTCACGGTGACCAGTTCACCTACTCATATGTTTCCTAGCTTTCTCACACAAGTACTCCACTCATCATACGTCACAAGCAACTGGCTGCTTTTTTCCACATAAACTGTTAGCCCATTGGTGGAAGAAGAATGACGTTGGTCGCTTTGACTATTATCAAACGTCGTAAATGAATATCGGCAGTGCTGGGGCTCGAACCTCACAACCCCTGGATTGACATACCGGGGCCCGGTAAACTTACCTAACACTGAATGAGGCATCTCGTGTGTTATCCTTCACTTCCGACATGTTACATACAGTAGTGTATTCTCTGTTAAGACCGGCACTAAAATCTCTATGGCTGGGGAACTCGTAATACGCCACTTTCCACGTGAACAACTATAGACATAAAATGAGCTGTTTGGGAAAACCAACACAATGGCGTCTGCGTAATGTATCGACCTAGATCAGCCAACGCCGTCCGCGCAGGCTAATCCGTACCGACACATTCCGTCTAAGGGGGTAAGAGGTATAGAGTAATGATTCCTGAAACAGAAAATCTACAGGAGGCGAACATTGTCTGTCCATGTCAGCCTGCTTGGCATGCTTAGGCTGATCCGGGTCGATACTTTACGCAGAGTCCACAATGTCGCTTTTCTCGCGGGACGGCTCAAATAAAGATTGAATTGTGTTCTGGTACAACCAACCTAAAGGATGTTGTGTTGATGGATTGGCGTTACACGCCCATTTCAACAATTTGTCCCACACATCACGGCAACAAATTCACCTGTCCACGTGTTTCCCGGCCTTTCTCACACAAGTACGCCACACGGCAGTCTTTTCAAGAAACTGACTGCAGGGGCGTAGCTTCGCAATAATCAATGTGTAGGCCGTCTCGTGGGAAAATCCACATTGTGGACTCTGCGTAAAGTATCGACCCGGATTAGCCTAAGCATGCCACACATGCCTACCCGGATAGACACTTTTCGCTTCCTGTGGATTTTCTGTTTCAGGAATAACTACTCTTTACATCTATCCCCCTAAGACGGAATGTGTCGGCCGGATCAGTCTGCGCGGACAGTGCATACTGATCTGGTCGATACTTTACGCATATGTCTATCGCCAAAGCTAATTTTGGGGCATTTTGAGAAAAAATGTGTAGGCACGTGCCTACAGTGCCTAAAGGGAGCTACGTCCCTGCAATTGGTTTGTCCTATTGCCTTTTGTTAACCGTCGAAAAGAATGTTAGCCGAGCTTGGGGTTGAACCTCACAACCCCAGGATTGACAGCACATGTCGCTACCGACTGAGGTACAAGCATGTTTAACGCATATTTATGAACAACCTTGTTCCAATGCTATCAAATGCGTCTCTGTGTTGTTTTGGTGGAACGTTCGTTTTGGGTACAGGTGGTCGCAGGTTCGATTCACGGCCTGGTCAAACCAAAGACTTTCAAAGTGGTAGTACTTAATGGCATTCCCTCCTTGGCGACCAGGATCGCCGGGTTAGCATTTACGACAGACTCGCTGGTGTCAGGATGAATTGACCAGTAGTACTAATAACCTTCCCAGTAAAACACCGTGATATAACTGACAAACGTTTGAAAGCTACGTTGAACACCATACAAAAGCTTTCTAATCCACGTTGACTGTGATTGTCAGAAAATGCTCACAAATTGGTAATTTGCCGAACAGCGATTGGTCAGGTCAGTCTGGGTGAATGCGCAGTGTGACCTGAATGCACAGTCGCCGCAAATGCATGAATGAGCCGTCCGGCGAGAAGAAACAACATCACATGGACCCTGCGTAAAGTATTGACCCGGATCAGCCTAGGTATGCCGTGCAGGCTTTACCCGGACTGACACTGTTCGCCTCCTGTGGATTTTCTGTTTCAGGAATCATTACTCTATACCTCTATCCCCCCTGAGACGGAATATGTCGGCCCGGATCTGTCTGTGCGGACTGCGCAGGCAGATATGAATCGATACAGTAGCCCTGGGTTCACAGGAGGGAAACCCATTATTACCATTTTTAAAATCTCTGGTATGACCCGACCGGTGATCAGACCCGTGACCTCCCGAACAGAGGCTGGCGCTCTGTAACTACACCACTGAAGCGTTCCCGTGCTGACATTCCATTTAAATATATGATGCTAAACACTGTGGGGAAACCCATCTAGTGTTTGTTAAAACGTTTTTCATCTAGCCAACATTCCACCAGCATACTCTGTTGAAACTGTGCATTTGCACGTCGTTCGAACGTGCAAAATAGTTCCCTTTTGCTACGTTTTGGATATAGTAGAATAACAAGGATTTGACCGGTGCTCTGCAAATACCAACCCTAATGCTTTTTCAATCAGTGTAAAATCAGACCAGCCAGCGCAGTCTAACCTGGCGCTGCACGGTTCGCTTTATAGTCATAGAAGGTTTCATGAAGTTGTTGTTAAGCACTATCCATTTGATTTATCATCATGGATGCGAATGCTGGTCTTTTTTCACACCTGTTATACAGTGTGTGTGTGTATACCACGTAACTTTTGACGTCATATTTGCATGGTCAGACAGCAATAATTGCTCTTCATAAGAATGTAAAAAACAATGGTAACTTTTTTATTTCCTCACCCATTTTAATAAAACATGGCGCAGTCTACGCCGCTTACAATGTCCTATCTCCGGTTTTTTACAGGAGTTTGATTGGTGATCTAGTTTTTTCAAACACTTCGACGAACCTGTTCTCAAAATCCAGTTTTGATAATGCTCCGGCTGTCGGCGAAATTAATACATTTGAGGAAAGGTTCATCGAAGTGTTTGAAGAAACTAAACCACTAATCAAACTTCGTGGAAAAACCGGAGATAGGGCTCTCTTAGCGGCGTAGACTTCGCCATGTATCATTTAAAATGATGTAGAAATAAAAAAAAATACCTTTGTTTTTAAATAAAATATTTCTGTCCGACGTAGCAGTTGTGACGTCAAAGTCACGTGGTATACACACACTGTTATAATAACGTTAAGTTTGTATTTCCTGAGTTCCGCTCATTGTTCGATCAAGTACTCATTTCGAATATAGAACACAAAATTACACAGAAAATTCTCATTTCAACCTTTGAATGACACCTGACCAAATAAACGTAATCCAATTAATCAGAAATAAACAAACAAAAAACTCAAAAATTTATACACATTTTCTATATGTTGAATAGAGAAATATAAGATATAAAAAGATTAAACCATTGCATGTGCAAAAACGATCATAACAAGAAGTCTATATAATCAGATCATCAAAATACATAAACGATATATGGTTATCAAACTCAAATTCCTCACATTTAATTTTTTTAATATTCTCTATTAACGCTCATCATATTTGCCTATCAAAATGGCCGACAAGGAAAATGATAATTAGTGTAGTTCTGGGAAACTATGTAAACTATATATCAAGTAAGTACTGTGTACTCAAACGGTCAACAAATCGTGTAGTTAAATATGTGTGTACTCTTCATTAAAAAGAAATTCATTTCCAAATGTAAAAGCCAATCAGCTCAAAGAGATTAAAATGTTACGATATAAAATCTCCTACCTGATGAGTGTTTGTGAATCCAACCTGTACAATTGAAGTAGAAAATACAAATTAAAGATTTGGTTGCTAAAGGATTTATCCCAGACGACTTTTGAAAATAAAACAGTGCGGCCAAAGGTGAAATTGCTCATGATGAGCAATTTCTCCTTTGGCCACACTGTTTTCATCTTTATTTAACAAATGAATATTTTTCAGGATTGTGTCACAATATTTGTAAAGTCGTCTGATGCAGATTTGTTGTATGTGGGAAATGGTTATGCAATGATTAAACACTGGTTGGCAAGTGTATTTCGCTTCATTTCCATGCAGAATGCATTATTTTAAACCGCTTATCCCATTTCGCTTTAACTCTTTCAGCGCCAATGGCAATATGTGAGCTTTTAGCAATTAATTCAGATCCAGATGAGTCAGCTCGTTACGAACTGCCTCACCGTAGAAACAATTATTGCTTGCCTTTCAGTCAAATTATTATACCTTTTTTTACAGAAACAATATAATTGCTCGATTTTGAACATTCAAAACTATGTGAAATCTCTATAAATAAAAGCATTCTTATCAAGATGACTTGAAATAGTGTGGCAACAGGAGATTTATTTATTTATTTATTGGGGTTTTACGCCGCTTTCAACAATAGTTCAGTTATATCACGGCGACAGTTCACTTATTCATGATCCCTGGGTAAACAAACCAGTACTAGGCTAGACAATGTGCCTTGCCCAAGTGCACTCCACCATGACCGTAGTGCCGCGACTGGGGATCGAACCCGGGACACCCGGTTTCGAAATCCCCGACGCTAACCACTCGACCACAGCGGATTCCAAAGCAACAGGAGATATTGATCACCATGAGCATTGTCTCCGTTTGTCATAATGATTCCAAATGTATCTGCTGCAGATGCTAATGCATATATGAAGTGGCTCAACCCTTTTGTAACCAAATAAAAGTTAAAACGTATAAGAGCCGTCCCGCGAGAAAACCAACATTGTGGACTCTGCGTAAAGTATCGACCCGGATCAGCCTTATCATGACGCGCAGACTAACCCGGACAGACACTTTTCTCCTCCATGGAATTGTTCTGTTTGAGGAGTCATTACTCTATACCTCTATCCCCGTCAGACGGAATTTGTCGGCCCGGATCAGTCTGCGCGGACTCCGCAGGATGATCTGGGTCGATACATTACGCAGAAGCCATGATGTTGGTTTTCTCGCGGGACGGCTCATAATATAACGATACTCTTCAACATATTGAACTTCTTAATTTTCCAATGTATAAACGCATTTTGACAAATTCAAATTTCAATTATAAGTTTGTATATGAAAGTTCACATAATGCATCAATTTTCAATGTTATATAACTGAAACTAACGACATTTGAAAACATTTTGGCAAAAGGAGACATTGCTCATTATGAAAATTAATATTATCTCCTTTTTAATGACATATTCATTGACAAATTATCTTGAAATAAAATAGTTTTCCTTTTTTAATCATTTCCCACTTTGAACTTATCTGCAGCAGAGATTCAAGATTCAACAAATCAACAGCAGACGGACGACCTGTAGAACATCTAAAGCCTCTAAATTGCTAGACGTGGCTCAGGTATCTCAGACATTTATCCGCATATGATAGGTTGTTCAAACTAAAGACCCGCTAACTGTTCAATAGTGCTTTTGTTCTAGATTTTCAACCCGTGTTTATCTTTGTATTTCAAAAGAAGAGTATAGAGAATCGTGTTTTGTTTGGGTAGGTGTTTATATGTCTCTGGGTAGGTAGGTTATATAAAGTTACAGAGGTACGGATAAGGTATTCAGCTCCATTTCCCACAATTTCTCTCGTACTATTAAAGCAAATCCTATATCGTGGGTACTCAAAAGAAACGTCTCACTGATACGATTCTTTTGAGTACCCACAGCATAGGGTTAGAGGGTCAAATAAAGATTTTAGAACACGCAAGACGCACGAAGTTACATTGTAAGTAAGTAAACGCTACATGCATATCGAGGACTTGGCGTGAAACGGTTGTAACTAAAATTGGTATTTTTTTACCAAGGTTAATCACCTCGCCATAAAGTCTTTATAAGCGTTAAATCATTTTTCTTTGTAAACAATGCAAATTTAGGTGCCATTGCTCAGAACGAGCAATGGCACCTAAATTTGCATTGTTTACAAAAGGGTCAAAATTGCCCCTAAACCAGGGTTTTCAAAATAGGTTTAAAGTTACAACTGTTTCACGCCAAGCCCTCGATATGAACAATAAATAGTATAAAAAGTACCTTACCGAGAAACCACATCCATTACCACTTAATCCAGTAGTGCTGAGGCTTATTAGGCTGGTAAAGGTATATACTTTATTAGCTGCGTCGTAAACAATGCTGCAAGTGCTGGGGCTGATCAATGCGCGTGTTGTCGCGTCGAGGGCAGCCACATCACCAACAGGGTCTAAGCCCAAGTCCATCCGAAACTCAAATTTTAGCTGATTGGACTCCTTTATCTTCGTACAGTAGGTGACAACTACAATAATCATTATGTGAGCCGAATTACGAGAAAAACCAACATTGTGGACTATGCGTAAAGTATCGACCCGGATCAGCCTAAGCATGCAACGCAGGCTAACCCGGATACACGCTTTTCGCCTTCTGTGGATTTTCTGTTTCAGGACTCATTACTCTATACCTCTATCCCCCCCTGTGACGGAATGTGTCGGCCCGGATTAGTCTGCGCAGGCTAAACTGGATCGATACAATACGCAGAGGCCATACTATTGGTTTTCTCGTGGAACGGCTCGTGTCGTGATGTAGATTCAGTGAGACGATTCTTTTGAGTACCCACAACATAGGATTTGGTTGAGTAATAAGAGAAATATTGTGGGAAAAAGACCTGTTCACTCACAACTAATCTGGTCCTCTGGATTTAATATATATATATATATATATATATATATATGTCTCTTTTTTTTCCGCCATAAAGGCGGGCATAAACTTGACAAAATAAAAGGTATAATATATTAACATACCTTAGCACAAAAAACAAATCGAACAAGAACGGTATATATATATACAAGCAAAATGGTGATTTCCAACCCCGACACGATATGGGTCACAACCCACAACATAGGATAGTGTTGGGTAATAAGAGAAATATTGTTGGGAAAAGACCTGTTCACTCCCTCTTATCTAGTCCTCTGGACTATATATATCTCTCTTATTTTTCCGCCATAAAGGCGGGCACAAACTTGACAAAATAAAAGGTACAATATATAAACATACCTCAGCACAAAATAAATAATTTCGAACAAGAACGGTATATATATATAAGCAAAATGGTGATTTCCCACCCCGACACGACATGGGTCACAACCGTATGAACTAAAAAAATCTGGCACTCGGCGTACTAGGGCACGACACCCACAATCCATATCATCATTAGTTCTAGTTATACAATTAGTACGTTATCACAAATGCCAGTGTTTATATTGTACATAGGTGGTGAGCACAGGTGTCCCAACACTATAATTCTATACTTATCCCAATGTAACCGTTTCCCACTCGCAGACGCATTTTGACGCATGTGAAACGGACGAATTGTAAAATCATTCTGGCAAAAATAGAAATTGTTCATGATGATGAAACAAATTGTGGGAAAAAGAAGAAAATTGCTCTTTCCAATAAGTCCCGACTGTAGTGGTTCGAAGGACAAGAATCATGTAATCTAATTCCGATTGACACTTTTTGACTGAATTTACTTCATGCCACCATCTAACACACTCTTATATGTAGTGTGTTTCATTTCAAGGTGAGTTGTTTCTTCGTATTGTTTGCTCTTTCCTATGTGTAAACGCATTTTGACGCGTCTGCAGCAGGCGAATGTTTAAAACAGTGTGGCAAAAGGAGTCAAATAAAGACTTGTAAAAGGGTAGTTCAATAGTATTAGAAATTCAAGAAATAAAAATAAGAAAAATCATAACAAAAGCACACAAAAAAGATAAAAAAAAAATACAAAGACGTGTCAAATAATGAAATAATGGCCTCTCGCTTTGACGCCAATATTTGTTATTGAATGTTTTGACAGTCGTCTGCTGCATAATTGTTGTATGCGGGAAAGCGCCAATTCGTGGGTGTTGATTTACCAAAACAGGTATTTTGCTCATTACAAATTGATCAGCAAAAGATAAAGCATTCGGAGAATAAATTAGGGATTAGACTCACCAGATTGATTTGAGGATCTCTGGCCAGAGATGGGACAAACCACGGCCAACTGAAATAAAAAGGTGGAAATATGATTTTCTTTTAAAGGTGATTCTGTTTAACTATATCAGCGCCAAATGCAATTTTGAGGTTTTTGCAAACAATGCAGATTCAGGCGAGTCAGCTCGTAACGAGCTGTCTCACCTGAAATCAGCATTGTTTGCCTTTTAGTTATAAACATATTCCAAAAGTCTTATTACAAGAGAAATGGAAACGCCCGATTTTGAACATGGAAGAGTCTACTTTAAACAATTCGGCGTTGAAAGAGTTAACAGAGAAGACGAATATTTTTTTGAAAATATTGATGTAAAAGAAGAAATTGTCCATAAATAGCAATTTGTCTTCTTTTCCGACAATCTTTTCAAATCAATTTTATAATAACACTTTCTGAATAGAGATTTGTGGCAAGGAGTTTCAGTCGTTTGTTGCACTGCATATTTGTTTCATAAGGAAATGGGATGCGGATTAAATGATACCCTAAGTCGCAAATATGGAAACAAATTTAAACTACAAAACATGCTTCTATCCTCCATTCTGTACCTTCTTTCTTTATTTTCTCTATATACTTCATTATTTTTCTCTTATTCTCAATTTCTCTCTCATATTGATTTAATTACTACGCCTTTTGTTGCCCTCTGATCACGTTATATAATATATTGCAGAGCTGTCATTTATGTATTATGTACATACTCAGCATCGAAATAAATATTGTATTGTACATTGTATATTGTATATTTTATATTGTATATTGTATATTGTATATTGTATATTGTATTGTATATTGTATATTTATATTGTATATTGTATTGTATATTGTATTGTATATTGTATATTTATATTGTATATTTATATTGTATATTGTATTGTATATTGTATTGTATTGTATATTGTATTGTATATTGTAGTGTATATTGTAGTGTATATTGTATTGTATATTGTATTGTATATTGTATTGTATATTGTATTGTATATTGTATTGTATATTGTATTGTATTGTACATTATATATTGTATATTGTATTGTATATTGTATATTGTATATTGTATATTGTATATTGTATATTGTTTATTGTATATTGTAGTGTAGTGTAATGCTATCCCCATAATTCCAATCTTAGAGTCCTTTGTATAACCCGACCGGGTATCGGACCCTGATCTCGCATGTTCGAGTAATCACGCGTCAACTTTACTTACCAGTACCAAAAGTCCTTGAATAACCTTCATTCTTCAATCTGTATCGTCGAACTGAAACGAAAATCAATCGAAAAAGCAAATCAAGTATATCCAACACGCGGACACGTTTTGAGTTTGATGTACATGTGAGCGGTCCCGCGAGAAAGTTAACATCATGGGCTCTGCGTAATCTATCGACCCAGATCATTCGGGAACGGCTTATTCCGTCTCAGGCGATAGACATCTGCGTAATGTATCGACCAGATCAGCCTGCGCTGTCCGCGCAGACTGATCCGGCCGACACATTCCGACTTAGGTGGATATATGTATAGAGTAGTGATTCCTGAAACAGAAAATCCACAGGAGGCGAAAAGTGTCTCTCCGGGTTAGCCTACGCGGCATGCTTAGGCTGATCGGGGTCGATATTTATCGCAGAGTCCACAATGTTGGTTTTCTTGTGGGACGGCGCATGTATGTATGTATGCCGTTATTATTCAGATCTGTGTACAAAGGTTAGGGTCAAGGTTCAATTCCGCCAACCTTACTTAAGTGTAAGTAATACTTAAATACTTAAAAACATATTTCACCATGTTTGTTTCTCTTATAAAAATGAATTCGTTTCTAAACAAGTATTCTCAGTCTCCAAGGTAACTATTTATGCGTTTTTAGCTCGGGGTATTGTGATCCTCTTGGCGTCGTCGGCGTCGTCACAAAACTTTAACCTTACCTCATTACTCAAAAACTTTAACTTTTCCAAATGAAACCTGGTACAAATGTTTCTAGGAACAATACGCATGTCAAGTCACATAAGTCTGGCTTTAATAATTATTTAGAAACGTCCCTTTTTCGACTTTTAACCCTTTCCCTCATACGACAATTCTGCAGCAGACGACTTTGAACGTATTTTGTCAAAACATAGAAAATCTCCACAATTGAATGGATGATCTATGACAAGAAGTGGAAAAACATTGTGTCAAAAGGAGAAATTGCACGTTTTGTGCAATTTCTTCTTTTGTCACTTTGTTTTCAAAAATCCGTCTGCTGCAGAGGCGTCAGAAAGCGTCTATATGAGGGAAAGGGATAAAGAAGCAGACGATCGTTGACGTTCGCTTGCGGCGCTATTGTTTTCATTTACTTTAGTAGATACATTTTAATAATAAATCACTCCTGAAGCTCGGCTCGCGGGCTGTTAATCCGGGGGGTTGTGAGTTCGAACCCAAGCTCGGCCAACATTCTTTCCGACGTTTGACAAAAGTCACTATGACAGGCGTCATTCGTCTTCCACCAATGGGCTAACAGTATATGTGGCAAGACAGCCAGTCGCTTGGAAAGAATGGTGTGGAGTACTGGTGTGAGAAAGCAAGGAAACATATGAGTAGGTAAAAGGCTGGCCGCCGTATTGACTAAAAAAAATAATTGAAAACGGCTTTTAACCACATTAAAACATTAGTTATTGAAAAGAGTTGAAACAACTGTAGCAAAAAGAGAACTTGCTCATCATAACCAATTTTTCCTTTTGTCACAAAGTTTTCTAAAGTCGTCTTCCGCAGATGCGTCTGTAAGTTGGATAGGGTTTAAACCCTTTCCCTCATACGACAAATCTGCAGCAGACGACTTTGAACATGTTTTGTCAAAAAATAGAATATCTCTATAATTGAATGGATAACCTATGACGAAAAGTGGAAAACATTGTGGAAAAAGGAGAAATTGCATGTTTTGTGCAATTTCTTCTTTTGTCACTATGTTTTCAAAAAAGCCGTCTGCTGCAGAGGCGTCAGAAAGCTTCTATATGAGTGAAAGGGTCAAAACGGCACTATTTTGAATAGCAGATATAAATCCCTATACAGTTTTTTGCCTCGATCGTCGTCGTTTATGACTTGACAGTCGTCGTCAAGAAAAAATACGCAGGCACAATTTTGAGATTCGAACCCAACAAACATAAAAAATATATAAGGAAAGCCATCGTAGCTCACGACCATGAGTATTCGAAAAGACAAGAAGTATTCATTATTTAAAATAAAGAAAAAGGAGTATAATATTTATAAAACTAACAAGATATCTACCTTAAGTCGACTCCAAAGTCCTGTAACAATCTAGTCGAATTGAATTCCTCCCTCATCCGTAACGATAAAATCAACCGGCTGTGAAAATATTATATATATCAGCCTGCCCCATAGAAAAAAGGTACACGTTACCATTTCTGAAATTAAAAGAACATTTAGGCGAACTCTTCAAGTTCACTTGCAGACGCATTTTGACGCATTCAACTTTGGAAAACATTGTGGCAAATGGTGAAATTGCTCATATTAAGGTATGTTTTCCATTTGCCACAATGTTTTTATCTTGATCAATTTACTACACGTTCATTGATAGAGATTGGCCATACATATTGGCCTACGTGTTTTCAAAGTATACTGCTACAACTTTGTTGGAATTTTTGAAAGGGTTAAGATCACATCATCCATCTGCTCAGTCTTATATGAATCTACACAAAAGGCGGAATGTTGTTTACAAGCTAGTGTAAGTAATTGCTGAACAGCGTAAATCGTGATCAGACTGTGTTAATGCATATGCTGATCAGGATGTACACTGTTCACAAAAGTCAGTCGTATTTATCAGTGGTGTTGCCACATGCAGATACAATTTGACACATATTCGGCAGATGACTAATGAAAACATTATGGGAAAAGAAGAAATTCCTCATTTTTGTTTACACAATATTTTCAAGTATATTCAACAATAATAGTTTCACCTATAGACATATTTTAATAGTTTAGTCTAGATGTTTTCAAACTCGTCTGCTGTAGAATTGTTATATACGTGAAATGGTTAATCGCGGGACAAACGCGACCAGTGTAGATAAAAGATCACAAAATGCATCTGCGCAGATCGATCTGAATAGCCACATTAGTATTCAGGGAGCGACAGACCGTAAATCAAATGGTATGGGTGCGCAGACAAATCTTTATAAACACTTGTCATAAATATATTGCAGTAAAAGTTCTGGTAGTACGTCACTTTTATCACTTTGCCTGCTCTCCTAAGCGCTCAGGGTCGTGGGGGGTAGCATTACGACTGACTGACTGGTTTCAGGATACATGGACCAGTAGGAATGGTAACTTACCAAGGATGCGCCGTGGTGTCAGGATACATGGACCAGTAGGACGGGTAACTTACCAAGGATACGCCGTGATATAACTAAAAAAAATGTTGAAAGCGGCGTTAAATACCAATTTCAATTAATCAATCAATCAATCACCTTGCATTCAATTTCATTGTGGAGTATTGAAAACATTATAAGAAATGAAGAAATAGCTACATCAAATAGCATAGATGCACAGACACATCTTTATAAACACTTGTCATAAATACATTGTGGTACATTTTCTGGTAGTTCGTCTGATAGTATCATTTTACCTGATATGTCATTGTGGAGTATTCGAAACATCATAAAAAATGAAGAAATTGCTGAATTCTAGAAAAAATTCCCTTCGTCCTCAAGAAGGCTTCTGTTATAGAGCAATATGTGTGTCAATCAATTGATTAACGCTTTCCCACATACAGCACATATGCAGCAGACGACTTTGAACGTATTTTGTTAAAACATAGAAAATCACCATAATTGAATGGATAACCTATGACAAAAAGTGGAAAACATTGTGGCAAAAGGAGAAATTGCACGTTTTGTGCAATTTCTTCTTTTGTCCCTATGTTTTCAAAAAGCCGTCTGCTGCAGAGGCGTCAGAAAGCGTCTATATGAGGGAAAGGGTTAACACTTCCCAGCACATGGACACATTCTGACGTATCTGCATTCAACTCTTTTTGAAAAAGTTTTAGCTAACGAAAAAAAGTGTCTAAAATGTCACAATGTTTTCAAATCCTTTCCATAATTTAACTTAAGATATTTAAAGGTGTTACATAGTTTTGCCTCAATTTGTTTTCAAAGTCGTCCGCTGAAAATTGGTTTATGTGGGAAAGGGCTTCATGGAAAATAAAAAATTCTGTACTTTAGAATAGTGAATACTCGAGGCGACCATAACCAAAGTCCTATGGGTATATTCCATTCCTTCATATAGACGCTTTCTGAAGCCTCTAAAGCAGACGGCTTTTATGAAAATACATGGCAGCAAAAGAAGAAATTGCTCAAAACAAGCAATTTCTCCTTTCGTCACCATTTTTTCAACTTTAATCAATTGATGTTCTTTCATTTAAAGGGAGATTTCCTATTTTTTTCGGGTATGTTTTCAAAGTCGTCTGCTGCAGATTTGTTGTATGTAGAAACAGGTTAAACGGCCTAAAAACCTTATTGAAATGCTGTTAGTTAACCCTTTTCCACATACAACTAAACATATGGAGGAAAATATGGCAAACTTCTTGATATAAAAGTTAAGTATAAGAATACAGTTGAAAACATTCTGGCCAAAGGAGAAATTGCTCATGATGAGCAATTTCTCCATTGGCCACAATGTTTTCAAAAGTCGTCTGCTGGAGAGGTATAAGTATATATGTGGAAAGGGGATGAATAAGATCAATTCTGTATATTCCAGTCAGGATCCCCGACGTCCGTAAAATGTATGTACATAAACCTCGAACTTTCCTTTAGTAAAGGTCAAATATCATTCAATGCTGCTTCGTTTAATTTACTCTTTCAGCGCCAATAGCAATATTGAGCTTTTTGCAAACAATGCAGATTCAGGTAACGAGCTATCTCACCTGAAATCTGCATTGTTTGGCTGTGAGTTATATAAAACTATTCCAGAAATCCTATAACACGAAAATAGAGTCGTCCGAGTTTGAACATGGAAGAGTCTACTTTAAACAATTCGGCGCTGAAAGAGTTAAGCCCTTCCAACATACAAAACATCTGCAGCAGACGACTTTGATTTTAAACATCTAGGCAAAAATGTGGCAAATTTCTACAAATTGAAAAAGTAATTATTGAATAGAAAATCGAAAATTGTATGACAAAATGTGAAATTGCTCGTAATGAGCAATTCCTTCGTTTGCCACACTGTTTCAAATGTCGCGTGCAGCATAACATAACATAACATGAACTATATTACTCAAACCAACAAGGTACATGAGTGTTATTACAAGCAGATAGTCAAAATGTGTCTTAATGTGGGAAAGGGTTTTACTTCAACGTAAGACTAGATCATTTCAAAATACGTAGTTGCAGTTGAATAAATACATTGGAAATTTATTTATTCAGACTTAAAACGTTACCAAGAGAAGAAATATTATAAACTCCTTTTCCATCATTTTTTTTCAAACGTCATCTGCATCAGAGAACTTGAGATTAATACTTTCCCACATACAGACCCTTTTTGACGTCTCTTGAGCAAACAACTTTTCAAAACATCGTGGCAAATGGAGGAATTGCTCATGATGACTACGTTTCCCTTTTTTGGCACAATGTTTTCAACGCTATTCATTAATGTATTTAAAGAGATCTTCGATGGTCTTGTGAAAAAATGGGTTTTTTAAAAGCGTCTGCTGCAGAATTGTTGTATATGGAAAAGGGTTAAAAGGGAAGAAAATCGAGAAAAGGATAAAAACTTTGGTTGACAATATTTACTTCCAAGTAAGTATGGGTGAAATATTTACGCACCACTGGTGCAAATCGCTATACGCCCGTATACACGCCTCGTTTCACACGAAAATCTTTAAATTTAGTGAAAATACATAACGCCCTAAATGTACAGATTGGCTGTCATGGAAACAGCAAGTTTTAAACTTACGTCATGTGAAAATGTATTGAATTTGAAATATCATCGTGATTCAATAACTTTTAAATGTTTACTTCGTGATACATATAAGTTGTTTAACCCTTTCTCAAATACAACAAATCTACAGAAGACGACTTTGAAAATCTCTTTAAAATGAAAGTGTAATTATTTAACCCTTTCCCTCATAAAGACGCTTTCTGACGCCTCTGCAGCAGGCGGATTTTTTTGAAAACATAGTGACAAAAGAAGAAATTGCTCAAAACGAGAAATTCCTTCTTTCGCCACATTGTTTTCCACTTTAAGTCATAGGTTATCCATTCAATTAAAGAGATTTTCTATTTTTTGACAAAATATGTTCAAAGTCGTCTGCTGAATTTTGAGTGAGTTTAACATTTTAATAAGTAATACATTTTAAAAGAGAAATTGCTAATTGTAAGCAATATTTCCTCTTCCCACATTGGTTTCGATAGCATTCTGCTGTAGATGCTTTCAATTGGCGTCTAACTAGAGTTGAAAACATCGGGGGGATTAGGAAAACATGCTCATTCGTGATGAGGCTTTCTCCTTTTATCACAGTGTTTTAAAATGCCGCCTGCTGCAGTTGCGTCCAGATACGTGTAGGCTACATGTGATTAAGGATTTATACTAACATAATTACAATATCATAAACATTTTATATCCTTTGTGATGAATCATATCGCTGCGGAAACGTGTACGTACAAACGCACCCAGTCGTAGAATGTAAACATTATATCAGAACAGAACAAAACAGAACAGAAGCTTATTTACAACACAAGCATATAAGCTCATTGTGCATAGCATACATAATTAACATACATCTAATATCTAAACCTAATTAATCAATCAAGAATTCAATCAATTAACCAATCAAACCAACAATAAGTTTCTTGAGCCCCAGTCCCACCGACCTCCCGAACTGTCCCGGAGCGTCCCGGACTGAAATTTGGCCGATCCGGGTCAGATCCGTGTTGGATCAGCGTTGGATCCGGGTTTATTCGTTGTGGCACCGTGTTGATCCTGGGCGATCCGGCATGTCGTGTTGGATCTGGGGCAGTCCGTGTTGGGTCCGGGACAGTCCGTAGCTGATCAGGGGCGGTCCGGGTCATTCCCGGACGGTCCGTGGGCTGCCTTGGTGGTACCGGGGTCAGATCCGTGCTGGTTCCGTGTTGATCCCTGTTCATCCGTTGTGGTGCCGTGTTGGGTCCGGGTTGGTCCGGGATAACAATGTTTTGCGACTCATTTTAACCAAGGATCATCCCGGATCAAGATATCTCTTGATATGGGGTGTTCCGTGTTAATCCGGGGTGCTCCGTGTTGGGTCCGGCTTCGGTGTGACTGTAGCTTTACGCCTGATATTCAAAGTGTCGAGTTTAACAAAGGGAAATAACTCAAACTTAACATTAATTTGTGTGAAATCGTAGTTGCCTCCCTTTTACTTAGTTTTAATTTTACCAACAGTAGACCCAGTTGTGAATTTGTTGTTTTCGTCCGTGAGAGTGATTAGATATTACAAGAAAATATTCATCCGTCCGATAAATCCTATTTCATAGAAATAATCCCTTCTTACTGGTGGTTAATGGACCTTCATCTGTGTCAGTAAATCTACATAATTTGTGCATAATGTATTCAAGGGGTGGATTAGCGCGCATTAGCATACCCACCTGTATGATAATTATGTTTATGCGATGAGTCGAATATGTAACAGGAAAAAAAAGAGCAATTTTAATCCGAATGCATTTTTTTTTTAATTCTTGTGAGTTTATTCAGTGTTTAACTCTTTCAGCGCCAAAGGCAATATTGAGGTTTTGCAAACAATACTGATTCAGGCGAGTCAGCTCGTAACGAGCTGTCTCACCTGAAATCAGCATTGTTTGCCTTTTAGTTATCAAAATAATCCAAACTTTTATTACATGAGAAATGGAGAATGCCGATGTTGAACTTGGAAGAGTCTACTTTAAATAATTTGGCGCTGAAAGAGTTAACGCCGTTTTCTCTAGAGAATGTTAGTTATACCACGGCGTTGTCTGGGTAAGTTACGAAAAGTTCTGGTCAATTTATTCTCACATCAGCGAATCAGTCGCAATGCTCTAACGGTGCAATCTTTAGCTTCCATTTGTAATCAAAATGAATTTATGTTGTTTACCTGGACTTCATCTGCTTCAGACGAAAGGGTGCCGTCTCATATACCCGTTTTGGTTTGTTTTGTTTGTACATGTATGTTGTTTACCTGGACTTCATCTGCTTCAGACGAAAGGGTGCCGTTTCATATACCCGTTTTGGTTTGTTTTGTTTGTACATGTATGTTGTTTACCTGGACTTCATCTACTTCGGGCGAAAGGGTGCCGTTTCATATACCCGTTCTGGTTTGCTTTGTTTGTATATGTATGTTGTTTACCTGGCTTCATCTACTTCAGGCGAAAGGGTGCCGTTTCATATACCCGTTCTGGTTTGCTTTGTTTGTATATGTATGTTGTTTACCTGGCTTCATCTACTTCAGGCGAAAGGGTGCCGTTTCATATACCCGTTCTGGTTTGCTTTGTTTGTATATGTATGTTGTTTACCTGGCTTCATCTACTTCAGGCGAAAGGGTGCCGTTTCATATACCCGTTCTGGTGTGTTTTGTTTGTATATGTATGTTGTTTACCTGGACTTCATCTACTTCAGACGAAAGGGTGCCGTTTCATATACCCGTTCTGGTTTGCTTTGTTTGTATATGTATGTTGTTTACCTGGCTTCATCTACTTCAGACGAAAGGGTGCCGTTTCATATACCCGTTCTGGTTTGCTTTGTTTGTATATGTATGTTGTTTACCTGGCTTCATCTACTTCAGGCGAAAGGGTGCCGTTTCATATACCCGTTCTGGTTTGCTTTGTTTGTATATGTATGTTGTTTACCTGGCTTCATCTACTTCAGGCGAAAGGGTGCCGTTTCATATACCCGTTCTGGTGTGTTTTGTTTGTATATGTATGTTGTTTACCTGGACTTCATCTACTTCAGACGAAAGGGTGCCGTTTCATATACCCGTTCTGGTTTGCTTTGTTTGTATATGTATGTTGTTTACCTGACTTCATCTGCTTCAGACGAAAGGGTGCCGTTTCATATACCCGTTCTGGTTTGTTTTGTTTGTATATGTATGTTGTTTACCTGGACTTCATCTACTTCAGACGAAATGGTGCCGTTTCATATACCCGTTCTGGTTTGCTTTGTTTGTATATGTATGTTGTTTACCTGGACTTCATCTACTTCAGACGAAAGGGTGCCGTTTCATATACCCGTTCTGGTTTGCTTTGTTTGTATATGTATGTTGTTTACCTGGCTTCATCTACTTCAGGCGAAAGGGTGCCGTTTCATATACCCGTTCTGGTTTGCTTTGTTTGTATATGTATGTTGTTTACCTGGCTTCATCTACTTCAGGCGAAAGGGTGCCGTTTCATATACCCGTTCTGGTGTGTTTTGTTTGTATATGTATGTTGTTTACCTGGCTTCATCTACTTCAGGCGAAAGGGTGCCGTTTCATATACCCGTTCTGGTGTGTTTTGTTTGTATATGTATGTTGTTTATCTGGACTTCATCTACTTCAGACGAAAGGGTGCCGTTTTATATACCCGTTCTGGTTTGCTTTGTTTGTATATGTATGTTGTTTACCTGGACTTCATCTACTTCAGACGAAAGGGTGCCGTTTCATATACCCGTTCTGGTTTGCTTTGTTTGTATATGTATGTTGTTTACCTGGCTTCATCTACTTCAGGCGAAAGGGTGCCGTTTCATATACCCGTTCTGGTTTGCTTTGTTTGTATATGTATGTTGTTTACCTGGCTTCATCTACTTCAGGCGAAAGGGTGCCGTTTCATATACCCGTTCTGGTGTGTTTTGTTTGTATATGTATGTTGTTTACCTGGCTTCATCTACTTCAGGCGAAAGGGTGCCGTTTCATATACCCGTTCTGGTGTGTTTTGTTTGTATATGTATGTTGTTTACCTGGACTTCATCTACTTCAGACGAAAGGGTGCCGTTTCATATACCCGTTCTGGTTTGCTTTGTTTGTACATGTATGTTGTTTACCTGGACTTCATCTACTTCGGGCGAAAGGGTGCCGTTTCATATACCCGTTCTGGTTTGTTTTGTTTGTACATGTATGTTGTTTACCTGGACTTCATCTACTTCGGGCGAAAGGGTGCCGTTTCCTATACCCGTTCTGGTTTGTTTTGTTTGTACATGTATGTTGTTTAACGTCGCTTTCAACAATGTTTTTCTGTGTCAGTTACCAGTACTACAGGTCGATCTATACCGACAACAACGATTCAGTCGTGATGCTAGCCCGACAGCCCTGAGCACCAAGTAGGGAAAGCCATAGCTACAAGTCATTGATTTAACCCTCGGCCTCCTAGTTTAAACATATTTTCTTGTCAAATGAATCACATGGTATAACAATATTAGAGCATACATATAAAGCAAAAGGGTCGAGCCACAAGTTCTCAAATGTAATTACGGCTCTCCCCATTGCGGACGCTGAGACACGGTCATCTGTTTTTAAAAAAAAAGACAATGCAATGTTTCTTTGAAATGAATATCAGTGAAAACTTTCATCTGACATGGTATTTACACTGCTGTCCGCGTGTGTTTGAATGGTGATTTGGATCGCATTGTAGCCTTTCACACTTGAAGACGGCTTTTGTGCATTTTCTCCTTTTGCAACAATATTTCAAATTCTATTCAATAAATCTATTTTCGTTTACTAAGATTTTCCATTTTTTTTTTTGGCAAGATGATTTATTTTTTTAGAAGTTAACTATAAATCAGATAAAATATTATCAGATAAATATTTTTAAAAAAATCAACATACACAAATACCTTAAGTCGGTACCCATGGAGTCGTCTATTTTTTAAATCAATTGAAAATAAGTTAATGATAAGAGTCGTTCCACGAGAAAACCAACATTACGGACTCTGCGAGATGTATAGACCCAGATCAGCCTTTTGGAAAGGGAGTAAATGAGCCGACCTGCAAGAAAACCAACATTATGGCCTCTGCGTAATGTATCGAACCAGATCAGCCTGCACAGTCCGCGCAGGCTAATCCGGGCCGACACATTCCGTCTCAATGGAATAGAGGTATAGAGTAATGATTCATGAAACAGAAAATCCACAGGAGGCGACAAGTGTCTGTCCGGGTTAGCCTGCGCGGGATGCTTAGGCTGATCCGGGCAGATACATTACGCAGAGTCCACAATGTTGGTTTTCTCGCGGGATGGCTCATATATATACACATCTGCGTAATGTATCGACCAGATCAGCCTGCGCTGTCCGCGCAGACTGATCCGGCCGACACATTCCGTCTAAAGGGGGATAGATAGAGTAGCGATTCCTGAAACAGAAAATCCGCAGGATACGAAAAGTGTCTGTCCGGGTTAGCCTGCGCGGGATGCTTAGACTGATCCGGGCAGATACATTACGCAGAGTCCACAATGTTGGTTTTCTCGTGGGACGGCTCATAATGAATTGAGAAATATAAGATACGATAGAAATTATAACATTGTGGAAAGAAGAAAAAATGCTTATTTCGACATTTTCTTCTTTTTTCTCGAGGTAGAGCGACCGCATCGAGTGGGTCTGATCTCCAGCCGGGTCATACCAAAGACGTTATCAAATGGTAGTAATGGCTGCCCGCCTTGGCGTTCAGGGTTGAGGGGTTAGCATTACGACTGACGGGCTGATGTCATGATAAACAATCAATCTTGTATATGCAGACCGACGGTAGCATAGATTATGTAACTAAATAAGACTCAATATGTATGGAAATATGCATGATGATCACTAAATATATACAAACCACGCCTTACACATGTATATATAAAGTATAAAAAGAGACGTTTGAAGGTTTTTGCATCAGGCAGATCTTTACAACATTTTGTCTAATAATGTTGTTAATAAAAAAAAGTATGACTTTTGACATTTGATGAGTTTGCGACGACTTCAATAATTCACAAAAATATTGTATCTAGCGTATGAAAAATGAGGCGTATACATAACGTATTGAACGTATACATAGCATATTAAACGTATACATAACGTATTGAACGTATACATAACGTATTGAACGTGTATATATAACGTATTGAACGTATACATAACGTATTGAATGTATACATAACGTATTGAACGTATACATAACGTATGTGAACGTAAACATATCGTATGTCTAACTTATTAGTAACTTAACACTAACTTACATATAACATATCACAGCGTATGACCGGTGTTCTCGACTTTTTGCCCAAACGTAAGAGTAACTTATGAAAAACCTATTTAATTAATAATAATAGTTAACCCTTTCTCCAGGAAATACAACCTGAACCCTTTCCCTCATACGACAATTCTGCCGCAGACGACTTTGAACATATTATGTCAAAAAACAGAAAATCTCTATAATTGAATGGATAATCTATGAATTAAAGTGGAAAACATTGTGGCAAAAGAAGAAATGGCTCGTTTTGAGCAATTTCTTCTTTTGTCACTATGCTTTCAAAAAGCCGTTTGCTGCAGAGGCGTCAGAAAGCGTCTATATGAGGGAAAGGGTAAATAATGTTGAGTTTTGGCGATAAATCGCTATTGGCATCATATAACCATGTTGTTACGTTGTGGGTTTTTTTTTCATTTTAGAGTTTAATATAAACCAAATTACAATTACAAAAGGTGTGATAATCCAAAAAGGACTTTTTTTTTAATTATATTGCATAACATATCTGATATCTATGCAATAATTTCATAATAAACAATCAATATGTCACACTTCAATATGCGGTAACATAAAAGAACAACAATATATTTTGAAAGTCTTACTGGTATGAAAATCATGTCGTCACCTAGTGCCTAAATAAACCAAAAACAATAATTAAATAGTAAAGTTTTTCATTTCACAGGAAATTGATCGAAATTGTGCAGCAGACGGCTTTGAACATATTTTGTCAAAAATGGAAAATCTCTATAATTTAATGGATATAACCTTGACTAAAAGTAGAAAACATGTGGCAAAAGAAGAAATTGCTCTTTTTGAGCAATTTCTTCTTTTGTCACTATGTTTTCAAAAAGCCGTCTGCTGCAGAGGCGTCAGAAAGCGTCTATTATGAGGGAAAGGGTTAAAACAAGCGATAGGCCGGTGTGATCGACTTATGAGACCCTGTTCAACTTGTTAAGTATGAGACTTTTAACTTTGACGACGTCTGCTGCTCTTCAAATGTCAGGGATTCAATGATTGGAATACCGGACAGTGTTATCGTCTTTCAGTTCAAACATAAACAGTTTAATGATCAAAGGTTTTGTAATAATATAAATCCGTGTCATATATCAAAATTGATAATTAAAAAACCCGTCTGATATATAAATAGTAAAATCCTTTCCATTTATCGAAACCTACATTCGGACGGAGCTGCATCAGACGACTTTTTAAAACATTGAGGGAAAAGGAAAAACATTATCACAATGGTTATGTTATCCTTTAACACTTTCCCTCATATAGACGCTTTCAGACGCCTCTGTAGCAGACGGCTTTCTAAAAACATAGTGACAAAAGAAGAAATTGCACAAAACGTGCAATTTCTCCTTTTGCCACAATGTTTTCTACTTTTTGTCATAAGTTATCCATTCAATTATGGAGATTTTCTTTGTTTTGACAAAATACGTTCAAAGTCGTCTGCTGCAGAATTGTCGTATGAGGGAAAGGGTTAATCCACAATGATTTCTTTTCCCTATCAAAAATGACTGCTGGTTTGTTTTGTAGTTGTTGATGTGGGTGTTATTTCTATGGATTTGTTCATATATATTTATACATTTGAAAAGGAATCGAAGAAGAAGACAACCGCAAACGATGTAATTGACGAATCCTTTACATTATAGGTTATTTTAAGAGTCGTCTGCTGTTTATTTAACCCTTTCCTTTATATAGACGCTTTCTGACGCCTCTGCAGCAGACGGCTATTTGAAAACATAGTGACAAAAGAAGAAATTGCACAAAACGTGCAATTTCTCCTTTTGACACAATGTTTTCCACTTTTAGTCATAGGTTATCCATTCAATTATAGAGATTTTCTAATTTTTGACAACATATGTTCATAGTCGTCTGCTGCAGAATTGTCGTATGAAGGAAAGGGTTAAACATAGGAAGTGGTATTCTAATTATATATTAATATGCATTTCCCTTTTTAAAAAATGAACACATTATGGGAAAAAAAGAAATTGTTCTCATATTATCATATCTGTTTTCAAAATATCGTCACATTTTAAATGTATTCAGTAAATGGTTATTATCGATTATCCACAGATTTTACGAGATTGGCAGTTATCCGACAAGAGTCTGTCGAATTAAACGCTGGTGTAGGTCTCAAAACGTCTACTATCACGTGACATATTCGTCGCCGGTGGTATGCGAGATTTGAACAGTAACGTTGGGTGGTCTTTCAATCCTGTCGCGAAATCCTATTGTCTTTATGGATTGTCTTTCTATGGTCATAAAAATAATGTTAAGCCACTGATTTTCAAGCTAAGCTATTAACCATTTCCCTCATACGACAATTCCGCAGCAGACGTCTTTGAACGTATTTTGTCAAAAAATAAGAAATCTCCGTAATTGAATGGATAACCTATGACAAAAAGTGGAAAACATCGTGGCAAAAGGAGAAATTGCACGTTTTGTGCAATTTCTTCTTTTGTAACTATGTTTTCAAACAGCCGTCTGCTGCAGAGGCGTCAGAAAGCGTCCATATGAGGGAAAGGGTTAAACATTTCCCAAAGACAGACGCTTTCTTACGCCCCTGCAGCAGACGGATTTTTTAAACATTTGCGGCAAAAGAAGAAATTGCTCATGATGAGCAATTTCTCCTTTTTCCACAAACATATTCGCAACTTTATTTAATTTTAATAATGTTCTTTCATTAATATAAATCTTCTATATTTTTGTCAAGATGTTTTCTAAGTCGTCTGCTGCAAATTTGCTGCATGTGGGAAAGGGTAAATACATTGATTTAAGAGTCACGCCTCGCCAAAACCGACAGTAAGTTATTAAAAATCACGTACGACTAGGTACAGAAAACCACGATCAGACTGCACGAGTGTACAAGCATTTCTGGGTATATCCAAGTTGGCCAATTCCGTCTTGTTTAACCCTTCCCCTCATACGACAATTCTGCAGCAGACGACGTTGAACATATTTTGTCAAGTGAAATAGAAAATCTCTATAATTGAAAGGATAACCTATGACTAAAAGTGGAAAACATTGTGGCAAAAGGAGAAATTGCTCGTTTCGAGCAATTTCTTCTTTTGTCACTATGTTTTCAAAAATCCGTCTGCTGCAGAGGCGTCAGAAAGCGTCTAAATGAGGGAAGCTCTAGTCATAAAATGTTATTGAACCTTTCCTAATATTATTTTGACGTATATGCAGCAGACAACTTTAGGAAAAATTGTGGCAAAAAAGTACAAATTGCTCAATATTTTGCCTGGATGCTTTCAGAGTAGTCTGCTACACAGTAATTGTCTGAGGGGAAAATGAGGTTGAAATGAAACAGAATCGTGCCATCGAAAAACCGCCTTACACAAGGCTTTATACTGTTGGCTGCTCAACTCAATAGTTTGTCTTGATATTCCTAGAATAAGTTATCATGGACTCTTCCAAATACAAACCTCGACACTTCCATTCCATTAGCAAACCGGGTAAAGCATTGAAAGGATTCATATTTGTTTTGTGTTTGTTTGTTTGTTTGTTTAAATGGTGTATTAATTAAACCGATTTCAACATTATTTCAGTAATACGTTATCCCTTTCCCTCATATAGACGCTTTCTGACACCTCTGCAGCAGACGGCTTTTTGAAAACATAGTGACAAAAGAAGAAATTGCACACAACTTGCAATTTCACCTTTTTCCACAATGTTTTCCACTTTTTGTCATAGGTTATCCATTCAATTATGGAGATTTTCTATGTTTTGACAAAATACGTTCAAAGTCGTCTGCTGCAGAATTGTCGTAACAGGGAAGGAGTTAAGAAGAGAATACCTTGTACCCAAGTCTGATTATACTCCAAATAGCTGTATTATTTTAAACGGGTTGTATCGAATATTTTAAAAAAAATTCCACAAATAGATGCTTTCTGACGCCTTTGCAGCAGACGACTTTTGAAAACATTGTGACGACAGAAGAAATTGCTCATAATGAGTATTTTCTCCTTTGCCACAATATCTTCAACTATATTTGACAGCTTTATATTCATTTAAAAGAGGTGTTTCACATTTGTGTCTAGATGTTTTAGAAGTCGTCTGCTGCAGAATTGTTGTATGTGGGAAAGGGTTAAAAGAATCACGTAACAGATAACGTTATCACATATCCATTTTTATTAGGGATATTCTTAAACGACATTCCGATTTCTATGTTGAACTTGGTTTAACCCTTTTCCTCATACGACAATTCTGCAGCAGACGACTTTGAACATATTTTGACAAAAAAATAGAAAATCTCTATAAATAAATGGATAACCTATGACTAAAAGTGGAAAACATTGTGGCAAAAGGAGAAATTGCTCGTTTTGAGCAATTTCTTCTTTTGTCACTATGTTTTCAAAAAGCCGTCTGCTGCAGAGGCGTCAGAAAGCGTCTATATGAGGGAAAGGGATAAGCCTATCCCACCTACGACATAATTTGCAGCAGACGCCTCTGGAAAGATCTATGCAAAAATATCATTTGAAGTATTACTACTGAAGAAAGTTGAAAACATTTCAGCAAAATGGTAAAATGCTCATCATCAGCACGTTTCCCTTTTGCCATATTGTTTTCAAAAGATGACATTTACAGATACGTCAAAATAAGTATTTGCATCGTGTTAAGTAATATAGAATATTAAAGGCTAGTTTCAAATTTCGCAGGTACATGTTTTTTATGAAAATTTACAAAACCAATAGCGCCATGTAAATGAGCCGTCCAACGAAAAAAGACAATATTATGATCTCTGCATAATGTATCGACCAAGTTCAGCCTGCGCAGTCCGCGTTGGCTAATCCGGGCCGACACATTCCGTCTTAGAGGGATAGAGGTATAGAGTAATGATTCCTGAAACAGAAAATCCACAGGAGCCGAAAGGCGTCTTTCCGGGTTAACCTGCGCGGCATAATTAGGCTGATCAGGGTCGATACTTTACGCGGAGTCCACAATGTTTTGTTTTTGTTTTTTTCGGGACCGCTCAAATGCTATTGTTTTGAAATAGGAGCCACACTTTCTCTGTCGGTAGAGATCAGGAGTATCAATACAGGGGTCGTGAGCTGAAATCCCTGCTCGGTCACTCGTTCTTTCCGATGATTGACAAAAGTAATTGTGCCCAGCGTCGGTTGTCTTTCACCAATGGACTAAATAGTCTAGGTGGGAAGGTAGCTAATTGCAATCGAAGACTATTGTGTTGAGTACAAGAGCAAAACAAAAAAGTCAGTCACACGTTAGGTGAACTTGCCGCCGTGATATCACTGAAATACCATTGAAAACGGCGTGAAACTCCTTGCAATTGAAATAGGATACATTTCCTCTTCTTATTTCTTTTCATATGACAATAATCCTCTGAAGCAGACATTATTTGAGAAGATAAATTGTTCAAAACCAGAAATCCTCATTTTCCTCACACTGGTGTTCTGTGAATACAATAACACTTCATCAAGGTAACGTTGGGTGGAAGAAGGGAACATGTATAGTCTGGAGTTACCTGCCCCTAAAATTATAAGATCGGGCATGGAATCGATCGGGCATACAACGCCCTTTGGACATTGGCACTCGGTGGTTTTTACGACTTTCCCCCGTGATCTTTGACTATCCGCAATTTTGAAACTTTCAAACAAAATAATCTTTTTATATAAATAACAAATTCAGTGTTATATCTAAATATCTCATATAAGTTTTAAAAAAAACAGTGTTTTTAGTATGTAAACAAAGAAAAGATTAATCACTCCAAATGTTTTAAACCAAAAATTCGTAGACTGGTTTCAAAAAAGTTGTGTCCCGGCTGCGAGTCTTCGCTCTCATTGCGTAATAAGAGCAATGTTCCCGTCATGATTTAGTACAGGAAAAGCTGACAGTTGGTTGGTCAAACTTTTAAAAACTAGCAAGACCGTAGTATAGCGAATTGTTTCTAAATATTCGAAGTTTGAAGAGGTTGAAAAATAGAAAGTCCGTCATTACTGTAGGTTAGTTACAATACACAAAAGAATTTCCTTCTTTGTTGCCATGTAAATCGACCAGTTTCAATCTCCTCAATTGTCACACTTTCTAAGCGTTTCTCATATAGAACACCTATACCATTGAAAATAGTTATATTTAAACTTTAAGAAAATGGGGGGGGGGGGGGGGGGGGTCATGCATTATGCAAAAACTCACCATGCGAAATAGGTTTCCGTCATTTTGGACCAAATCGGGCCCTTACAAACCCGGTGTTTAGCATTCTCTGCTTTCACTTTCAAACAAGGTCAAAATACTAAAAGTGATCAAAGTCAATCATTTCCAGTACATCCTATAAACATTTACAATGATTTTAAACTCAATGTCATATATTCAATGCATTCTGCTGATGGTACACACTCATTTCTATGCAAACAAACGATTTTTTAGGGACTACTGTGGCCCGCGGATATATTTAGCTTAATTTGACCTGTACGAGCTATTCTATGACGCATATTCCGCTTGGAATATTTGCATTTTAATTATGGTTGTTGTTGTTGTTGCTGAAGTAGTAGTATGTAAGTTTTTTGAAGCAGAAATATTAGTGTAAGTAATGGCAATGGTAGGGATTGGTAGTATTAATAGAAGAAGTAGTTGTAGTACGAGTAGTAGTTTTAGTATTAGTATTAGTAGTAGTAGTAGAAGTAGTAGTAGTAGTAGTAGTAGTAGTAGTAGTAGTAGTAGTAGTAGAAGAAGTAGTAGTAGTAGTAGTAGTAGTAGTAGTAGTAGTAGTAGTAGTAGTAGTAGTAATACTAGTAGTAGTAGAAGTAGTAGTAGTAGTAGTAGCAGTAGTAGTAGTAGTAGTAGTAGTAGTAGTAGTAGTAGAAGAAGTAGTAGTAGTAGTAGTAGTAGTAGTAGTAGTAGTAGTAGTAGTAGTAGTAGTAATACTAGTAGTAGTAGAAGTAGTAGTAGTAGTAGTAGCAGTAGTAGAAGTAGTAGTAGTAGTAGTAGTAGTAGTAGTAGTAGTAGTAGTAGTAGTAGTAGTAGTAGTAGTAGTAGTAACAGCAGTAGTAGTAGTAGTAGTAGAACTAGTAGTAGTGGTAGTAGTAGTAGTAGTAGTAACAGCAGTAGTAGTAGAAGTAGAAGTAGTAGTAGTAGTAGAAGTAGTAGTAGTAGTAGTAGTAGTAGTAGTAGTAGTAGTAGTCGTAGTAGTAGTAGTATTGGTAGTAGTAGTAGTAGTAATAGTAGTAGTAGTAGTAGTAGTAGTAGTAGTAGTAGTAGTAGTAGTAGTAGTAGTAGTGGTAGTAGTAACAGCAGCAGTAGTAGTAGTAGTAGTAGTAGTAGAAGTAGAAGTAGTGTGTAGTAGTAGTAGTAGTAGTAGTAGTAGTAGTAGTAGTAGTAGTAATGGTAGTAGTAACAGCAGTAGTAGTAGTAGTAGTAGTAGTAGTAGTAGTAGTAGTAGTATATATATAGTAGTAGTAGTAGAAGTAGTAGTTGAAGTAGTAGTAGTATTAGTAGTGGTAGTAGTAGTAGTAGTAGTAGCGGTAACAGCAGTAGTAGTAGTGGTAACATCAGTAGTAGTAGTAGTAGTAGTGTAATAATAGTTGAAGTAGCAGTAGTAGATAGTGTTGTTCTTATAATATTTAATATTCATAATTAGATGAATAAGTAAGTAACCTATTTTCATTCCAAAATATGTTATGCTAAGGGACGAATAAAATGTTTAATTATTCAAATAAAAGCCAGTATCTATCTTAAAGATGGACTTTTAACAGGATTTGACAAATTATCATTGAAACGTTATAATAGACCACACAGAGTTTACTGCTACAGTATGAGCAACAATGCATCATCAAATTTGGCTTCATATGTTGGTATTTAAACGAGAAAGTAGAAGCGTTACTTTGTTCGTTGCTTTACAAGTGTCACTATTAATACAGTTAGACTTCATTTACACCGAAAGTGATGAATCTAGCATTTAATTCGTTTTGCGCAACACTTACTTGTTTACCCATCTTCTTAAGTGTGTTTAGTTAATTAACACACGACTTGCAGACACGTTTTGACGCATCTGCAGCGGACGACATTTGGCAATATTTTGGCAAATAGAGGTAGCTACAATCTTTTAATTTCTATTCAATAAGTATACTTATGTTAAATGAAAGTTTTCATATTGCTGCCCACATATTTCATTGTCGTCTGCTGCAGATACATGTATCTTGTATGAAGGAAGTGGTGAAATTTTCCATTAGCTTAGGGTACTGCAGATTGATTTATTTTATTTGGAGTTTACGCCGTTTTCATCATTACTTCAGTTATATCACGACGACAGTTCACTTATTCGTGATCACTGGGTAAACCAACCAGTAATAGGCTAAGAAATGTGTATTGTCCAAGGGCACTCCTCCATGACCGTCGTGCCGCGACTGGGGATCGAGCCAGGGACGCCCGGTTTCGAATCCCCTGAGCTAACCACTCGACCACAGCGGATTCCTAGCGTTGGATGCTGTGCATTTGCTACCATGACATGTAGTTAACGTAACACTGCTAACCCTTAACCCACTGTACGTGTCATTAACCTTTTCCCTCATACGACAATTCTGCAGCAGACGACTTTGAATATATGTTGTCAAAAAATAGAAAATCTCTATAATTGAATGGATAACCTATGACTAAAAGTGGAAAACATTGAGGCAAAAGGAGAAATTGCTCGTATTGAGCAATTTCTCCTTTTGTCACTATGTTTTCAAAAAGCCGTCTCCTGCAGATGCGTCAGAAAGCGTCTATATGAGGGAAAATGTTAAACACTGTTTACGTTAACCTGCCGTACTGTACGACATTAAACTGCATTTCCAGTTTCTTCCGTAATATTCGACTTTAAACTGCATTTACGTTTTCCGTAAAGCATTTCTTTAAACTACATTTACGTTTTCCGTAACTTGAGTTTTTCTTTAAACTACATTTACGTTTTCCGTACCGTAAGAATTTAAAGTGCAATTACGTTTGCCGTAATATACGACTTAACACTATATATTCGCCGTTCACCGTATTGAACGACTTTGAATAACATTTACGTTTTCCGTAATGAACGACTTAGATTCATTTACGTTTGCTGTAATAAACGACTTTAAACTACATTTACGCTTTCCTTAATGTACGACTTACCTTTATTTATGTTTGTTGTAATTTTATCTGCGTCCCAGCTGTAATGTACGATTTTAAACTACATTTACGCTCACATTAATGTACGCCTTCATACTAAATTTACGTTTTCCGTAATGTACGACTAATTTTACATTTACTTTTGCTGTAATGTACGAATAAAATTAATTTACTTTCGCCGTAATGTAAGACTTCCAATAACAGTTATGTTCTCCATAATGTACATTTTAAAAGACTTTCGTTTGCCATTATATACGACTTCTAACTGCAATTCCGTAAAGGTCAACTTTTTAACGACGTTTTCCATGGTCGTAAAGAACGACTTAAAACTACATATACGTTGTCCGCAATGTACGATTTTAAACTGCATTTACATTCTTAGAAATGTGTTACTTTAAAAAACATTTACGCTTTCCGTAATGTACGTTTTCAAACAACATTTTCGTGTCCCGTTATGTACGACTATACTCTATATTTACCTTTGCCGCAATTTACGACTTATACACTTTTCTACGCTTGCCTTAATGTGCGACTTTAAAGAACTTTAACGTTTGTCATGATGTAAGAATTTAAACAACATTTACCCTTTCCATTATGTTCGACTTTCCGTCTTATATTGGCCTGCATTGTTCGCTACTTATGTATCAAAGTGTAAATAACTCTACTCAATACATTCACAAGAACTTATTAAAAGTCAATGCAGTAATGCTGTGGGATAATGGTTAAAGTTGAAGTTGCACTGCTGGTTGGTTAGAGGAAGAGTTCTGACCGTAGCATGCCAAGTATCATATTGCGTTATTTGTCTCAATTTTAAAATGACCTCTGATGAGAGAATATAAAAGAAAACCTAATATGTTATAGATTCGTCCAAAATGAAATCGTCTGGAGAAATGAAAAATGGAAGCAAAGTTTTAAAGACAGAAGAATATGTTTTGGGAAAAGGAAACACTTTTTCGTATAAAAACACAGATAGAAAAAGAAAAAAGAAATCACGTGATTTTTGTAACTCTGTATCAAATTTAAACTTTGCTTCCAAAAATGTACAAATTTCTCCACAGATGTATTCAAATCAGACGAATCTATATTATTAAAAGTGTATAACCTCATTTGCTTTGGCGTTGTGGCCATCCGTCCGTCCGTCTGTTTTTGTAAACGATTTAATCGAAAAAAAATCCTTCAAAACGTGTAAATTATGATGAGAGTTGACAGGAAGCTATTTTCCTGAAAAGTTTTAAAATAGCCTGCAGTAGAGGTATCAATAAGACGCACCTATTAAAGTAAGAGTTTGTGTTATATAGACGACAATTGACGTCTCTACAACAGCCGACTTTGAGATAAATCGTGAAAAGCGGAAACTTTGCCCAAAACGAGTGGTTTATTACCGTTACAAAACAACTTTCAATTTTGCAGGAAAAAATAAGCTTACACTTGTCATTCAAAACAGCAGCAGACGACATATGACGCGGTTGCTCCAGACGAATTATGAAAACATCGTGAGTAAAGGAAACACAATCCTTTCCAACTCAGTATTTAATTTATACTTTTAATGCTATAAATCGAGGGCTTGGCGTGAAACGGTTGTAACTCAAATTGGTATTTTGTTACCAAGGTTAATCACCTCGCCATAAATTCTTTAAAAGCGTTAAATCATTTTCTTGGTAAAAAATGGAAATTTAGGTGCCATTGCTCGTTCTAAGCAATGGCACCTAAATTTGCATTGTTTACAAAGGGGTCAAAATAGCCCTTAACCAGGGTTTTCAAAATAAGTTTTTAGTTAAAACCGTTTCACGCCAAGCCCTCGAAATGTTTGTTCTCCGATGTTTTAAAAGTAAGAGAACTCGTGAAGATCATTATCAGATAAACGGTTCAACCTTAAATAGAAATGACAGATGTATAAGTAGTTATGAGCGTAAACTAATCGAAACGGATGTGCACTTTTTTGCGGTTATAGAAATTACACGAGTATCGTCAACTAAAATGGAGCCTTCTTGCATTTGCGACCAGTGAAGGCTCTGATCAGCCTGTACATACGCACTGTATCACCAAAGCTTTCATTCTCCCCTTAATTTAAGATTCACGATAGAAGGAATTGTAAAACGTTAAAACTAGAATTATAGCCCTACGTGACCCGTTACCATACCATTTAATGATATGCATACCAGGACGCGCATTAAGACCCCATTTTTGCCTTACACGTATACAACCCCATTGAACTTTTCGCGTAAGTGATTTGCATTTTTGCCACCCTCAAAGTAAACTGAAATTTTAGGGGGCGTGGCGGGCATTTTTTGTAAGCAGGATATGTGCCATAATGTGTCAACCGTTGTATGTAAGAACGCATTTCATTTCGTGAGAAATTCGTTTTCGTTTCCTAAGATACGATGTAAAGCAATCAAATTGGACATTTTGAAAGAATGATTCCACTTGCGCGATTTTAGTTGTGTGTCAGTTAAAAATTAGCATTTGTTTTCCAGGCTAAGAAAAAAATGAAAAATATTAATTTATAGTACATGTATTTGTTAAAAGTATTTTGTATGGAAGATTAGCTTATGCTAAGTGTGTTAACATTTGAAATTAAAGCAATTACTTACTTTATTATATATTTGAACATCTATCAAATAAAACTGAAATGAGATTTCCCGCAGGAATATTTGCGTCTAGCCCCAATGGCTCAGTCGATAACGACGAGCGCTATCAATCCAGGGATCTTGGGTTCGAAACCCAACTCGGTCATTCATTCTTTACGACGATTAACAAATGGCATTGTGACTGGCGTTTATTGTCATCAACCAATGGGCTAAATAGTATATGCGGCTAGGAAGCCAGTTGCCTCAGAAGAATGTTGCGGTAGAGGTACAGGCGCCAAAAAGCCAGATAACACATATTAGGTGAACTGACCGCCGTGGAATAACTGAACAGATAATGCTAATAAACGCCGCTAACCCACCTGCAGATCTATGCATTTCGATGTGTGTGCAGCAATGATGCACAATTTCTTCCTTTGCCACAATGTGTTCAACTCTACTCAATGATAATACTTTCATTTTTAGAGATTTTCTATATATTTCTTCGGTGTTTTCAAAAAGTCGTCTACTGTAAAATTGTATGTGGGGACGGGTTAAACTGCAATCAATCGAACATTTGCAACCAGTGGTTTCCTTATCGATCCATTGATTCCAGCAGTGTAGTCGGTGTTCCGAATCAATACTATACTTGTTCCGTATAGTGCATATAAGCCGTTCCGTTGAACAAAAATAAATTTATAGTGGTCTCTTCGTAATGTATCGATCCAGATCAGCCTGCGCAATCCGCTCAGGCCAATCCGGGTAGACATATTCCGTCTTAGGGGGGATAGATGTATAGATTAATGATTCCTGAAACAGAAAATCTACAGTAGGCGAAAAGTGTCTGTCCGGGTTAGCCTGTGCGGCATGCATGCTTAGGCTGATCCGGGTCGATACTATACGCAGAGTCCACAATGTTGGTTTTCTCGCGAGACGGCTCATTATTCTCATGTACCTCGCACCGAGAGTTGTTTCCCCAAAAGCATAAGTGTCTGAGTCTCTAAATGTAGTCAATGTCGTTGTAGACCCATTTCATGAAAAGAATCATCATTTTTTAAAAACTGTATATTATGTACATATGACTTTTAGTTCCTATTACTGTATTCAAGTGATCGGAAAAAAGTATTTGAGAAATTCATCTGGTAACTCGTTCAGCGCCAAAGGCAATATTGAGGCTTTTGCAAACAATACTGACTCAGGCTCAAAACGAGCTGTCTCGCCTGAAATCAGCATTGTTTGCTTTTTAATTACCAAAATAGTCCAAAACTTTCATAAACTGATAAATGAACATACACGATTGTGAACATGGAAGAGTCTACTTTAAACAATTCGGCGCTGAAAGAGTTCACTTCAGATGTTACTCCGTATATATCCCCTTATTTAGAACCAACGGTTGCTCGCATGAGCAAATATAATGTAGCTATGTTTAACCCCTTCCCTCATATAGACGCTTTCTGACGACTCTGCAGCAGACGGCTTTTTGAAAACATAGTGACAAAAGAAGACATTGCTCAAAACGAGCAATTTTTCCTTTTGCCACAATGTTTACCACTTTCAGTCATAGGTTAGGCATTCAATTATGGAGATTTTCTATTTTTTGACAAAATATGTTCAAAGTCGGCTGCTGCAGAATTGTCGTATGAGGGAAAGGGTTTAAACTAAAAAGTAATGCATCGGACTATTGCTGTCCACCAAAAGCCAGCACCGACAACCTTTCTCTTTTCCCGCTTCATATAAATGTATCTTGTACACCCAAATACGGACGTCATGGTAACAGTTCTTTTACACTTGTTGTTTTAATTTAGTTGTTGCAGAGAATAACGTGTAACGTGTAACTCGAGGAAAACCGGTCTGCTTCGATAATTATTTAAGGGTCGTAACTCCATCAAAAATGTCGAAAATAAACTAATACGAATCTGAAAAGGCTAATATTATGGGATTCATTTCCTGGTGTTGAATATTTTCAAATAGTTTAAACTAGCAGGTTATGAGAAATAGGCCGGACTCGAAAATTGGTTTGATTGATTGATTGACTTTAGGGATTTTACGCTGTTTTCAACAATTATTTAGTAATATCAGGGCGGCCAGTTCATCTACTCATATGTGTTCTGCCTTTCTCACACCTATACTGCACACAACAGTCTTTCGAAGTTACCGGCTGCATTTATACATAGACTGTTAGCCATTTACTGGAAGGCAAACGTCGGAAAGCATGTTGGCCGAGCTGGGCTTCTAACTCCTGGATTGACAGCCCGCGTCACTCCCGACTAAGCTACCGGGGCAAGGATAAATACCTGAAAATGGGGACGGACGCCTAAACGGACAGACGACAAGGTGGTTATATGCCTCCTTACAATTAAAAGGTTGAAGATCAAAGGGCCAACACACAAGGTATTCGAATCTGAACAAGCTGCTAATATGCAAATCATTTCCTGGTACTGTATCTTCTTAAATAGCTTCGTTAAATTCCAAACAGCAGGTTAAGAGTCTGTGTGTGTTAAGCTTTAAGCTACTTTCAACATATTTTCAGTTATATTACATCGTTTCCTGGATAGATAACCAGTGCTGCTGGTCCATTTATCCTGACACAAGCCAGTCAGCCGTAATGCACAACCACACACTCCTGAGTGCCAAGGAAAGACACAACATGTTATTAGAAATAACCCGAACAATACGAAATCACGACGGACGAACATACGGACAGACAACACATCGACTTTATATGCCTAACTATATTTTTTAGCATAATTAGTTTTGATGTAGAATTCGCCGTGGTCAAGTGGCTAGCGTCGGGGATTCGAAAGAGGGCTCAATCCCCAGTGGCTGCACGACGGTCATGGTCGAGTGCCCTTCAACAAGACACGTTTGCTAGGCTAGTATTGGTGTATTGACCCAGGAGTCATGAACAAATGAACAGTTGTTAAACAAGTTAAAAGAATGTTGAAAAATGCGTAAGACCCAAATAAAACAAACAATTTCTGACAGAAGTTTCGATCAGCACAGCTGAAATAAAAAAGGGAGGAGAGAACAAGTTACTCGCGAAGGGAAACCGGTAATATCCCCAGGGATTAATTAAACCTAATGGATTTTACAGATAAACCGTTTTACTGTAAGGGTGGTCCTTCCGTTAGACTTGATGGCTTATTATCAACTATGAGCATCCTTGTGTTAAAAAGGAACGAGATCATTTCGATACATATGTTTGTGTGTTTTATTACAACATCTCACCCGAGGCCTTTGACAAAAATAAAGGACCACTTCCCCCACACCTCAAATAATGATTGATTGGGGTTTAACACGGCGGCCAGTTCACCTACTCATATGTGTCCTGGTTTTCTCACACCAGTACTCCACACAATATACTTTCCAAGCAACTGGCTGCTTTTCCACATATACTGTTAGCCCATTCGTGAAGGACGAATGCCGCTTGTCACAGTGACTTTTGTCGAACGTCGGAAAGAATGCTGGCCGAGCTGGGGTTCGAAGTCACAACCCCTGGATTGACAGCCCGCGTCGCTACCGACTGAGCTTCCGGGGCTCGGCCCACCTTAAATAAAGAAAAACGTACAACAAGCCTCTTCTGTCTTCTAATTGTAACGAAAACCGACATTCGTGGACCTAAGCGACCTGCGACGTCGATCCAGATCAGTCCGCATCTCATCAGTATATTTACAACTATGCCATTAGCCGTTTCCCTAAAGCAGACGCATTTTGAAAACAATGTGGCAAAAGAAGAAATTGCTCAATTTCACCTTTTTGCCACAATATTTTAAACTTTTTCCATAAGTTAAATATTAAATATAACTTGGTGTAAAAATTGTATTGTACATAAGAGTTTGGATACTTCTGCAGCAGACGACAGTAAAGATATAAAGGGGAGAAAAATACACATACTTTGTTATCAACCGTCGTCATGGTAATGTAATGAATAGGCGGGGCACACTATTATTTTACGTTAAGATACAATTGTAAATATCTCAAACAAAATAAATTAACAGAATATACGGCAAAAATTGTCTGGCATTACTTGGATGCATTTGTGTCTTAATCACAAACTATTAACCCTTTCCCTCATACGGCAATTCTGCAGCAGACGACTTTGAATGTATTTTGTCAAAAAATAGAAAATCTCCATAATTGAATGGATAACCTATGCCAAAAAGTGGAAAACATTGTGGCAAAAGGAGAAATTGCACGTTTTGTGCAATTTCTTCTTTTGTCACTATGTTTTCAAAAAGCCGTCTGCTGCAGAGGCGTCCGAAAGCGTTTATATGAGGGAAAGGGTTGATGTTGTTGGTCCATGGTTAAGCATCACATCGAATGTTAACCTACCGATGCGTGTACGATATAACAATATAATATATTGAGATAAAAAAAATATCTGCTAAACCCAGGAGAGCCAATTCTGACTTTAATACTTCCAATAAAAGTGCCGTTTTACAATTTAAAACACAATTTGCGCCTTTTTGATAAACGATGAGTCTTGTAGCTACTGGACAAAATGATGAGTAATCGATGTAGGTAAAGCTATTATTCAAACAACTATTCACGAATATAACACGTTCATGGGGGTTCAAATTAATGGCAATGATGATTAAAGTCCACACTTGCAAAACCGGATGTGTTATTATAGTTTTCCAAGAGTGGACTGCGAGAGCATCGCCGGTAGCCATCCACTTCTAGTCGTATCTAAGAGGCCCCAGTGGCTGGGGGACGCTCAATAATAGAGTCAACCACAGTCTGACCCTTTGCTTGAACCGTAAGTGCCGGCTTAATGGATCTGAACGATTGGAGCCAATGCAACGTTTGAGCTCCAGCAGGTAGAGGTGTTATAGCCTTCATGTTTTATATATTTTCATCTCGATGTAAATATAATTAATATACATTACGCAGATGTCTATCGCCGCAGCTGCATTTTGGGGGCATTTTGAGAAAAAAATGTGTAGGCACGTGCCTACAGTGCCTAAAAGCAGCTACGCCCCTGACTTAATACATTCTAAAATGTTCGTAGGTTGGTTATCGTATGGTGTAGCTCTTTATATAATATCCTGCAAACATGGGCAAAGCATTTATACTCACACTGCATTTGACCAAAGATGTTATAATTTTAGAAGACGAGTATCACGCATTTTACATTTGTCCAAGATTCCAAGAAGAAAGAAATAAGTTCCCTTTTAACTGGTACACTGGTAACAGAGAGCGCGAGGGTTTTTATTTCTTGTAAAAAAACCAAACATGTTGTGACTCTAAAAAAAAGTAGCTATTTTCGTTTCAGAAATTATGAAAATGGTCGACAATCAAAACATTGCCGTAAATCTTGATCTACATCATTTGTGAGAAGGATGTACCCACATGTACATGTATATATTGCCATCTTTTATTAAACATACCTTTCAAGAAAAAAAGATTGTATGCTGTATTATGGGCCTGAGGCCTTTATTTACAAATAATGTTTCTGTATTCTGTATTCTGAAACACTACGACCCGTCCGAATCCGCAATGTTTACGATGCAAAACAAAATGTGCATTTTTCTCATAAATTTATCGTTTGAGAAGCCAACCGAGTTTGCAACGAAACATTTCAGAACCATAATATCCCAAGACAAGGTTTGATGACTTGGACAGATATAAAGTAGAACCAATTACAAATGTGCCACGTCAGGCAAAATCAGATAGTGTTATGTCTCTGTTTCGGTACCGCTGAACGCTTTTCCCAAAGTACAACACATCCGCTGAAGACGACTTCAACCCTTTCCCTCATACGACAATTCTGCAGCAGACGACTTTGAACATATTAAAAAATAGAAAATCTCTATAATTGAATGGATAACCTATGACTAAAAGTGGAAAACATTGTGGCAAAAGGAGAAATTGCACGTTTTGTGCAATTTCTTCTTTTGTCACTATGTTTTCAAATAGCCGTCTGCTGCAGAGGCGTCAGAAAGCGTCTATATGAGGGAAAAGGGTTAAAAACATCTCAGCAATGTTATTGGAAAATAATCATTATTTAAAATATTTACAGATGAAGGTAAACTAATTGAATACAGTTGAAAACGTTGTGGCAAAAGCATAAATTGCTCATTATTAGCAAATTCTCCCTTTGCAACAATGTATTCAAGTGTTCTGCTTGCTGTAGATGCGTCAACATGTGACTGCATATTGTAAATAAAGGTGCAGGGACCCGATATTCTTGGGGCACAATATATTATATACTCTTTTTACCAAGAGATACGTTTAGTGCTCTTTTACATGAAAGCGGATAGTCGAGACTCCGATTAGACTGTGTGTGTGTATGAGACGCACACCAAGACCCCCTAATAGCTTGACGCGGCCCCAAATGCTAAATACCACATTCCGCGAAATCATGCGCAACTAATAACCACCCGCTACTCGGAAATAGGTTCCCTGCTACACCTTTCCAAGCCATCTTCGGCGCAACTTGATCCAATGCAATGAAGAACTTCTATAATTCGTTTTAAGCGTGAGTAGGCGATGCAGTAGATCCTTTACGTATAATTACGTAAAATAATTAGAAAAACTTAATTTCGTGTACGTTCAATTAATTTTCACAACGATAAATAATTATATAAATAACAGATCAGACTCGAGAGAAAGATAAAGGTAAATTGCTGACCGTGTCAAAGCTCAAACTGACGAAGAAGAAAATTTGTTCTTCGACTTGCCAATTCGTTGTGGGCGTATCTTAGTTAACCGTTTATGCTATTTTCGAATCGTAATATGAGTAAAAGAAAATCTGGAAAACTGGAAGTGAAGAAAGAGACTTTCCCTCGTTGTCTGCTGCAAAGGCATGCAATGATGTATGTATCGGGGCAAAAAACCACTTTACGTGTAACTTGAAAGTATGCTACACTTTAGTTTGACGTTTTAAAAAAATATGTATCATGGTATTTTTTGTTTGAAAAGTGTTTACGCCGCATTCAATAGTATTTCAGCTACATCTATACATGTATTTCTGATTTTCCTAGGTAAATTACATGTCAAAATTGATCCTGCATGCAGATGACGGAAAAGTTATCCATATGTGTTGCCCTGCCAATGGAAATGACAGAAAAACTAGCAAGTTTCACGAACCCTTATGGCCCCTTGAAATGAAATTATATTGTATCACTAGAGGACCATGGTGGACCTTAATCGCTCATCTGATGCTCAATTTCCTTACGATATGCATACGAGGAAAACAAGAAAAACTCCCTTGTGTTCATATTTATCAACGTGTAATTATACTTTCGATAATCTTGGTAGAGCGTCACCCAAGGAACATTTGTGCCAAATTATTTTAAAATCAAGCCTTTATGTATATACATATAAGGAAAATAAGCCCTCCACATTATGCCAAATTATTTTCTTATCGGCCAAGCGTTTGTGTACGAGAAGATTTTTTAAGTATTCACAATTTATACATATAAGTAAAACAAGCCTTGCCCCATAAAGGACATGGTTTTCACAGATCAGAATACAAGAAGATTTTTTAAGTATTCACAATTTATACATATAAGTAAAACAAGCCTTGCCCCATAAAGGACATGGTTTTCACAGATCAGAATAATTTGAACAATCTTGCTACAGGGTCACCCAAATAACAATAGGGCCGAAATATTTTCAACTCAGGCCAGTACTTTTGAAAAAGAAGCTTTTTTAAGTTTTCAATATAAATACATATAAAGAAAAAACAAGTTCCGCCTCCTGGCGGCCATGTTTTTCAACTGAACAGAAATAAATTGAACAATCTCGGTAACGAGTCACCCAAGGAACATTTGTGCCAAATTATTTTCAAATCGGGCCAGTACTTTCGGGCAAGAAGATGTTTCAAGTTTTCACTATACTCCCCTAGGAATATGTGTGCACAATAATTATCAAATCGGGCCTGTGCTTTTGGAAAAGAAGATATTTGGCATTTTCCTCCTTTTCTGATGCTGCAGCAACCAAAGTTCTAGCTGTGAAATGACTTTGAAATCGGACCAATAGTTTCAGAGAAGTTGATTTGAACGGACACAAGACGCAGGACGATGAGCACATTGTCAGTTTGATGGATTTTGCCAATCATACTTTTTTGTAAAGTCAAATTGATTTTTTTTTACCTAATTATCATTTTAAATGATGAAAATCACGAACAATTGAAGCGTAACGAATGCAAGTGTGAGGTGAGGGTCAAAGTTATATATTGGATAGGTTTTGAGTACAAGCGTCGTGTACATGTCAATAATGTAGAAATCAAGCGAGGCAATGGTTTGCTTTGGTTTGCTTCAACGACAGGATGCCAGTCTTCTTGCAGGGCGTCGTTGGAAGGATTTGGAAATGTAACCGGATACATAGAAATGTCATGCGTGTTTACGCATAGGTACCAGTCTCGTTTAAAATCTAAAAATAGCATTTGACTATATATATTGACAATATATAGTCAAATGCTATTTTTATATTTCAAACGAGACTGGCACCTGTGTGTTTACATTGGCGGTCGTACAGAGTCTACAACCGGTATAGTGCTGTCCATGCTCGACGTAATATGGTTTCCCGAAGGCTACCATGCACATGGAGAAAGCCACTTCTGTTATCCACGCATACGTTCATACGAGCCATACACACCCCTCCGCTTCAACATCACATAAGGGATCTGGAATGGACCGATGACCATGTCACATCGACCCTTCATGATTAGACGGTCTTATTCTCTGATGAGTCTGGATTCAATAATGACCGATTTGCGCCTGTCTAAGTGTTACTTCTTGGTAAATGAAGTTGAAACATATCAATTTTGTTTTAGAATATTTAAGAAAATAGCGATAAAATGCATGCAACCCTATGTATCTGCTACTACTTTGAGTATAGCATTCTAAGATATGGATTTAGTCAGATCCAAAATGTTTGCACGTCTGGTCCACTGATGTTCATGTTACTTATCTGCAATACGCAGACACTGACTTTCAAAAACACTCTAGCAAAACGTTGTTCATATATAAATAAGCAATTTCTTATAGATAAATACTTTAGGTTAAATAGATGGATATTTACTATATATGTGTTTGACTACAGTTGTTCAATGTTGTCTGCAGCAGATGTGTTGTATGTGACAAAGGATAAACACTGTGCATGCCTGGTTGCCGTCCCTGAAGGACGCCAAACGCGTTCGTTTAATCGCTAAAAGCATCTGATGATAGCCTTGATCAGTGTAGATTTTTTTCCCGGGAGCAGTCGTTAATCGTATCATGCACTCATTAAACAGTTCAACCCTGATCCCGCTGGAATTCTACAACCTCTATCGAAAACTAGGCCTTGGAAACTAACCCTTTCCATCATACAGACGTTTTCCGACGACTATGCAGCAGAAGACTTTTGTAAACATTGTGACAAAAGGAGAAATTGCTCTTCTCCTTATGTCAGTGTTTTCAACTCTATTGAAATGCCATACATTCTTTTGCAGAGATTTACTATATTTTTGCATTGACTTTTCAAAGACGTCTGCTGCACATTTATTGTATTAGGTTGAAATTTGTTAATGATGAGTGCTGTTAGAGGAAATCCATCCACGTGACATTGGCGAACAGTGTGGATCCGGATCACTCCGCGCGGATTATCAGTGTAGGTCCAGATGAAACTGTGTGACCGCATAGTTTAGTATTGATCTGCACTATTTGCTCTGCATATGCACGCTTCTGCAGCAGACGACTCTTTGAAAACATGGTGACAAAAGAAGAAATTGCTCAAAACGAGCAATTTCTGCTTTTGTCAACATGTTTTCAACTCTATTCAATGTACTGTACATTCATTTAAATGGAGTTTCTAAATAATTGTTTCGGGTATGTTTTCAAAGTCGTCTGCTGCAGAGTTGTGCAGTTCGCTGTCAACAAAGCACTCAAGAAGTGTCTGTCCTACAGTGTATATTTATATCACATACTATGGATACAAGTGCAAGTTGATCGATTTCTATACTTGTCAAAATTAACCCTTTCCCTCATACGACAATTCTGCAGCAGACGACGTTGAACATATATTGTCAAAAAATGGAACATCTCTATAATTGAATGGATAACCTATGACTAAAAGCGGAAAACATTGTGGCAAAAGGAGAAATTGCACGTTTTGTGCAATTTCTTCTTTTGTCACTATGTTTTCAAATAGCCGTCTGCTGCAGAGGCGTCAGAAAGCGTCTTTATGAGGGAAAGGGTTAAGGTTGGTTTCTGCAGCATGGGGACCAAATAGTCTTACCTCAGAAATAATACACAAGACAATAGCAAACTGTGCATTTCGTCTATAAACATTCATTGAAAATGTTGTCGTGTACCGCAGAGATGACCCATTTGACCAACCAGAGATAATACATTCAATGTATTGTCCACCAATCCCCCCTAGTGTGTACACCTCATAGGTATATATAATTATTTTGACGCCGCTGCAGCAGACGTCATTTGAAAATAATGAGCAACGAAAGTTATGCCGCACTGTGGCAAAACACGCACATCAAATCAGACAAACTAATCAGTTTCACAGCTTAGTTCGATATGTGGGAATGAAGCTGGTCATTAAATGTTGCCGATAGATAATGCCCATAAATACCGGATTGTCAAGTCAGAGAGTAAACTGGTTCCTCGCTGAACATACATTATATGACCAGAGGATTAGACAAGGAAGAGTAAACCGGTATTGCTTCCAAGATGTCGATTATTTTTACCTACAACATAGGGTTTGGTGGTCAAATAACGGTTTTACAGCACATACAGCGCCCTTATCTAGGAGATCTGTATGACGGGAAGATGCTTATCTCTCCCTCCCTGGTTTTGGTTGGACGTGCTTCAGCCAATCAAATTTAGAGTTATAGATAACGTTTGGCGTTATTTCAAATGGTCACCGATGATTTGGATTTTCAGTTGCAAACTGAGCTACTTTTTTTTTTTTAGGCAAAATGTTTAGAAAAACTAACTATAACTGGATAAAACCTGCTTAGCCTTCTTGTATCGGGAGCGCTTTAAATATATGTGCGCTAGCCGTTTTACAAACAGGGTATGGCAAGTCTCGCATAACTACGAACATTCAATCAAAGACGACTAACGAACATTCCATTAAGATTCTTTAAGAGCGAACAAATCCACTTAACCTGTTCCATCGACTATTACTCCGCCATATCTGGGATGTATTCAGAATATCCTAACAAATCGAGCACTCGGCAAGTGCTAGTCGAAAGCCGAAATTTGATTGGTTTATTAGGTTATCACTTGTCCGAGTGCTCGGTATGCTAGAACATGTTCCAGGGTATTGAACTAGATATTGATGACAACATACACTTTGTCCAAACTGTGTGCCTTCTGAATCTGATCAGGATTGTTCAAGTTAGTTATCAATCCCATCTTTATACATGTACCACAAAACACTATATGAGCAGTTCCAAGTAGTGAAAACAAACATTATGGACTCTGCGTAATGTATCGACCTAGATCAGCCTGCGCTGGTGTATAGAGTAATGATTCCTGAAACAGAGATCTACAGGAGGCGAAAAGTGTCTGTCCGGGATAGCTTGTGCGGCGTGCTTAAGTTGATCCGGGTCGATACTTTACGCAGAGTCCACAATGTTGGTTTTCTCGCGGGACGGCTCATATGTTGGCTGATAATGACAATAACACAGCTGAAAACGCATAGAAATTGGATAATTTTCTGAATCAAATTCGATAATGGTTGCATCATCAAAAGGATTATCTTCAGTATAAAACACAGATACAGTCAAACCTTTGCTAACGACCACCTTGGAATATCGATTCCCTGTCTAAAGCAATCACACATTTAGTTTCACAATTACTCATTTTCTGCATAATTGAGCCTGCAATTAAAGACCACCTGTGAACAAATACCCTAGTTTGTGTTCCAATGGAGTGGTCTTTATACACAGGTTACACTGTATAGTGTACACAAAAGTTTAATTGACAATAGTGTTAGTGCGGACTGTATGAGCCCGTCAATGGTAAAATGTACAAATTGACTTTTGACAACAGTGTAGACCCGTATCTCTACTGTTCACACACTATTAACATACTCTTCTGTCAACTTGTGTAGTGTCTAATAAGACAGAGCAGATGCACAGGCTGATCCAAACCTACATTGATCTGAAAAGCCAATGTGTATCTTTTCCGATGCAATGAATCAAAAAGACGATGTAACAAGGGCACCGCAAAGCGGGTGCATCCCCTCGGTATTCAAAGTCCAATTTTGACATTGACCTTTAACCTATGACCTTGAAAATAAATAGTCTTCTATACCTTGCCATATACTAACTGTATACCAAGTTTGGTTAAGATTGGTCGAAGGATGTTCAGTGTAGAGTGGTCACAAGGTTGTTACGGACGGACGCACGGACGAACGAACGGACATCCCGTTACTATATCCCCCATCGCAAATAATCAAAGTAATGGAAGAACTAACAGCTGATTTATCACAAGAACATGGCTAATCTCATCTAAACCAGACCTAAACTTCGCTGGTTCACATAAAGATCTGATGACTGTCCCATATAGGTCGTCTTAGATTGACTTTTGTGTCAGCCTATCAAATTGTCCCGTAACAAATATTTCGGTATAAAACAGGTAAGATAACCACTATGAATATAGAGTGGCGGGGGTAGTCCAGTGGTTAAATACTGGACTGTCAATCCAGAGGTCAGGGGTTCAAATTCCGGTCCGGGTTCTGGAAAGTTAAGGGATGCTTTTAAGCGTCTCCCACGCAACTAGAGGTTAAGTACTGGTCACTTTCAGCAAAAATGACCTCGCGTGTATCGGTGCTATACACCGAGCACGTAAAAGAACCAATGGGTCTTTTCGAAAAGAACTAGGGTATCGCACCCGGACTCCCTTGTATCTAACTTTGTCTGCTCGCCAAAAAGTTAATTCAGCACGGCAAGGGTAAATAAAAAAAAACTATAAATAAATATGAATAAACGATATATAGAAGCGGTGAGTGTCGAGTGCTCCGAGTGTATAGCACGGTGTTTGTTGTATCGTGCGATTACTTTGGACATAAAAACCGAGCACGTGCTCAGGAGTTTTTAATTGTATAAGGTCAATTTGAAACGACCCTTTATGCGGGGTAGTCATACATCAAAGTATTTTGGTCTAGTTTTAATGATATTGGAATATGGCCGCATTATTATAAACTGCCTCAAGATATACGAAGTTTTAAAATAGCGTATAGTTGACATGTTGGTTTATCGTCAGTGTGAATGGATTCTAGATGGACCGTCGAAGATAGTCAAACCCTAGATTAAGAGCTATTCCAATAGTTATCTCCATTGGTGTCGCATGCATTTAAACTTCTGCTATACCAATACTAACAAGACGAATTTTGATGCAGAGCATCAAAGGACGCCGCGCATGATTTTGAAGCATGACTTAAAGGAAGCAGATGTAGTTCAGTACATTTAAATAACGTGTTAAAAACAGACAGGATGTAAATATTTCGAACAAGAAGGCCAAATGTCCCTTTATCATAACCAAAAAGGCCAAGATGTGCCTATATTGCTCACCTGGCTACCATAGCCTATAATAAAAGGTTACCATACAACATGAAGTTTCTTAATTTTTTACCAATTTTCCGAGATATCGGAAAGTTCGAGATATCGAAAGTTCGAGATATTGGAAAGTTCGAGATATCAAAAGTTTCGAGATATCGATATGTTCGATTTGTCAATAAATGTTCAAGTTAAAAACATTCGTTTTATCAATGTATTCGAGATATCGATGTGTTCGAGTCATCGGTATGTTCGAGATATCGATATGTTCGAGTTATCAATATGTTCAAGTTATTTGACCAATAAGACATTCGTTTTTTGCGTGTACAATGACCTCAGACAAATTTCGTACCTAAACCTCTTAATTTGCGAATGTCTAATCGAATGTCTAATGTCTAACTGATCAATTAGACATTCGTTTTTTTAATGTACATTGATCTCTGATGAATTTGGTACATAAATCTCTTAATTTGCGAATGTCTAATCGAATGTCTAATGTCTAATTGACCAATTAGACATTCGTTTTTTTAATGTACATTGATCTCTGATTAATTTGGTACCTAAATCTCTTAATTTGCGAATGTCTAATCGAATGTCTAATGTCTAACTGATCAATTAGACATTCGTTTTTTGCATGTATAATGACCTCCGACGAATTTAGTACCTAAATCCCTTAATTTGCGAATGACGAATTTGGAACCTAAGTATAGTAATTTGCGAATGTCTAATCGAATGTCTAATGTCTAACTGACCAATTAGACATTCGTTTGTTGCACGTACAATGACCTCCGACGAATTTGGTACCTAAATCTCTTAATTTGCGAATGTCTAATCGAATGTCTAATGTCTAACTGACCAATTAGACATTCGTTTTTTGATTGTACGTTGACCTACGACGAATTTGGAACCTAAATATCGTAATTCGCGAATGTCTAATCGAATGTCTAATGTCTAACTGACAAATTAGACATTCGTTTTTTGCATGTACAATGACCTCCGACGAATTTGGTACCTAAATCCCTTAATTTGCGAATGTCTAATCGAATGTCTAATGTCTGACCAATTAGACATTCGTTTTTTGAATGTACAATGCCCTCCGACGAATTTGGGTTATAGATCTTGTAATTTGCGAATGTCTAAACGAATGTCTAATGTCTAATTAGACATTCGATAATCAAAATTAGCGAATGTCTAATCGAATGTCTAACGTCTAATTAGACATTCGAATATTTTTTTGGAATGTCTAATGTCTAACGTCTAATGCTCTGCCAACTTCACACACTTTTATAAATAGGCAAAAACATCCGGCGAATTTTGGGCCCGTAAACTAAACAATTAAAAACGCGTAGCCTAGAAAGTTTGGGAAAAGTGAACTTTTTCTCTGAGCTTTGATGAATTGGGTCAGGGCCGTAAACCAAACAATCAAAAACAGCGTAGCCTAGACAGTTGGGGAAAAGTTATTAAATACAAATTAAATGTGTACAAGAGAAAGTTGATGCAAGGCATCAATGTCGCCGGAAAAGACTGCATTGATTTATTTATGTATTCTTGACTTTCCTTAGTCTATTCAAACATTAGGAACGTTGAAATGAAAACATTTGCTTATAAAGTTTATATTCATACCTATACATTAGGGTATCTATAAAAAATTAACGAAATGTGTACACATTTATCTGGCTTAAATTTAATTTTGCTGTTGTTATTTATTTAAATAATAGTATTCATTCATATAATTTCAATGTTTGTCAATCTTATTCGAATCACAAGGTAAATATCCTGGTATTGCTTTAAAGGGAGGTAATTTGAAGAAAACACACAAAAGTCTTCAAAAGGAGAAATATATCAGCATTACCGTCTACAGTTTAAATTGTTCTATTGTTTGTGGATTTAAAAATGTTCTTTTTTTCTTATTTCTACATGTACAACGAAATATTGCGGCTTCTCTTTGACGCTTTGCGTCAAACATTCGTCTTGTACTTGTCTAAAATAAAATAATATCACTCGCTTTTTCATATCGAAATGCGCATGCGCGAAAATCGATGTTAAAGGTCACGAAACTACACAACAGAATAGGGTCTATATTTAGCTTAGAAACAGTTCCTTCTTTAGATATTCATGGATTAACATTATTAAATGAATTCTACACAAATCAAGACATCTCTTTGAACATGAAAACAACATTTAGTAAGTTAAAATTGCTATTAAAAGGAGAATCCGAAATTGACCTCAATGATGACACATAAGAGTCTGCATTAGGGGGTGTTGGTTCACGTCTTGAAGGGACCACTTTTGTCTTCGTAAATAAGACAAAAAACTTAAATGCGAGTGAAATAAAAAAAACTGCAAACATTAAAAAATCGGAATATTTATTTCATTTTAGATGTGTCATTTATTAGTGTTCGTAAACAACCACAATTGTAATATGTTCAAATCATCTAGATTTGTTTCTTTCTAATAATAAGCCGCCCTCCCATGTGATTTCCGAAAAGCTATTAAAAATAGAAGTCGCGGGCTTCTGCCCGGCGACTAATAAAGTTTTGTAATAACGGTAGAAGACAAACGTATTTTGTATCTTGTTGTTTCTTAAATCAGTTAATACAATTTATTGATTCATAAAGGTTGTTTTTTTTCAATCAAACAACAGAGGTTTTTTTAACAATAATAACATTGGTTTCTCCCTTTTCGATTACGTCACCCCATGGTACAAAATTAAAACCTATCCCATACTGACGCCGCGCTCCCACGCGGCGTCAATAACTGAGTTGAAATATATTGATTATAGTACTACTGAACCATTTATCCGGACACCAGTCAGTCACTCGTTACTAAACCATTTATCCGGACACCAGTCAGTCACTCGTTACACTACCATTTTTATCTTAGGTATGACCCGGACGGGGATCGAACCCGTGACCTCCTCCACTCTTTTTATCCACAAAGGTTGTAACTGTTTGTCAAAAGCTTGTACTCACAATTGTTTTCAAAACAGAAGATTCGAAAATTATCCTAGTGATACCGGTTAAACGCTTTCAATATTGTTTGCAATTCATGTCTTTAAAAATCTAAATTGTTACCAATTACAGTTTTGTGATTATTAGCGTTTTCGTAAATTTAAATGAACGATCTCAGATAACATACGGGAATGTGGGTTCTTGGTGCATTTGCTCAAGGTAAAGAACCACAGGAATCAGTGCAATCGGAGTCTCGGTGGAACATCCAGCCAGAATATAACCCTCCTTGTTTTACCTCTATGCACGGTGTTGATGAAGCTATACCAAGTGATGCAGAGATGGAGATTCGAGACCACGTTCTGATTTGCGTACCGTTGGTTCTACTAATTCGGGCAAAACGTTTTCCATTTGTTAGTACCATAAAACGATGTTGCTATAATTTGGTAAAATGTCAATGGTGCTGATGATATCACTGCTGTAATTCCACGTACAAATATATTGCAATTTTACTTGCCTAATACATGGAAGTAAATTGCTTGAAGGCAAGCAAATTATGAGTACCTGAAGCGTTTTACATCAAAAATTGTATCTGCAACTGTTTATTTATTATTTATTATAAATTAAATCACCTGGCATATCATATTGTTGAAATCAAAAGATTCGCCCGGTCAGTTGCCTGATGGTTGATTTAACGCCGTCATATCACGGCGGCTAGTTCACCTACTCATGTGTTTCCAGGCTTTCTCACACAACAGGCTTTCAAAGCAACTGGCTACTTTTATCACATAGACTGTTAGCCCAATGGTGGTCGTCATTGACATTCATCTGCTTTGAACGCGGACGGGAAAATTTGTAACAAATTTGAAACACACGGGTTTAAACCATCGTGAAACCGGCAGAAGTGCTCTTCTATACAATTTAACATTTCCCCCGACAATGTTTCAACGGTCAATTATTGCATGAGGCGTCTGTTTCCCGGAAAAGGTTTTGGCATCACGAGCAAGTTCCACACAATTTGACAGAAATTCAAGGAAATTATAAAATTATCATCTGGTCAAATTACAATAGAGATATACCATGACCAGAAATGATGTAGTTTCTGGCGGTTTACTGTGTGCAGCAAGGCGAAATACTTCTACCATCCCAATACGGACCAGTATCTTGTTACGTCCCTTACACAATTCGGCTACGAGTTCTACTCTTCACTTTTGGAGAATTTGTCAGGTTTCGTTGAATTTCAGATTGAGTCCTTGAACTTTATAACCTTACCTTGATCTGTTCACTCTGAAAGGGTGATGAATGACGTACCAGCCGCCCAAATTGCCAGTGTGACCAGTCTCAGCGTTTGCTTTATTCTTTTTACTGTACATTATTGGTCCGTTTGTATAATTTAACGAAAAGGGTTGGCGAGTGTAAATAAAGCGTTCAACACCGCTAGCTCCCGTATGAATGGCCTATGCACTAGATACCTCTGGCGTATTTATGTTTAACTATTTCAAAGGTACATTCGTGTAAGACCGACTAGCTCTTTGTCGGTAAATCCGATTTGAATTTCTTAACTTGAATCATCTAATGACTGGCGAATAAGAAAGTACAAATATATAAAAGAAATAAAAACTTGAATGAAGAAAGCAACGGGCCTGCGCACCTGGCGTTGGAAGTCAATACTTGCCATTGAACGACTGGAGCTTAGGTTAAGCCGTTTACTTGATATGGCGTCTGCTTTCAGAAACATATGATGAAAATAATGAACTATTATGAATATAAAAAGCGTATTTTGATATAGAGGTAAACATATATTGCCCGAAAAGGAGATATTGCTAGTAGGCTGTTGAGTAAGTTCTCTTGTTCCCAAAAGCTTTTCTAAGTCCTCTGCGTCGAAGACATGAAATGTCGTTTGTACTTTGGAAAGAGTTAATCTCTGTTCTTGTTGAATAGGCTGAGATGTGACTACACGGGTTCTGTGGACACACCCCATGTTCAGCCTTAGATAGTGAAGTTGTCTTGTGTAATGTCTAAAATCATGTCTTTTCTAATCTTAAAATTAAAATCTCAAACAATTCTCAGACGAGTTGCCTCAGTATGGTCAAGAAAATGTTTTATGATAAGTAACTTGTATATTTAGTCTCTTAACTCTTTGTTAAATAAAGAAGTGGTATTAATGGAAGAAAAAAACATGGAACACTAATATACCAACGGACAAGAAAGCAGCCGATTTAAAAGAAGTTAACAACATCTCTATAAAAACTAGCAAATATCTTCTGCATAAAATCTGAAGTGCTAAATGCCTGAAAAATAAATAATTACATCTATGAAATTTTCGTATTTGACACGCTCGCCTCAAAACGAAGCAATTAAAAACATTCGGTACACAGCAAAACCTTGTTTATTCATCTACGTGGTGGTTCTCAGCGGCTTGGGTGGTCTTCAACTAAGGGGAGCGTTGCTTGGCAACAGTATGTCGAAGTTGTACGTAAGGAGCAGCCCACCGGGTGCGGCAGCCAATGAGATGACGTATCGACCGTTTCACTTCATGTCATTTACCTTACCAAGGCGGAGCAACAATGCAAATGTATGGCTGATTGCTGAGTGTGTGGAGCAGAGTGATACATTCTTCGGAATTTACTACACTTAGAATGAGAATATTTACCTGTTAAATGAATTTACAATGGAAAGCTGGTCGGATCCAGCGTGTACTTCATCGTCGATTTTCCGTTTAATGTGCTCGAAAGATGTGCGGACATAATGTGAGAATATGAAAAGTTGGGATATTTATCCATGTGATACAGATTACATTTAACTGATTTGTTCCCCTTCTCCTCTCTCTCTAAGAAGGGACCTGCTATGGCCTCAGAGAGAAGGAAAAGGTCCAACAAACATCTGGATGGAGAGCTTCTGACCAGACCAAGTTGGGTGAATGCAAGGATCGCCCACCGGCAGATCAGAAAGGTAAGCTTCCTTTATTAAACTTCCCAAACATTCTTTATACATGCAAACCAACATGTGGCGAATAGAGAGGGGCTCCCGATGGGGGACCTCTGAATTCTGTTCTTTTCCTGGAAATTTCTCTTAATTCCTTATAACTTTCACAAGTTTCATGTCTTTGATCACTAATAATGTCCAATGAAGATCAAATAGCTATGTCAAAATTGACTTAAAATGCTTTAGATTTTGTTATCTAAGCTAAGTAGGTCATTGTCAGTTTGAAAACAGAACTCGTCAAACCCCCGAACAATGTTCATAATCGTGATTTTTTCTGTATTTTCAGGGAAAAGCTGATGGAAACAAACACGCAGTATGGGTCAGGAAGCACATTCAGAGATATTTATATAGTATTGGAAGTTTTATTCACTTACACTGTGGGAAAGTTTTGTTCGTTGGATTATTGTTATTGTCATTATGTTGTGTCGGCTTAAAAACGGTTACTATAGAAACGGATGTGGAGAAATTGTGGGTAGAAGGTAAGATGTTATATACGATTATTTTAATTCAATTTCCACCATTTCAGTCAACTTTTACCGTATAGCATAGCTCAAAACATCCATTTATTTACCTTTGGCGCCCCCGACCGCCATCTTGTTTTGTGACCCAGAAAAGACTGAAATTCAATCAAGGCGGTGTGTGGTCCCATCTATTTTTGGAACGCTGGGAGATGTTTTCTATCATTCTACTTCTCGTTTGCTCGCTTTAAATCACGTTGTTTGAAGTAATTAGAATCAAACCACACTAGACCAATCCATTTTATCTCGCCAAATAAAACTCTTTCTATTTGTACGTCTCACTTTCGTTGTCTTTCAATATTAGATTTCCGCAGTGGCGTATCATATAATCTTTGATCCAAAGAGCCGGGTTTTTACTCCTACGAATGTTCTAGATTTTTTAAAGGTAGTCTAATATACAGCTTCTCAAAGCTTAAGAATTAATCTGCAAAGTAGATATTTAATTAGGCTTAAGCTCTTCCTGTCAGTGTATTTATAAACAATTTGGTTTTGAGATTATGGTCATTTTGACCGCCAATTCGAATGACCGTTCGTCTGCTGGTTTTAATGACTGACAGAAGGTGACTATAAGTCAAGACGTGGATCAGTAAGATACACATACATATTCACTGAATTCTTTTTACAGTATCTAGATGGTAGAAATGTAGATGTTAACTTTGTTGGTATGATATATACTACTGCTTTTATAAACGTTATACTTCAGCAGAAAACTTTCACGTAGATCTTGTGAAGATATGTTGTAGATGTAAATCATTTAAGTTGCCACTGAAATTTGATGGCGATATAGCCCTACATTGCGATTTATACTCTGGCTTATTTTCTTTAAACAATTAAATGTATACCTATTGTAATCCGAGCCTTTTCTGACCCTTACACAGCCCTTTTTACGATTTTTGATATTTCATCTTGCTGTGCCGCAAAAAAAAAGGGGGGGGGCTTTTGGGTCAGAGAAGTCTAGGATTAATACCTATGAAATGGCGTCAGCAAAGTTAACATGTACTCTGATACAGACTAAAGTTCACACCTGTGTAGCAGCAAGTACGATCTATATTCATGGTAGCAAAAGCAAACGTAATTCGAACATACTGTGGAATTACCATATATCCTAAAAACAATCAATTTCGTGTTTTCCCACAATGTTTTCTATTCTACGACTGGACAACTCTACTACACTATACATTCAGTTTGTTGAGATGGAATATTCTTTTGTTTTCTAAGCAGACAACTGGGCATATTTGTTAAGCTATCAAGTTAGAGCTATAAAACAATTTCTTATTTCAGTGACTGATAGACACTGAAAAGGTTAATTTGTTGTGATCCATTTTTCCAGTTTAACCCTTTCCCTCATACGGCAATTCTGCAGCAGACGACTTTAAAGGTATTTTGTCAAAAAATAGAAAATCTCCATAATTGAATGGATAACCTATGACAAAAAGTGGAAAACATTGTGGCAAAAGGAGAAATTGCATGTTTTGTGCAATTTCTTCTTTTGTCACTATGTTTTCAAAAATCCGTCTGCTGTAGAGGCGTCAGAAAGCGTCTATATGAGGGAAAGGGTTAAAGGTTTTCAACTCGGTATCAAAATTAATTTATAGATCCACTTTTTGCCTGAGAGGTTTTCAAAGCAGACAGAACTCTTGTCTCTGGTAAGACCTCGTAATCTTGCTCGGAAGGTTTTATAAACCAGTTCCCCTTAACTGCACAATTTCATCATAAAAATTGTTAATTCACTGAAAAAATATGGCAATTATCCTTTCTAACCCAGAAACCACGGTAACTACCCCGTTGTATTTTATTGTGTAATATCATGGGTTCTTTCTTCGAGATAAAAATGCCTTGGTAGTAAAATTTTAGAGTTTCTCCCTGGCAACAAATCTGCAGACGACATTGAAAGGCATATTGAAAATGTGTAGTAAAAGAAGACTTTTGACACCTCTGCAGCAGATAATGGAAATAGTAATGTTGCTGTATTGCAAACAGCATAGAGAAAGACAAATACTTTTTATCGAATAAAAGTTATAAAACCTTATCTGAAAAAATAGAATTTTCAACTATGTTGTAGGTAGTCAAAATAATAGTGTCATTGATGGTACCTACAGCATTGGTTTTAAATTTGGGTAATAAGAAAGATATTAAGGGGCAAATACCTGTTAATCCTTTCCCACATATAGACGCTTTTTAATGCCTCTGGAGCAGACATCTTATGAAAACATTGTGACGATATGAGAAATTACTCACATTGAGCAATTTTTCCTTTTGCTATGTACAACGGTTTCAACTCTACTATAGCTTTGTCAATTTGTTTTCAAAGTCGTCTGCTGCAGATATATTGTGTATGTTGGAAAGGTTTTAATTATTTCTACCAATCCATTTAAGCCAGCAGGTTACATAGCTGAAGGAAGAAGGGAGAATGGAATCTAAGCCCTGTTGTTTCTGATAAATTTACTGTTCAATTATTCCAGTCAAAAGTTCTTTCAGTTTCATAACAGGCTGCTAAGATTTTAGACATCTTTATTTTCCTGTAAACAATTAAATTTGACAGACTTAGCTTTTGTTAGTGTTGATTGAGTTATAGAAAACAGAAGGCTAGCTTTACTGCCAATTCTGAAGTTGCAGTCAAAGCTCTAGATATTAGGGGAGTTTTGTATGTTCTAAAATCCTTTTTTGACCTCAAAAGCCTATGCTGTGGGTACTCAAAAGAATTGTCTTACAATTCTTTGGAGTATCCACAACATGGGTTTAAATAAGTGCTTACAGAGGTATCGTTGAAGCAACCCTGTTTACTCTTCCTTAAATATCTAGTCTCCTGAAACACGTACTGTAACTGTGCTTTTTTTTTTTCTTTTTTTTTTAACCTTTCCAACCTTTCCCTCATATAGACGCTTTCTGACGCCTCTGAGCAGACGGCTTTTTGAAAACATAGTGACAAAAGAAGAAATTGCTCAAAACGAGCAATTTCTCCTTTTGCCAACATGTTTTCTACTTTTAGTCATAGGTTATCCATTCAATTATAGAGATTTTCTATTTTTTGACAAAATATGTTCAAAAAATCCTTATTTGATCGCCTAGACCCTGTATGTTGTGGGTCTGCAAAAGAATCATCTAACTGAGACGATTTATTTGAATGACTTCAACATATGGGTTCATTGAGTAATAACAGATATTGTAGGAAAATTACCTGTAAACTCCTTTTATATGATATCCAGTTCCCAATTGTTCAGTTCAGATTTTTCACAAGGACAAATTCATGTAAAAAACTCATGTTTATTCGCTATTTTTGCAGAGCGGTAGAAAAGGTTTACACATAGTTGACTAAAATTCCTATTTCTCCCTCAAACTTTATGTTGTGGTTGCTTAGAAGAAACCTTTTCGAAGTCGTCTGCAGCAGATTTCTTGTATGGGAAAGGGTTAACCATTTATCATTGTAAACCATTTTCAAAAAATAATCATTTACAGGACCAGTGTAGAAAAGAGTGTTAACCCTTTCCCTCATATAGACACTTTCTGACGCCTCTGCAGCAGACGGCTTTTTGAAAACATAGTGACAAAAGAAGAAATTGCTCAAAACGTGCAATTTCTACTTTTGCCACAATGTTTTCCACTTTTAGTCATAGATAATCCATTCAAATATAGAGATTTTCTATGTTTTGACAAAATACGCTCAAAGTCGTCTGCTGCAGAATTGTCGTATGAGGGAAAGGGTTAAAGCAGACGGCGTTTTGAAAACATAGTGACAAAAGAAGAAATTGCACAGCACGTGCAATTTCTCCTTTTGCCACAATGTTTTCCACTTTTAGTCATAGATAATCCATTCAAATATAGAGATTTTTTATGTTTTGACAAAATACGTTCAAAGTCGTCTGCTGCAGAATTGTCGTATGAGGGAAAGGGTTAAAGCAGACGGCGTTTTGAAAACATAGTGACAAAAGAAGAAATTGCACAGAACGTGCAATTTCTCCTTTTGCCACAATGTTTTCCACTTTTTGTCATAGGTTATCCATTTAATTACGGAGATTTTCTATGTTTTGACAAAATACGTTCAAAGTCGTCTGCTGCATAATTGTCGTATGAGGGAAAGGGTTAAAGCAGACGACGTTTTGAAAACATAGTGACAAAAGAAGAAATTGCACAGAACGTGCAATTTCTCCTTTTGTCACAATGTTTTCCACTTTTAGTCATAGGTTATCCATCTGACAAAATACGTTCAAAGTCGTCTGCTGCAGAATTGTTGTATGAGGGAGCGGGTTAACCCTTTCCCACATACTAAGAAGACATCTAGGCATTATCATTAAAAAGCTCTATAAATGAAAGCGTATAATGATTGAATAGTTGAAGACATTGTGGCAAAAGTAGAAATTCATAATGAGTAAATACTTCATTTGGCTCAATTAATTGTTTCCAAATTTGTTTTCTCATTATTATGTGGGAAAGGGTTAACTCAGGGATGAAAGACTGATTAAATCCAGACTAATATCAAAATACTGACTGCACTATCAATGAAAATGCTAACTACACTATCAATGAAAATGCATGATTGATAATAAGCAAGCATTCCATTGTGATAACCCTTTCACGTTTAGACCATATCTGCAACATTCGATTATTTGGAAACATTGTTGCAAATGAAGGTTTTTATTGTGACCTTTTGCCACAATGTTTTCGAAAGTCTTCTGCTACAGATGCATCAAATAGCTCTTCTGCATGGGTAAATAATTGAGTGTGTTTTGGTGGCCTGCAACTGTAGGCAATCAACTGAACTCTGATGTTAACATATTTTATTCATCATTCCACACAGTGGGCACTGGTTATTTATTGATATTCTTTCGGGTCATTTATAAATTAAGATGTGTTAATTATAATGAAAATGAATTAAACATTGTTTAAAGGTGTCTTTTCTCATTTTCGGCCCTGGAAAACTTTTTTCACAGACTCAGTAGTTATAAAAAGTGTCTGCTGCATTGTTAGAAATTACGTCTGCCTGAGGGAAAAGTGTTAATGTGATTGCATAGTGTGTGGTATAATGAGAAACATTGGTGCATTATTTCACGTTTTGCATACAAAAAAATTATACCGTCACAAAGAAAAACTGGTACGATATGGTGTTTGATACATACTTGGTTTTTTGTTCGCATCCGCTGTAGCCACCCTTACCCCAGATATTACATTGATTTTCTGTCCCTGCAAACAGACAACAATTGAAGGCATTGTAAGAATGGAACATTCAATAATCTGTATTTTGACAAGTTTGACTGCTTTTCAGTGCCAAACACAATTTATTGTTTTATCCTTCGAGTCAAATTGACTTCTGTTTTTCATTCTTGACTTAGTTTTTATTTGATATTTTCAAAGATTATAAAGTTTTGATTCACAAAAATTGCAAATCTTGGCAGGAGTTGATTTGTATAATGCCATTGTATTGATTTTAGTAAGTTGACCCGTTTAAAAAAAACAAAAAAAACAACAACACCAAATAAACTTGCAGCAGATGACTTTCAAAACATCTGGAGGGAATACAGGAATTCTCTTAATCAGTAAATGAAGAACAATTTAAAAGTGAAGTAGACAATTTTGCGGGAAGATTCACATGAAAGAATCACTCATTAAGTCATTTAAATATTAGCATTTTTCCTTTTCCTGCAATTTCTTCCTGAGTCTTCTGCTGCATGTTGTGTCTGAATTCATCTGTATCAGTAAACAGATTTAAATAATATAGGCCCATATAGGCCCTACAAAAAAGAGAACCAGTTTCTCGGTATGCTTGCCCTCTGGGGTTGAAAAGGTTAAAACAAATCTAGGGTCTGGGTGAAATACAGTAAAAAAAAATGTTCAAGTTATGAGTTTTTTATTTTTTAGTTATTCATGCTTGGAGTAGAAGTTATTGAAAGGTGATATGGACATCGGCATTTACGAGGTTTTGTAGAGACATGTGTTCTGTCAAGGTTTTTTTCCCGACTGGGCCTACATTAATAACTCTGGATGATATCCCAGCTCCTATACGTGGACTGTAGATTATAATAAAGATATTTTCTTTGTAGTTTTAATACTCTTTGTGGTCAGAATGGTTTCCCAACAAACAACAATTCTGCAGCAGATGACTTTGTAAACTACATGAACGCAAAGAAGAAGAAGTATTCAAGTTTTGGAAAACATGTACGCAAACATCTTGAACCTTTTTTTAAAAGAAAAAAATATTATAATTTTTATAAAATAGAGTTGAAAACATTGTGGCGAAAGGAGAAATTGCTGAGCATCATTTCTCTGTAACAAGACAAAACTGATTCACCTACAACAGTTTAACCTTTTCCCATTTGCAACAAATCTGCTGCAGACAGGTATCTCTTTTGGTCAAAAGGTTTTCAAAAATCGTCTGCTGCAGATGCTCAAATTAAAAAAAAATATGAAATGATAATCTTGTCACCAGAGTTGAAAGCATGTGGGCAAAGAGAAAATCGCCCCAAACCAGCAACTTCCTATCTTTCTATTTACAGTGTTTTCAAAAGTCTGCTGCGTAGAGGACTATCAAATGACATAAACTCATTGCTATGAGGCAAAAGTCGTGTGCTGCAGAGGCGTCAGAAAACGTCTGTATGTGGGAAAGGGTTAAAATAAACTTGCCACCCAATGTCACTGTTTTCGTGTCATATTTGACAAGGAGTACTTCATTCAAAGGCCTACAGAACGCTTTGATGCGTTTAACATGCAAGAAAGTGTATTTACTCTCTATGAATTTGCACTCGTTAAATAGAGGTGAGATTTCAGCTAAGTTGGTGGCCGTCTTAAGCAGACTTTGATAATATGCACTTTATTACTAATCATATCTGCATAAAAGAGAACTAATGCTTTGGTGCATTTTGTTGTAGGAATTTGCTATGAAAATAACATTTGTAGAAACTAGGTTTATTATAGCCTCCTTTTCATTTTCTTGTATTAAGAAATATTTTCTCTGCATTCAGTTGGGTTTTTCTCTCTGTTTATCAGATTAGAATATTTAACTGTTGAAAAAATGGCTTTTAACTCTTCTGCAACACACAATTGTGAAATTGATTTTAGAAAAGGAGAAATGTTTTCTTCTTTTCCCGAAATGTTTTCAACTATATATATAGAACTAATTCTTCAAACTTTCCAGATATTACACATTTTTCCTGTGATGTTCTCAAAGCAGGTACATGTACAACAAATATTCTGCAAATAACAGCTTTGAAAAGGTCAATGCAAAATTACAGAAAATCTCTTTAAAATTGAAGGATAATATTATTACTGAAAAGAGTTGATATGAGGAGCAATTTCTCCTTTTGACACATTGTTTTCAAAAGTCATACGCCACAGAGGGTTCTAAATGCTTCAACAGATGGAAAAGGGATAATTTCAAAACATCAGAAAGCCAATAAAAAGCATGGGGGATAAAAACAATAGCAATTATAAGCAATGTTGCCGACCTCACATGTTGGTTTAAGCTAGTCTAGGTTTTTTGCTCTTCATATCTTTGTTCCGAGATCATGCACAGGTTTAATTCTTATTTGCCGAGTTGTTTATCTGATCAGTTCATGAACACGATTGAAACAATCCCTAGATCTTGATCTTTTTGATCTGTGTTAGCGGTAAAAAGTATCATTTAACCTGATATTTTTTAGAAAATGTCAAGAGTTAAAAAATGTTAAATAATGATATAAATCAGAAAAATTAGGAGTTTAATTTTGAAATGGAATTTTGTCCATTTCCCGAAAGGTTTAAAATAATCATCTGCTGTATCTAGAGGCTTCTAACTTATAAAAGCGTTTTTTACGCATTTACAGAATAAATGAGAAGACCTCTCTTAATTAACCTATTGCCATTTGCAGATGCACTTTAATGAAAACATAGTGGCAAAAGGAATAATTGCTCATAATGTTTTCAGCTCTTGTCAATAACATAATTATCCTTTTAGAGATTTTCCTATTATTTACAAAGTCGTCTGCTACAGATTTGTTGTATGTGGGAAAGGGTTAACAAACAGACTGATATATATATATATTTTGTTATTTCTGTCAATCTAGACTTAGAAAAATGTGCTTGAATGACGCATTTTCATGAATAATTAACTTCTCAAAATATGCCAAGAAAATCTAAAATGAATATTTTCTTCATTTCTAACATTGCTTTCAAAGATCTGTTGAAGTTTCGGAGAAGAGGTCCATATGTTACCAGCTACATCAGCCTTGAAAACATCTGAGGAAAAAGTCGTCAAAAAATAAAATAGTAGGATTTTGATATTGAGCTGAAAATGTCAATGCAGTGGAAAACTTTCAGAAAAATGTATTGCTTTCCACAATTTCTCCTTTTTCTGGATTGTTTTCAATAGTCCTCGGCTGCCTTAGGCATCTGAAGCAATCAGCATTAGGTAAATAATTAGGTCTGTTGCCTTGTTTTCTCTTCATACAATGTAATTTTGTAAAGTGTATAGATTATTATAGAATGATAAATCGTTTTTTATCAAACATAATTATCATTTTCAAAGAAGAATTTCTCCTTTGGTCATCATGTTTTTATAACTCCATTCAATTAGTGTACTTTCATTTAAAGGGAGTTTCCAAAACTGTTTGTATGTTCAAAGTTTGTTGTATGTGGGAAAGGGTAAAAATGTTTTGCCAAGAAGGCGGGGGGGGGGGGGGGGAGGATAAATGATTCACATGAGAAATGGAACACAAACTTGCTGAACCCTTTCGAACATTTCTGCAGCAGACGACTTTAAAAACCCTAGGCAAAAAAGTGGAATTTCTCTATAAAAGCGATTATAATTTTCAAATTCAATCAAAATTAATATAATTTTAGTGTGGGAAAAGGTGCAATTGATAATTATGGGCAATTTTACCCTTTGCCAGATTATGTTTTCAAAAGTCGTCTGCTGCAGATACACCTAAGGTGTTTTGATGTGGGAATTTTGGATTATAAATTGAAAATCATTGAAAATTGATTTGAAAACATTGCTAAAAAGGTAACCAATACTAATTCCTCTATTTTTTACCTTATCTTAACCCTTTTCCTCATACGACAATTCTGCAGCAGACGACTTTCAACGTATTTTGTCAAAAAATAAAAAATATCCATAATTCAATGGATAACCTATGACAAAAAGTGGAAAACATTGTGGCAAAAGGAGAAATTGCACGTTTTGTGCAATTTCTTCTTTTGTCACTATGATTTCAAAAAGCCGTCTACTGAAGAGGCATCAGAAAGCGTCTATATGAGGGAAAGGGTTAAACAATACCATCATCTTCTTATGAAGGCAGGAAACCTGTAAAAGTGAAGGTTGTTTCAATCTGCATGTTTCATACTTTCCCACATACAATAAATATGCAACAGACGATTTTGAAAATATCTAGTCAAACAAATGGAATATGAAACAAATAACATATACTATTGAATAGAGATGTGGCAATTTGGCAAAAGTATTATTTGATCATTGTGATCATTTACTCCTTTTGTTCCATTGTATTCAAATTTGTCTGATGTAACCATGTGAAAAATGCCTTTACAGGTGGGAAAGGGTTAAATGCATTGTGGGATATGCAGGGTGCACTTGTTTGGCAGATGTATTCTCCAGAAATCATTCCGATGTATGTTCTTCCTTCAACTTTTGACATTCAAATGCACTTTTTGTTTAATTAGATGAATCAAACTGGTATAAAATTCTAGATAAGTTTTGGCAGCCTGCTGTGGGTGTTTTTTTGTCTGTGGTAGATTTCATTGTTCCAAAGGTCTAGATTAGGCGGAGTAAACCAAGTTTTATGTATCTGTATTTTTTCACTTCACCAACAAGTTTAGTTGGATCATGAAGCATGCAATCAGATTACATAAAGTTATACTGTTTGGTCAAAACAGAGTGCTGTTTTCAAATGCTTCCAGGATGTGGTTATGACTAGATGTTGAAACAGGAATAATCCAGATCGGACTGTTCAGAGGCACATGCTGGTCTGGGGCTTTGCTGGTTTACAAGTTCAGAGTGTCTGTTGAGGATAACCCTTTTCCTCATACGACAATTCTGCAGCAGACGACTTTGATCATATTTTGTCAAAAAAATGGAAAATCCCTTTAATTGAATGGATAACCTATGACTAAAAGTGGAAAACATTTGTGACAAAAGAAGAAATTGCTTGTTTTGAGCAATTTCTTCTTTTGTCACTATGTTTTCAAAAAGCCGCCTGCTGCAGAGGCGTCAGAAAGCGTATATATGAGGGAAAGGGATAATCTGTAATTTTGGTTTGGGATGAGTAAAAGATGTATATGTTTATTAATTTGTAGAAATTCCACTTATCTTGAACTTTTAAATCTATTATACTGTTCCATGTATACAACAAATCAGCAGAAGTTAACTTTGAAAACATCTAGGCAAAATATTGAATATCTTTCTAAATCTAAATGAAAGTATAATATTAGTGAATAAAATTTATAACCTTGTGGCAAAATGAGAAATGCTCATTAAATATATCAGGTAAATGGTGTGTACAAATCTGGCTAATTAAACCACCATACCTTCAGACTGAAGTATTTATTTATGACATGAGCTGGACAAGATAATGTAGAAATGACACATACTGACCACCAGTGAACTAACCTCCGACCCCGGCATTGTCTCCGCTGGTTTTGCCTGAGGTGGTAGTGATCATGTGACCATTTAATAACTGTCGCTTGGTGATGGCAGAATAGATATGACGGTAGTCCAGGGGACTTGATAAGGGGGAGTAAACTGGTCTTTTCCCCACAATAGCTCGCTTATTACTTAACCAAACCCTATGTTGTGGGTACTCAAAAGAATCGTCTCAGAGAGACAATTCTTTTGAGCACCCACAACATAGGGTTTACTCAGATAGACGATACATGAAAAACTCCCCTTATAATTTGGTACTACAAAGATTTGAAATCTTCAGGTCTTAATTAGACTATTGGCTATTTTTTAGTAAATTCTAATAAATTATTGTAAACCAATTTTAATCCTGTCCTGCTTGCAGATGCATTTGGATGTGTCTACAGCAGACAACCTTCGAATACATTGTGGGAAAAGGGGGGGGGGGGGGGGCGGGAATTGCTAACAATGAGCTATTTCTCATTATCTCCCAAATTGTACTCGAAACACTTGTACAATGTAGGTACTCAAAACTTAAAGAATTGTCTCAATGAGATGATTCTATTCAATGATTTTAATACTTACCCACATACTGACAGACGCATCTGCAGAAGATTACTTTTTGAAAACATTTTGAAAAATGGAGAAATTGCCTTAACCCTTTCCCACATATAGACGCTTTCTGACGCCTCTGCAGCAGACGGCTTTTTAAAAACATAGTGACAAAAGAAGAAATTGCACAAAACGTGCAATTTCTCCTTTTGCCACAATGTTTTCCACTTTTTGTCGTAGGTTATCCATTCAACTATGGAGATTTTCTATGTTTTGACAACAAACGTTCAAAGTCATCTGCTGCAGATTTGTTGTATGAGGGAAAGGGTTAAATGTTTTCAACTCTATTTGATAATTATATATTCTTTCATTGGTAGAGAGTTTTTCACAATCTGCCTCAATGAATACAAAGTCGCCTGCTACAGATTTGTCATACATGTATGTGGGTAAGGGTTGATTCCAAAACATAGGCTTTCTTCTATGATAAGACACATATTGTGAAGAAAAGATCAGTTTACCCCCCCCCCCCCCCCCCCCCCCCCCCCCGATCTAGACCTCGATCTGATCTGATCTGAGAAAGATGTTGAAAACTTATTTTTCTCTCGCTCTCGGTAACTGATAAACACAGCACAGCTGGTAAGGTTGTTAACCGTTTACCTCATCAAATGTTTATTTCAGAGTCATTTCCCTTGTAAACATCCGAGTAAAATGTGTTATCTCAAAAAATGGTGGTGAAATTTCTGTACAGAGTTGTAAACATGGTGGGAAATGGGGGGAATTGTTTGTTTGGTGCACTTTGTCCTTTTCCCTCAATGTTTCGATTTGAAAGGTTGACTGCTGCATTAGGCATCAAATGTCATTTGTATCTGGTAAAGGATTATCCTTGGTATGCACAAGTACAATAAAAAAACAATTTTTTTCTGGAATTTTTCTCTTTCTCTCAAGTGTTTTATAAGCCAGTACAAAAAGTTAACAACATTACCATTCAATTTGACTTGGTTTTCGTAAATGTTTTGTATAATTGTTATCCAAGGTCACTGGGTCAATTGACCTTGAAACTTTTCTTTAAATAGGTTAATCGTTATAATATATGTGATTTTGATTGTATCTTAGAAACAGAGGAACATTTAGAAATATTCCTGGATATGAGAAATAGCAAACATTGTACTGACATTTCATCCCTTATTCAAAGTTAAAGCTTAACCCTTTCACACATACAAGAAATCTGCAGCAGACGACTTTGAACATATTTTGTCCAAAAATTGGAAATCTCTATACCGGTAAATGAATGGATAACCAATGACTAAAAGCTGAAAACCTTGAGGCAAAAGATGAAAATTGCTCATCATGAGCAATTTCTTCTTTTGCCACAGTGTTTTCAAAAGTCATCTGCTTCATAGGCGTCCGAAAGAGTCTATATGAGGGAAAAGCTTAAACCCTCTCAAACATGAAACTCAAACATGTCAATAATGAATTTAAACACCGAAACAGAGCTCTACATAAAAGGAGCATTTTCCATACTCTAAAATCCTCATTTGACCCCCAAAACCTATGTTGTGGGTACTCATAAGAATCGTCTCAATGAGACATAGGTTTTAATTAGAGTGCTAACAGAGATATATCATGGAAGAAAAGACCTGTTTACTCCTCCTTATCTAGTCCCCTGCAGAAAAAAATGCAAACATGATCGGATCAAACCGCAAACATGTCACTTCTGCTGTCAGTGACATCATTATTGTTATACACTTTCACCTTGCACCGCAATACAAATATCTCTTCTCGCAAACGGTATATCATTTAACACAGAAAATTTGAATGTCTATGTAGATTTGCTTAACCCTTTCCCTGATACGACAATTCTGCAGCAGACGACTTTGAACGTATTTTGTCAAAACATAGAAAATCTCCATAATTGAATGGATAACCTATGACAAAAAGTGGAAAACATTGTGGCAAAAGGAGAAATTGCACGTTTTGTGCAATTTCTTCTTTTGTCACTATGTTTTCAAAAAGCCGTCTGCTGCAGAGGCATCAGAAAGCGTCTATATGAGGGAAAGGGTTAACACAGAAAATTTGAATGTCTATGTAGATTTACTTAAAAGTAACCTGACGACTTTGAAAAGATCTGGGCAAAAATATGTAAAACCTTCAAATGAAAGTATGATTTTTTAATAGAGTTGAAAACTTTGAGGCAAATGGAGAAATTAGCTTATGATGAGCAGTTTCTCCTTTTGTCACAATGTTTTCAAAAGTCTTGATATCAGGATAAAAACTCTATAACTATTGCTTCTTCTTAGAATCGTCAAAACAAGACAATTCCAACTTAAGTATTCACAATACAGGCATGGATGTTCTTCTGTCAGGACATGCTTCTTGTTGGGTTACTTTTATATACTGTGTGTGTCGCAACTGAATGGCGTTAGAAGGCGTAAAAATGTAGATGAATGCAAATGATATTTTTTTTCGCAACATAATAGCATGTGTGTGACCTACATCTGAATGGCATAATTTTACTTATACTCCCATCGCTCTAGATATGATCTAAAATCCTCATTTGACCCTCTAACACTATGTTGTGGGTACTCACAAGATTTGTCTCAATGAGATGATTCTTTTGAGTGCCCACACCATAGGGTTTGGATGGGTAATAAAAAAGATGTTGTGGGGAAAAATGCTATATATCCATCCTTATCCGGACCTCTGTAGACTACTCGCTTACTTCTGACGGCTTTATAAAAAAACAACCCCACATACAGCAGGTTACGTTTTATAAATAATGGTAAAATGTGTGTGTGGCTTTATACATCTCTGTCATAAGACCACTCTGCAGCAGATGTCTTTTTGGAAACATTATGTGGTATTCTGTATTGTTGACACAATATTTTAAAAAGTCAATTCTGCTGCAAATGTGTCGAAATGTGTCTGCAGGTGGGATTCAAAGTTACTGAATCTTTATTTCAAGTGTTATAATATTGTTCTCAGATTATGTTCAAAATAAATGACAACAAAATATAATATTGTATTAAGAATGAAGTTAAGCAAATTCTACAAATATTTTTTCAATATTAGAAAAATATTACCTATATATATTTTAAGTTCATAAAGCACATGACACATTGGTCATGAGTTCAATAAATGCCAACAGCATAGGGGTCCATAGGACAAACAAAATGAATTCCCCTAATCCGGCATTTATATCCTCTGATAGTGATGATCATTATCTCTTTCCCACATACAGATGGCTTCAAGAACATATTGGCAAACTTATGAAAAATCTCTATAAATTGAAGTTTAATTATTGAATGATACGGAAATAAGAGCACTTTCTCCTTTTGTCGCAATGTTTTCTCTATAATTGAATGGATAACCTATGACAAAAAGTGGAAAACATTGTGTCAAAAGGAGAAATTGCTTGTTTTGAGCAATTTCTTCTTTTGTCACTATGTTTTCAAAAAGCCCGTCTGCTGCAGAGGCAACTGAAAGATTCTATATGAGGGAAAGGGTTAACTAACACACAAGATAGGTAAGGTGGAAACGGGCCAAACATTCTTGGGCAAAATCGGCATGCGGGGATTTTTCTGCCTCACAGTACTGTTGGATATTGTGTGTTAAAACACCATTCATAACCCAAATCTTATTCATTGAAGAGTAGAATTTGTAGAAACCCTTCACTACCTTGGGAACACTTTCGTCGCTATGCTGTTTATTTGGGGTAAATAAAAAAACTGCTTTGCCAGAGTAATGAGAAAAAATCCAGCACAATTTTTAATTATATATTTTAGAAGATATCTAGTTCGGCCTTAAATGGCTTAAGATATTTCAGATTTAAGTTTTCTACTATCTGCTATCAAATTATACCTGAAACGCAATTTTAAAATCATCTGGATTTAAGATTTACGGTGACATGCAATGAAATAAACTTGTTACAAAATGTATTTGCATTATGTTAATGGAAAGTTCTCCTTTTCCCACAATATTTTCAAAACCTCAAACTTTCAAAAATCAAGGAAAGTGATAGTATTCTTTACACTCTATCGATAAATTATTTCTTTACTTCTAATACAATATGGTATAATTAGTCGCCGGGCAGAAGCCCGCGACTTCTATTTTTAATAGGTTTTCGGAAATGACATGGGAGGAGGGGTTATTATTAGATTTTTTTTTTTTTAAATGTCTTGAACATATTACAATTGCGTTTGTTTAAAAACACTAAGTTATGACACATCTAAAATGAAATAAATATTCCGATGTTTTAAGTATGTGCAGTTCCTTTATTTTGACTGGCATTTACGTTTTTGTGTTTTATTTACGAAGACAAATAGTCCCTATTAGCTAGACTGGGATACTTTATTTTCATAAACTATGTAATCAAAAGGCGATAACTACAAACCTTTACGTCGCACATTCTAATTTGATTACATACGCGCACCTGCTTGCAGCTGATTATCGATATTAAAATAACGTCAAATTCTCCTTTTAATAGATAAGTATCAACATAAACTGGTAACAGAAACAAAAATAAGAATAATTGGTGAAAATATGTCTCAAATATAAGCCTGTTTATCGGTCGTGAACGTCGAAACGCCTTTTCCTCAGTTTGTGACCTAGTTTCATATTGCCAAAATGTAAACAAAACAAAGTAACCGGAAGTAAAATGTAAACTTAGAAAAGTGACTTTTTTATGCATACAAAAAATGTCGCACGACAAATTGATTTCTTAAACGTCACGAAACGAGTGCATGGGTCGAATATAGGAGAAAGACAGATACTATAGAAATGCTTTTTTCTCTCGAATGCACTAAAGCTTTGCCTGATTTTTTATTCACTTTCTTCGATGTTTGACACTACGACTCGATTTTGAAACGACGGTCAACATTTCGAAAGAATGCTCAAACACCTTATTACAGATAGATAGCTAATATTACACACTTAAATGTTTAAATATATGTGATATTAAATGATTATTTGGCTTGAAATAAATTAAGAGAAGAACAAACTCTGATAAACAATAGATTTAGAAATAAAGAAAATCTGCTCTTTCGCACCCAATTAATTTCATACTTGCCACCTATTAAATAGTAATGGGACTGGCATTTCTCTTGCGCCAAACATATACTGTATGCATCAACGATTTAGATAAACAATTTAGCTGATATGTTGTTTCAAGTGTGGTCTACTTTTTAAACATATGAGGATACATTTTAACATCTGTGAAATATTTATTATAATTATTATTAAAAAGGAGGAAGTTCATGTCTTCAACAATTTAACCGTTTTCTCAATGTTTTAAGCGTTTAAAGGTTTTCATTGTTGCTTCAGACATGGAAATATTTAATAGCTTTTTATTGCCTGTAGATTTTAATCCCAAAATGTATTAATTTGTTGTGGTTTTATTGACAAATACAAAACATCCAAAATCGTGAACAAAAGAAATACTGAAATTTGTAGATCTATGTGGAATTTCAAAAATCCTGGAATTAGTCCTTATGAAAACATTATGTGTATGTTTAGACTAATGAAAGTGAAGAATACATGTGTGTTAAAAAATAAACCAATGCAGTATTTCCGGCGACATTGATGCCTTGCATCAACTTTCTCTTGTTGTTAATCAGTATTGGCCTCTCAGATTTTTGACAAGCATGCTTAGTAAAGCGTTGGGACTATTTGAATGAGTATTTTAATACAGAGTTGAAAAGATAGTTGGAAAAGAAGAAATTGCTGCTTTTTTTTGCTGCCAAGGAATCTGAAGTTATCTGCATAATGCACAAAGCAACAATTAATGAATTATAATTAGGGGGAGAAAAGTGTTGACACAAATTTCCTGTGAATGACCTTGGTGGCGGGAGTTAGTTGCATCATTTCGGGTAAAACTTGTCAGTAACATGCTGACACGCTATCCAAACACCCTCTGACACTTTTATTGAACCAGATAAGATGTTGATTAGTGGGTATCAGCCAGAAAAAACATAAACACAGGTAAAAAATAAAAATGATAACTTTTTTTCGTGGTCTATGTTTAACCCTGTCTCTCCTGCAGATGGCTTTAAATGCAGCAGGGGACTTTGGTAAACATTTTTTGGAATTTATACATTTTCTTAATTTGTTAACATTTGAGCCCTATCTTCTTTTAACCCTTTTCCTTCTATTGACACTTTCTGACGCTCTGCAGCAGAAGACTTTTTGAAAACATGGCGACTAACGAAGAAATTGCTCAATTGAGCAATTTTCACCTTTTGTCACCCTGTTTTTAAGCCTATTCAAATATATAATTATGTTTAGAGATTTACCATATTTTTACTCAGATTGTTTCAGTCGTTTGCTGCTGATTTGTCGTATGTGGGAAAGGGTTAACGCATTGAATGTCATCCGTAGCAAGGAAAGTGATAACTAGATAAACATTTCTCTCAATTTTCTTCTATTTTGTATCTTTCAGAGGGTGGCCGGTTAGAGCAAGAACTGACCTACACGAAAAATGCAATAGGAACAGGGTACGGTATAACAAACCAAATTGTCATCCAGACTCCAAAATCAGGGAATAACATCTTAACTACCGGGTCCTTCATTCAACATCGAGATGCACTCATCAAGGCTTCCGAGATTGAGATCAATATGTTCGATGTGTAAGTATCTGAGGCGAGTAGAGCCGAAAGGGTTCTTAAGCACAATCATGTGAACAGCGATAATTGGTAAAAGACAACCATAAAAGTTTGAAAAGTCGTCTGCTGAAGCAAAAGGATTAAAGCACAGAGGGACTAGGTCAAACCATGCTGGAATGTCTTGGGTCTATCTTTGTTAAAAATCTTTTTTTTAAGTGAGTTTTTTCTCTGTGTGACCTGATTGTCATAAACAACAAAAAACGCTCACAAAAACTATTAATCTGATCCAGAATTGTACAAGTTATAACCCAATGATAGATTTTACTTCATCGGAGCATGAAATAAATTATATTAATGAAAAAGTATTGGAGCTATGTCAGGCAAAGTGGGGTTATTACATCAGCAAACAGTGAAGTTTCCAGCAATTGACCAATTGTTTCCTTGCTATCTCACACCAGTACTCCACACAACAGTCTTTCATAGCAACTGGCTGCTTTTTCCACATATTGGTGGAAGAGGAATGACGCTTGTCATATTGACATTTGTCAAACGTCGGGGAAAAAAATAAACTCACAACCCCTGGATTGCTTCCGATTGAGCTGATGGGGTTTGGCGAAGACTCCAACAAGCTTGTGCCAATACACTGTCTTTCATGTGGATTTGCTTCTGGCCTACAGCTTACAGACAAAAAGGTGGAAGTGTGGCCCCTACAGGTTTAATGGACCCTATACCATGATGAGTAGTTTCTTTTTTTGCAACAATGATTTCAAAAGACGTCTCGTCTCCTTCAGATGTGTCGGAATGCGTCTCAAAGTTGGAAAGGATTAATTTATCTTATTTATGCACCAAAAATATGCACATTTGCATGAAAAAATGAGAAATTATCCCTACCGGGGTACAAACACTTTCTGACACAGAAAACCTTTGAAAAAACATTATGGCAAAAGGAAAAATTGCTCATGATGAGTAATTTCTCATTTTGCCTCTAGGAAATTTACATAATTTGTGTACATTGTTTAAAGGAATGTTTTTCCTTTCTTACAGGACTTGGAGGTTCAGGGACTTGTGCTACTTGGCAGATTTTCCCAAATTTGAGAACACCTATCTAGATCGAGTAAGTTTGAATTTCCATATTTTATCAAAATATTTACAAAGCGTGCAGCCAAAAAAAAAAGTAGAAGTCTTTGTCTGGGAATTAGCCTTCCTTCATAAGAATCATATTCCCGAATCAGTTTTCTCTGAACATTTTAAAAAACATTTTATAATTAGCAATTGTATTTCTTTATTAACTGGGAATAACAATGATATGATAAATGAATCTAGGTGTTGGTCGTTCATTCCAGCTGTAAGTAATTATGCAGCATATGACATTGAAAACATTGTTAGAAATCAGAAAATGGCTCATGTTGTGAAATTTCTTATATCCATGCAGTATTTTAAATCTATCTCTAGATTCATCAACAATGTTATGTTCATGTGTCTCACTTATAGACACTTCCAATTTGGGAGAATTTTACCGTTTCCTACATACAACAAATTTGCAGCAGACAACTTTGAAAATGTCTTGAAAAATTCTATTTAAATATAAGTATTATTATTGAAATGAGTTGAAAGCTTTGTGGCAAATGGAGAAAATGCTTGTTATGAACAATTATTTTCTTTTACCACATTGTTTTCAAAAGACGTCTGCTGCAGAGGCATATGTATGTGGGAAAGGGTTGAAGCGTCATTATAATACTGGTTATATAAGGTTCAATTTTTTTTGTTTGAGCCTGTAAGAATATTAACAGTAAAGTGTTGATACAAATTTTTACCAGATGGGACATGCAAACATCCTGTGGTTTGTTCATACAGATGGTTTTTAAATACAAACTTGTACATATTGCAGGAAACACTGTATGTGTGGCCAATATTAAATATGGCTTAACCCTTTCCCTCATATAGACGCTTTCTGACGCCTCTGCAGCAGACGGCTTTTTGAAAACATAGTGACAAAAGAAGAAATTGCACAGAACGTGCAATTTCTCCTTTTGCCACAATGTTTTTCCACTTTTTGTCATAGGTTATCCATTCAATTATAGAGATTTTCTATGTTTTGACAAAATATGTTCAAAGTCGTCTGCTGCTTATTTGTTGTATGAGGGAAAGGGTTAATCCTTTCTGAAATACAACAAATCTGCAGCAGACCACTTTGAAACATACCTCGCAAAACTATGAAAAATCTCTGTAAATGAAGGATTAATAGATCTAATTGAATTGAGTCAATTGATATCAATGTGAAAAAAAAAGAAATTTCCTCGTTATGAGCAATTTCTTTTTATTGCCACAATGATTTCAAAAGTTTTCAGCTGCAGGTTATTGTTAAGTACCAGTGGATTGTATAATAAGCCTGATGAACTTACTCTTTCAAACAGTGAAAGCATCAAGAAATAATTTCATTGTCTAATTTAAACGTGATAGTGCTGTGCTCTCAATTCCAGGCATAAAATTCCTGGCTTTTTTTGATCTAGGAAATTGAGAAAAATGTTTTTACATCATACGATTGTTTCTTTTTTTCAGATTGTTTCAGAAATTTTGCCCTGTGTGATAATAACACCCCTGGACTGTTTTTGGGATGGCTCGATGGTGCTTGGACCAAATGGTGGATATCACACAGACTTGAAGTGAGTTTGAAATTATTATGCATCAATTGTCATCCGCTATTAGGGAAAATGGTTAAACAATTTGTCAAAGGTTGTATATAGCAGCTTGAATATCCCTTTCCCACATACGCCTACAGCCTTTGAAAACGTTAGAGCGAATGATCAATTTCTCCTTTTGCCACAAAGTTCTCAACTCTTTTTAATTATCAAACATTTCCCAATACAGGTTTTCCGTAAATTTGCCTAGGTGTTTTTTCGTCCGCTGCTTCTTTGTCGTACGATGGAAAGAGTTAAGGGAGAGAGGTAAAGGTTATTTATAGTGAGTGTGTGGTCCGGATGATGAAGTAGAAAAAATAAAAACAAGTTAAGGTGTATCGAATTGTACCGAATTACTTATCTTTTATACAGTGTAGTCTGACTAGATAAAATATCTACACAGAAAAAAAACGTACAAAATGTACAAGATGGCCGCCGCAGTTACCTGTCAGATTTTAAATGAATGTTTCTTCTTCCTAAATGTTATTGTAAATCTCTTGTGGCCCTTTGTAAAAACAGGTCTCTTACTGTAGGCTCATTAAGCCCTTTCCAGAATACAAATTAAATCTGTAGCAGACGACTTTGAAATCATCTTGGGATTTTTTTTTAGAAAAGAATTGATAATATTGTGGCAAAAGGAGAAATAACTCAGGTTTTCAAAGCAGTTGACAAAAAAATCTCATCACAGGTTCAGGATTAACCTTTGAACTGCTTGAACCAATTTTGCATGCAGGCCATCTGGTGCATCCGTGCTATCTGACCAGGCTCTCTAGTTTTGGCTGGCAACCTCAACATTTTTTATCTCAATAATCCTAAAATTGAAGTTTAAACTGTAGGCCAGCAGTTTACAATGATCATATTTCATGCTCTTAACTACTTTCATATAATCAACAAAATCTAGAACAAAAACTCGAAAAAAAATCTGTAAATTAAAGTTAATGAATAGAGTTCAAACCATTATAGCAAATGGAAAAAGTGCTTGTTATTAGCAATTTGTCCTTTTATCACAGTGTTTTCAAAAGTTGTCTGCTGCAGTGACATCAAAATGTGTCTTTATGCTGTAAATTAACGGTTAAATCTGCAGACCCCAAAATAACTCATCTTACTAAAATGATCGTATTGAGTCCCAATTCAGTAAGGTTTAAACCTTTCCCACATACAACAAATCTGTAGCAGATGACTCTGGAGACACTAAGTCAAAACTATGGAAAATCTCTCTACAGATGACAATTATTGAAAAAAGTTGAAAACATTGTTTGCAAAAGAGGAAATTTGTCCCTTCGAGGCAATTTCTTCTTCTGCCATAATGTTTTCAAAAGTCATCACCTGCACAGGTTTCAAAAATCGTCTGTATGTGGAAAAGAGAGATATGAAGACAACTTTAAAAAAAAAAAAATACCATATGAGGGAAAACAGTTAATAATTTTTTGTTACAAGAGGGCTAAAATTATTGTGAAGGTGTAACATGTTTAACATTCGCCACACGGAAAGTTGTATGAAGGTTCTAAATACTGTATCTGTATGACTTAACAAAGTATTTCATTTCACATCACCAGTTTGAATATAAACTGACATTTCTGAACCAGTCAAGTGGCAAGGCCTAAACCCCCCTCGTCTCCATGTGTGGCCATACTTTTTTACGTTTCACGCTAGACTGGTTTTTGTACTGGTCCTATAGCATTTTATACACAATAAACAGTATGACAGTCTATACTTTTTTATGACCCTGATGTTCAGGTTTACTGTGAAACCTTTCTACCTCCATGGATAGAAAACGGGTGTTTCTAAAACAAATATTTCAAAGAAAAACTTTTTATACTTTTTATGCTTTTCATATCCATGGGATGGTATGAATATGAAGAAAATAAATAATTGAGAGCTCATTGTGCAATAATGGCTATTCCGTCAAATATCATTATGCTAAGTTTTTCGATATAAAGATATATATGAATTTTAAAAAAAGAGCAGCTGCCCAAATAAAAGAATATAATACAAACCTTTCTCTAACATTTATTATATTATTTTTTGGCTGTTATAAGTGGAAAAAATTATAAATAAAGCTCTGAGTTGTTTGGTGTTAACTCTTTTTATGTGTTTGCAGTTTACCTGAGGAGAAAGAGGGAGAGAGTTTAACAAGCAAAACTGTCTTTACTTCAAGAAATGTTAATTGATATTTAGTTTTATTGTTTCATTAATAAATAGGACATTAAGAACATCAACCCAACCCACCCACTCTCCATTTTCATTTGTAATTTCCTAGCTGATTTGTTATGTCTTTGTGTGTTTTAGTCTAAACTGATGTAACATGTTTCCGTAACATGCTATGTAACATGTTAAGTCTAAATGGGAAGAAGATCTGTGACAAAATGTCATTTGTCACTTTATGTGTTATTCACATTGCTCTAGAAATATTATTATGTACATGTACATTGTATTTTGAAGCAAAAGAAAAAATGTAACAATGGGTTATGGCCAAAATTTCCGGAACATCAAAGGCAAATTTTATACCTTACCTTAAAATTGTGGGAGTACCAGTTGGAATTGTTTACAGATTGGTTCCATGAATAGTTTGGGTGGTCTGTTTGTTTTATCAAGCAGTGGATGAAGTGTTTTCGGCCGTTATTTATACTTTACATTCCTGATTGAGTTACCTCAGAATTCGCCATGAAAAAGAAATCTGGTAGAATAAACAATATAAGGCACCATTAACAAATTTCCTCTATCATCAAATTATAAAAAGAATAAGACATCTAAAGAATTTTGTTTCTCTCAAACATAGATAAATCTACATAATATACATTATGAGCTTATATTAACCCTTTCCCTGTTATAGACCACTTCTGCAGCAGTTCTTACTGCTTCTAAAATGATGTGTACACTGACAACTGTTTCAGCCAGATCCATTGCAATTCAAATGGTTACAATTTTATTTCTTCTTTGTTTTCAGTGGCTTCATACAGCTCAAATGGACCAACCTAAACCCAATGGAGCTAGTGCAGAAGATGAAGGACGATTTTCCCGATGGCAATATGGTCGAGGAAATTCTGATGAAATCTGGAATTTCCTCGGCTTACCAGGAAAAACCTTGTTTGGATCCTTCAGACGTCGACTGTCCAGATACCGCCCCGAATAAAGCATCTCGGATGGTAAGTGACATTTAACTTGATGTAAACCCTTTCCCACATATAGATGCTTTCTGACCTCTCTGCAGCAGATTACTTTTAAAAAGCATGACTTGAAACCAGCAATGAGTAATATTGCTACAATGTTTTCGGGTAAAAAAATATAAATTTGATACAACTGCAGAAAAATATTGCAGATGTAAGAGGAAAGGCCAGGTTATTAAAACTATTTCCATCCACTATATAAATATCTGAGAGAAAAAAACTAGAATGTCTGTGAATTTGAAAGTACAGTTATTATCATACACCATTGAAACCAATACGGGTTACTAAATTGCTTGAAATGTTTCAAATGCAGTCTGGTTGCAAGGGCGTAAAAAGTTGTTTGTTCCAGAGACAGGGGTCCACTGTTGTATTGATCATACACTTGTATAAACAAAAACATAAAAACAAAATACAAAATACACAAAAACAAACCTAACTTGCCAAATGATAATTGTGGGTGGAGTAAGACAAATTAACAAGTACAAACATGCCACACAGCTTCCATATTACTACCTCCCATCTGATAGCCCTTTCCCTCATACGACCATTCTGCAGCAGACCACTTTGAACATATTTTGTCAAAAAATAGAAAATCTCTTTAATTGAATGGATGTCTAAAAGTAAAAAAACCATTGTGGCAAAAGGAGAAATTGCTCGTTTTGAGCAATTTCTTCTTTTGTCACTATGGTTTCAAAAAGCTGTCTGCTGCAGAAAGCGTCTACATGGGGGAAAGGGATAGAGAAAAGTGGAGAGAGGAAAATCAGCATCAATTATATCAAGAATCGGGGAGGAATGTGAACAGGCATGCACGAGATCGCACATGATATTTTTTCTCTCTTTTTTTTTGTACGGGACGGGACTACTGGCTGTAATTATAAGATTATAGACATGTGACCTTCTTCAGATGAGCTGAATAACTGTTACGGGGGTATTCCTCGGGAAGAAGGAGTATTATGGGCCTAGAAAACAGGATTTGAAATGTTACAGACTTGTATATCCCTTTCCCTCTTAAATCTGCAGCAGACGACTTTGAAAATATTAAAACAAGAATTGGTAAAATATCAATAATTGAAACTTTAAAAAGCGTCGAAAACATTGTGACAAAAAGGGAAATTGCTTATTATGAGCAATTTCTCCTTTTTTCCTTTTGTTTTAAAAAGTCTTCTGCTGCGAGGGCTTCAAAAAATCTCTACATATGGGAAAGGGTTTACCTTTTTCCTGGCATTTCTAATGTTGACTCCTCCGTATATTGAAAAACACTGTGGAGAAAGTAGATATGGATCAAATAATGAATTTCTCTCCCCCATCCTCAACTTAAACGGATAACCACATACAGTATTAAATTAAAATTAAAATAAAAAATTTGCATTAAAAAAGAAGTATTTCAAATTCATATACACAGAGTTAAAATCATTGAAAGATAAATTCTTTAATTTTTTTCCACAGTGTTTGTAAAAAAAACATCTGCAGAAGCATCTGACACCTGCAGCAGACGAATTTTGAAAACATTGTGGCAAATGGGGAAATTGTTCTAAACAAGCAATTTCTCCATTTGCCACAATGTTTTCTACTTTATTGTATGATCATCATTGCATTGGATATTAAGATGACAATTATTTTTGCCTACATGTTTTAAAGTCGTCTGCTAAAGATTTGTTGTATGTGGGAAAGGGTTCAATCATCAGTATCAGGAAATATGTTCATTTGGGGCATAAAAGTTCAACGCTGAGTCCTCCTTAACCCTGACCCACTTGTAGACGCATTTTGACGCATTGACAACAGACAGCTTCTGAAAACTTCTAAAAACTTTTTGGTAAAAGGAGAAATTCCTCATAATGAGGATTTTCTCCTTTTAATGCAACATTTACAACTCTATTTAATAATTAATGATTCATTAAGAGAGATTTTTCATATTTTGGCCAGCACATTTTCGAACTCGCTGCTGCAGATTTGTTGTATATATATATATATATATATAGGAAAGGGTCACAGTATATCTTTTTATTGTGGTAAATGGTTATGAACTGAAAACAAGGTTGGTAAAAAATTATCTCACAAACTGTACCATGTGATGCATTTTATGATATAATGTGTAATTGTGAAATTTGTCATTTTAATTTGAAAAGGAAAAGAACAACGCAGGTGGTCTTTACCTACGAAATGACAGATTGCAAGTAGTTTTATATGAAATTTGTTTTGAGTTTATGCCAAATCGGATGAATACCTCTCTTTATGATAGTCAGAGCAAAATAGAATTAACTTTTTTCTCTCCGTAGGATTTCAGCCCTATTTTCTTACGTCTGCTGCTAAAAGTATTTTAAAGCAGTCAGTAATGGATTCCTTCCTTCTACTGTAGTTTTTCTTTAATCTCTGCCAGTACAAAGAAAATAAAATAAATTAATTGAAATAATTCTTTTCTTTGCTAAATTGGGATAACTTAAGCATTTCATCTCAAGGGATTCCTCCCCTTCCCTCTCATTATTTTTTGATAATTCTCCTAGTACAGTCTTCGAAAGCAGTTTGCTAAAGAGTTTTTGAAAAAGTCAGCTCTTGTGAAGACTGTATACGTAACCCTTTCTCACCTGCAGAGGCATTTTGACACATTTGCAGCAGACGACTCTTGTAAACATTGTTACAAAAGGAGAAATTGCCCAAAATGAACAATTTATCCTTTGGCCTTAATGTTTTCAACTTTATTTAATAATTAAAATGTCATTAATGGAGATTTTTCACATTTTTGAAAAGATGTTTTCAAAGTCGTCTGCTTCAGATTTTCTGTATGTGGGAACTGGTTAAAAAGTCCTCTCCTGTGAAGACTTGAAAAGTAGTCTGCTGCAGTCATCAATAAAGTATATCTACGAGACTGAAGGCCAAACAATCTTCTTCCCAGCAATTCCGCTGACCAGTAACATTTGTGTTTGTAATCTGATCAATGTCAATGACTTTAAAATGAGTTAAACACCGCAGAACATGATAATTCTGCCAGATGGGTACAGATCTTGTGCCAGTATTCCTCAATGGATGATGTATTTATGGTTTTTACAGAACACTCTTCTGGTTTTCTTAGAATCAACACTTTTCCTACATACAACAAATTTGCAGCAGCTGACTTCATTAAGATCCAGACTATAATATGAAAAATCTCTATAAATGATAGTGTAATTTATGAACGGAGTTGAAATACATTGTGGCAAAGGTAGACATTGCTCATTATGAGCAATTTCTTCTTTTGCCATAATGTTTTAAATAGTTGCCTGCTGCAGAGTCATCAGAAAGCGTCCATATGTGGGAAAGGGTTAACACTTTTCCCTGACACAGATGTCTTTTGATAACATTGCTGCAGACAACTTTGTTTTTAAAACACTGATGAGAAAAAGGAGAAATGCTAGAAAAGAGCAATTTCTTTGTTTCTCACAATGTACTAACTGATGTATACATTTTCAAAAAAAAATGTATTTTATATTTTGTTTCTTGTATACTTGTTAAGCAGTCTTAAATGGCGTATCAATGTAAAGATTATAACCCATTACCTTATAATGTTATGTTCAGACTGAATCATAACCCTTTCCCACCTGCAGAGGCAATCGGACACATCTGCAGCGAAAAACTTTCGAAAACATTGTGAAAAAAGCAGAAATTGCTCATAACACGCTAGTGCTACTTTTATCCTAACGTTTTCAATTTAATTTGATTATTATTCTTTCATTTATTGAGATGTTGAATATTTTTGCATGGATGATTTCAGTAGTCTGCTGCTAACTTTATGAATGTGGGAAAGGGTTGAAATATCGTAAAAATATCTTGTGAATCATTATTTTGTTCTATTTATAGATTCCCGATATCGGTGCCGCAGTTACAGATGGTTGCTATGGTTTTGCGACCAAATACATGCACTGGCACGAGGACCTTATTTTGGGCGGGGTCAGAAAAGACCAGACCGGTCGAATACGCCGCGCTGAAGCCCTCCAGTCCATCATCCTGCTGAAAGGGGAAACAGCCATGTACGAACATTGGAAGGAAGATTACAAGACCTACAATATAGAGTGGACACAAGAGAAGGCCAAAATGATTCTAGAGGCATGGCATAGAAAGTTTACTGAAGTAAGTACCGCCATCATTAATTTTGCAGTCCACATCGTTTCCCATAATCCCATAATCCTCTTCCAATTACAGCAAATCTGCAGCAGAAATCTTTGAAAACGTCTGGGCAAAATAATTGAATAACTAAATTAAGTGATAAAAAATGGAAATGTGATTATTGGTTAAAGTTAAAGAAGAAATTCCTCAAAAATTTGAAAAAGCTCCTTTTTATTAAAAAAAATATACTTACTGAATATGGTTGGAAATATCTTGATGAGCAATTTACTCCCTTTGACAAATAGTTTTTAATTGCTGCAGATGCTTCAACATGCATCTATAAATGGGAAAGGGTCGATTAATTTTAACTAAATTAGTAACAGTAACTTTTTATCTTTCATTACAGGAGATGAACAGCTTTTCAAACAGTTCAATGCCGGACGACATGTACGCTTTCACGATGACCTCGCTAATGGATATCATGAAGGAGTTCTCGAACATCAGTATTCCAAGGGTTGCTATTGGATACATTCTGATGGTAAGGCAATTCTAGTTCATATCACTTAATTGCAACATACTGTTTATTTCCACAAATTAATGGAAATAATGAACTCAATAAATATAAACATTTGCATATTTTCAAAATATTGCAGAGAACCTATCCAACTATTGTTACCTAACTTATGTTTTTAACCCTTTCCCTCATATGACAATTCTGCAGCAGACGACTTTAAACATATTTTGTCAGAAAATAGAAAATTTCTATAATTGAATGGATAACCTATGACTAAAAGTGGAAAACATTGTGGCAAAAGGAGCAATTTCTTCTTTTGTTCACTATGTTTTCAAAAAGCCATCTGCTGCAGAGGCGCCAGAAAGTGTCTATATGAGGGAAAGGGTTAATAAAACCTCTTATTTGACCATTTTCCATCCAACTACTTCATTTCAGTGAGATGATGATAGTCATGTAGTTCAAAGATTTTTTACCTCGTTTTAACTTATATTTTCAGCTATTTTATGCCTGCGTGTCACTGCTGAGATGGAATAACGCCATCCAATCACAGAGTGGTATTGGTATCGCCGGTGTCCTGCTTGTGGCAATGTCTGTCGCGGCGGGACTCGGAATTTGTTCTGTCCTCGGAATTACCTTCAACGCCTCGACCACTCAGGTAGGCATTTATTTATTCATCATCTGTTTATCTGATTTGAAATTTGAAGAGATGTCTTCTTGGGAAGACACATAAGTAAAAATACAATGCTTTACTTGAGTATTGTTGGAAATGAAGAATTTGATCAGGTCTTTTTTTTTTTTTTTTTTTCCTGGCAATGTTCTCAAAAAAACATAGTGACAAAAGAAGAAATTGCTCAAAACAAGCAATTTCTCCTTTTGCCCCGCAATGTTTTCTGCTTTTAGTTATAGGTTATTCATTCAATTATAGAGATTTTTTTTTTTATATACAAAATATGTTTAAAGTCGTCTGCTGCAGAATTGTTGTATGAGGGAAAGCGTAAACAGGTTAAATATCAATACTGTAGACCACACACATTATGATGGACATGAATTATGCAAATGATGCTAACCGTCATTGTTTCATGTTCCCCTTTCCGTTTATTAGTTTCAATCGGGCTATTTTCATAATCATTCTTTTTCCACATTAATCATATGTCACGATTAAATAAATCCTGTTTACATAAAATACAGATAAAGAATTGCAATAAAAATTGCATTTTGAGGCCTCTTTACAGACTTTGAAGACTGTCATTAACATATAAAAGTGTTATGCATTACCATTGTAACTTGAACTTGTTATAAAACAGAGATACTTGTTTTTTAAATGACAAACAGTTTCGAAAATAGATTCATTTTGAATTGCTCCCATTAATTTGAAAGCATTTTGACTGCAAAGAAATGCCATTATTCATATAGGAATTATATATATGGTTTCAAAATAACGAAATTTATGAATCATTGAAGTTTTTGCGGAACTAAAAAGGTGACTAATTTAACTAATAATCTTTTCCAATATGCCAATTGGACTTTTGTTGCAACAGTCTTTGTAATTACATTAAATAATTATATATTCATTTATAGGATTTACCTTTTTTTTGCCTAGATGTTTAAACCCTGTCCCACATACAACAAATCTGCAGCAGACGGATTTTGAAATCATGTAGGAAATCTACCATAGAGTTTGATAAATAAAAAGGATGAAGATTAATTTGTTGGTGCAGGATAAGACCATATCTAGAAATTGGAAATGTTAATTTGAAAAGTTGGAAACAGGTTGTAAAAGAAGAAACTGATTATTTTATGTAATTTCTATTTTTCCAACAGTGTTTTCAATAGTCATATGCTATATTAAGTTGTTAAACCCTTTCCCTCATATAGACACTTTTTGATGCCTCTGCAGCAGACGGCTTTTTGAAAACATAGTGACAAAAGAAGAAATTGCACAAAACGTGCAATTTCTCCTTTTGCCACAATGTTTTCCACTTTTTGTCATAGGTCATCCATTCAATCATAGAGATTTTCTATGTTTTGACAAAATTCGTTCAAAGTCGTCTGCTGCAGTATTGTCGTATGAGGGAAAGGGTTAATTAACCCTTACCCGCTTGATGTCACATTTTGACACATTTGCAGAAGATGACTCTTGAAAATTAGGAAATATAGAGTATTAACCCTTTCCCTCATACGACAATTCTGCAGCAGACGACTTTGAACGGATTTTGTCAAAACATAGAAAATCTCCATAATTGAATGGATAACCTATGACAAAAAGTTGAAAACATTGTGGCAAAAGGAGAAATTGCACGTTTTGTGCAATTTCTTCTTTTGTCACTATGTTTTCAAATAGCCGTCTGCTGCGGAGGCGTCAGAAAGCGTCTATATGAGGGAAAGGGTTAAGAGCAATTTCTATGTTTTCAACAACATTTTCCTAAATGCTCAAAAGTTGTCTGCCTGCAGATTAGTTTTGTTGTATGTGGGAAAGGGTCAATGTCAACTGTATTCGGGAAAGGGTTGACAGAAAAGGGATAATAAACAAATATAAAGACATCATTCATTGAAAAGAGAATTGTACGTTTTGACAATGATGGGCCAATTGCATGATGTACAGCATAATAAGGAAAGTGATTTACCCAGTCACCCCTTTTATTCCTTTCCCTCATATAGACGCTTTCTTACGCCTCTGCAGCAGACGGCTCTTTGAAAACAAAGTGACAAAAGTAGAAATTGCTCGTTTTCTTTAGTCACAATGTTTTCCGCTTTTTATCATTCAATTATAGATATTTTCTATTTTTTGACAAAATATGGTCAAAGTCGTCTGCTGCAGAATTGTTGTATGAGGGAAAGGGATAAAGGTGTGTCATTTGATAGTAGGATTTGGAAAGATTGGATCAGATATTTTGTAGAAAGGAAATAACTTGCCCACATACAACAAATCTGCAATGGATGCCTTTGAAAACATCTAGTAGATTTACCAGGAAAACTTAAGTTTCGGTAATAATACCAGTCAACGTTTTCATTTTCAAAAGTCGTCTGCTACAGAGATATCAGAAGTTGCATATTTCATGGAAAGGATTTAGTATACCTTTGCATGATATTATATATTGGTATCTAAACCTGAAAGATATAATTTTGCTTCTGTTCTGCCTTATTGAAAAATAGAAATTGAAACAGAGAGATAAAATAAAATATTAGGCAATATTCAGTGTTAATTCCCTCAAACAAAAGATAAGCATCAGACGACTTTGAATATATCAAGGCAAAATATTGAAAAATGTCTTTAAATATAATTTAAGTATTTATTGAATAGAGTTGAAAACATTGTGGCAAATGGAGAAATTACTCCTCACGAGCAATTTCTCATTTTTCAACAATGTTTTCAAAAGCTGTCTGCTGCAGAGGACTTAAGCGCATGTATGTGGGAAAGGATTAAACATTTATTAGGTAATGAGTCAAGTGTGTCAATTTGAATGGGTTTGTTTGAAAAATTACCATAAAGAAGAATTAATTATCTCTTTATTTCTCCATATAGGCAGTTAATGAATGAAATGTTTCAAAGTGAAATAGGTACAGTCAAATCAGTGCTAACAATCAGTGCTAACAATCACCTGTACCAAGCAGCCAACCTTGCTTAACCCTTTCCCACATATAACAAATCTTCAGCAGACGACTTTGAAAACATTGTGACAAAAACCTGACAAATCTCCATAAAAGAAAGCTTAATTGTTAAATAAAGTTGAAAACATTGAGGCCATAAAGGAGAAATTACTCATCATTAGCAATTGCACCTTTGGCCACAATGTTTTCAAAAGTCGTCTGCTGCTATTACGTCAAAATGCGTCTGCAGGTGGGAAAGCGTTAAACCTCTCTTTTCCCTCATTCTACAAATCTGCAGTGGCAATGACTCTGAGAACATGTAGACAAAATCTATGGAAAACCATCTATAAATTAAAGTTCCAATATTGAATTGCGTTGAAAAATCTTGTTGCAAAAAGGAGGAAGTGCTCATTATGAAAAATTCCTCCTATTGCCACAGTGTTTTCGAAATATCAACTGCTGCTGATGTACAAGAGAAAGTTGATGCCAAGGCATCAACGTCGCCGGAAAAGACTGAATTGATTTATTTATGTATTCTTGACTTTCCTTAGTCTATTCAAACAATAGGAACGTTGAAATGAAAACATTTACTTATAAATTTTATATTCATACCTACATTAGGGTATCTATAAAAAATTAACGAAATGTGTACACATTTATCTTGGCTTAAATTTAATTTTGCTGTTGTTACTTATTTAAATAATAGTATTCATTCATATAATTTCAATGTTTGTCAATCTTATTCGAATCACAAGGTAAATATCCTGATATTGCTTTAAAGGGAGGTAATTTGAAGAAAACAAAAGTCTTCAAAAGGAGAAATATATCAGCATTACCGTCTACAGTTTAAATTGTTCTATTGTTTGTGGATTTAAAAATGTTCTTTTTTTCTTATTTCTACATGTACAACGAAATATTGCGGCTTCTCTTTGACGCTTTGCGTCAAACATTCGTCTTGTACTTGTCTAAAATAAAATAATATCACTCGCTTTTTCATATCGAAATGCGCATGCGCGAAAATCGATGTTAAAGGTCACGAACCTACACAACAGAATAGGGTCTATATTTAGCTTAGAAACAGTTCCTACTTTAGATATTCATGGATTAACATTATTAAATGAATTCTACACAAATCAAGACATCTCTTTGAACATGAAAACAACATTTAGTAAGTTAAAATTGCTATTAAAAGGAGAATCCGAAATTGACCTCAATGATGACACATAAGAGTCTGCATTAGGGGGTGTTGGTTCACGTCTTGAAGGGACCACTTTTGTCTTCGTAAATAAGACAAAAAACTTAAATGCGAGTGAAATAAAAAAAACTGCAAACATTAAAAAATCGGAATATTTATTTCATTTTAGATGTGTCATTTATTAGTGTTCGTAAACAACCACAATTGTAATATGTTCAAATCATCTAGATTTGTTTCTTTCTAATAATAAGCCGCCCTCCCATGTGATTTCCGAAAAGCTATTAAAAATAGAAGTCGCGGGCTTCTGCCCGGCGACTAATGAAAAGGAGTTAAAGTAGTTGAGCAGTAGAGCACCTTTCTACAATGTTTTATGTTAAATGATGGTAGGATGAGGTGTTTAAGTTTAAAGGGAAAGTCTTGGTTGTAGTTGATTGATAGCTAGATGAATGAAATAACCTTAATGGCGTATGAATGAATGAAGACAAGTATGGTTTATTTGTTTGTTTTTTTATTAAAGAAGGAACAACCGAAGACACACATTATCCCTTTTCCACTTGTACACGCATTTTGATGCAGCTGAGACGACTTTTGAAAACACTGTGGGAAAAGGAGACATTGCTTATAATGAGCAATGTCTCCTTTTGCAATAACGTTTTCAATATTTTGCAATGATAATAGTTCCTTTTATAGATATTTTAGATATTTTTCCTAAGATGTCTAAAAAAATCCTCTGCTGCAGATGTGTTGTCTTTTCGACGAAGGAGTGATTGCTTAATTTATGACTGAAATTTGCAATTTCTCCTTTATCCACAATGTTTTTTTCAAAATGCATCAAATGCAAAGGTTTTAGATGTTGTCATTGTCAGAAATAGGGTTATTGGATAAAGGTTTAAACTGAAATCAGAGACTTTTTGAAAAGTTAACCACCCACAATTATTGTGCGTTTCCTTCATGAACTAGCACTCTTGTCTCATTCTGCATAACATATCGTTTGTAATAAACATAGAAATGGAAAATGGTGTTTCTTAGAATTTAAACTAACAAACTTACATTAGATACCTTATGGCCATGATGAGTTCATCTTCATTTCCTTGTTTTATCTTCAGAACTGGAGTAAGTTAATTCTTACAATCTCTAATCACACTTTTGTCTCATTTCAGATTATTCCATTTCTCGCATTAGGACTGGGAGTAGATGACATGTTTCTAATAGCTCATACCTATGCAGAAAATTGGAACAATGAACATATTCCCTTCAAGGTAAGATCTCGCTTCATTTTGGCAGTCACATTACAGAGCTTTAGCTAGAAAAGTGGCATTTTTGCATGTTCTAAAATTTTATTTGACTATATTTATGTTGGTACTCATATGAATTGTCTCATAGAGACGATTTTTTTGAGTACCCGCATTATAGGGTTTTGTTGGATAATAAGAGAGATATTGTTGGGAAAAAAGCTGTAGACCCCTCCTCATTTGGGACCTCTAGACTATTACTTGTTAACCTGACCCTGACTTGTATGCCAAGAGTTCCACATACAACAAATCGCAGCAGACGACTTTGAAGACTTTGAAAACATCTTGGCAAAAAATTGGACAATCTTCATAAATGACAGCGTTGTTATTGAGTAAAGTTGGCAAATGTAGAAAATTTCTACTTTTGTCATAATGTTTTCAAAAGTTGTCTGCTGCAGACGTGTCAGAGTGTGTCTACAAGCGGGAAAGGGTTTATGAGCAATTTTTTCCTTCTGCCATGTTTTCAACTCTTTCCAAAAAATGCACATTCATTTATAGATATTTTCCATATTTTTGCCCAGATGTTTTCAAAGTTGTCTGCTGAACACTTGTTGTATGGTTGGAAAGTGAATGTCTCAGTGTGTTATTTTTTTGTCTAATAAATGGGACAGAGGAAAAATATGAAGAAGACTTTCGGCAAATGCAGTAGTCATGGGGTGCATTGTACAAAGTATAGCCATGGTAAGAAAAGAAACTCCTTTGAAAATAATATGAGTTATTGCTATAACATTCAATCTTAACATTCTTTTTATGTAAATAGCGGATTTTTTTCAAAGGTTCATCTCCAATGAAACTTTTTTGTGTTCACCCTTTATAAATTACGGGTGAGTGCAAGCAAAACCCTTTCTATTATTCCCTAAATATAATTTGAAATATTGACATCAGAGATCTAGTTATTTAAAGGGACGTTTTGCATGTTCTAAAATCCATATTTGACTTTCGAACCTTATGTTGTGGGCACTCAAAAGAATCGTCTCAATGAAACAATTCTTTTGTGTACCCAGTTTATTGAATTTGGTTGGCTAATAAGACAGATATTCTGGGGAAAAGAGGATCTCTTTATTCAAGTGAAAAACATACAGATTAATTTGTATTTGGCTTATTAAGTGAAATAATCTGCTCAGAGGAACTTTTGCTAATGAAATTGTGTTCTTGTGTTACACAAGATGTTTAAAGTTGGCTGCGAATTTTTTTTAAGAATGAAATATCTCTTTATACAGAGGTTAACTTCATGTTAATTCGGTGGATTTCCCAATTGAGCCCCCCTCTCAGTTGTATTTATGAACCCTTTTCTGATCTGGCGAAGTTTTGTTCACAAAGTTTTGTTCACGGGGTGGGGGGAATGTTAGATAATAACTGACTTTCAAACATATAAAATATTCTGATTTATCAATAGTAAAATACGAAAAATAGCATGTGAAATACAGGTTTCTGAAACTGTTTACTCGTTTCCGTCTTTATTTGAAACAATGTCTGGCGTTTGTTTTTTGTCAGTGCCTGTATCGTATTAAGAGTAAACTCCATACACTATCATCAATAAGATGAGGCATTGGAAGATCTCTGCTGCAGAGAGCTTTTCCACAACATTCTAAACTCATGCAATTTACAAATTCGAAATTGGGCATCTTTTTTACTCCAATGACTGCAAAGCAGAACCATTGAACATATATGTATAAGTTTAATGATAAACCTTTAATTCAGGATAAAAATGAGAGACTACATAAAAAGAACAATTATTGTTTTCCTAAGTAAAACAAAACAAAAAAAGCCATAGATGCGTAATGATATCCTGTATTCTTTTCTTATTTTTATTTTGATAATTCATGATTGTGGTGATTTAATAAAACCTGTAAGAGGAAAGGGTTTTCAGCAAAAACTATTGATGCAGAAAACCCTAGGTATTTTTATGGTGTATCCGCCTGATGTTCAGAGAGGTGAGTTAACCCTTTCCGACCTATAGTCACTTGATGCATCTGCTGCAGATGACTTTTGAAAACATCATGACAAAAGGAGCAATTTCTCCTTTTGCCACAATGTTTTCAACTTTTTTCAGTAATTATACCTACAATTATAGAGATTTTCCATATTTTTGAGTAGACATATTCAAAGTCGTCTGCTGCATATTTGTTGTATGTGGGAAAGGGTTAGATACCAATCATAGAGGCGTGTGTGTGGTCCTAGATTTTATGGCGCAAAACTTGTATAGTCATAAACATCCCCCGAGATGAAATGTTTTTTTCTTTCATATTATAGCCTGCAGTCATTTTTGAGGGAAAAGTAGCAATGAAAAAAAAAACCTTAGCCGTAGCTTCAATTTAAATGTTTTTTTACATGAGTATGGGTTGTATTATTTTGGGGTTTTGTTTTTATATTTGATAAAGGTAGGAGGTTTAGGTTAATCCTGTCCTACATGCAGACGCATTTGATGCAACAGACAGCTTTTGAAAACATTTTGGCTTATTATGAGCATTTCTTCTTTTGTTCAAATTTTGTTCAACTCTTTTCAATAATCATACTTTCATTTATTAACCCTTTCCCTCATATAGACGCTTTCTGACGCCTCTGCAGCAGACGGCTTTTTGAAAACATAGTGACAAAAGAAGAAATTGCACAAAACGTGCAATTTCTCCTTTTGCCACAATGTTTTCCACTTTTTGTCATAGGTTATCCATTCAATTATGGAGATTTTCTATGTTTTGACAAAATACGTTCAAAGTCGTCTGCTGCAGAATTGTCGTATGAGGGAAAGGGTTAAGAGTTTCCATAATTTAGCCTGGAGGCTTTCAAAGTTGTGAGCTGCAGATTTCTGATATGTTGGAACGGGTTAAGTCAATGCCCTTGGACCTCCCAAAAACAAATAATCTCTGACAAAACCAGCCAATGTAGTTTGAAATAAGTTTGGCAGCAATTCCCTTCTGTTATCTCTGTTACAACATCCTGTCCATCTGAGATAAGAAAGAGAAAACAAAATTATAAGAGAAAGGAGAAATAAAAGATGAGATTGTGGATATTTTCCCTGAACCAGTTCTTCCTGATAGTCATTCATTAATTTTAGAACCGGCTGCCATGAAAATATCCAAGAAAAAAAGTATTTTATCTCGCAAAAAATGAAACAGCATTTTTTTACATACAGTTTACTTTACACTGTGGGGAAAGGAGATATTGCTCAATTTCCGCGTTTCCTACAATGTTTTAAAAGTCGTCTGCTGCTATTCCGTCAAATGTTAACTCTTGTCAGGGAAAGAGTAAGCTAGATTTTTCTTTCCAAGGATGTTATGCCACATGACAATTTGTAACATTTTCACATAGTTCTCTGAATTGGCTCTGGCACTGGCAAAATGAATACATGGAAACTTGGGACTCTTGGCAGTGAACACTTTTCCCCCTGTGATCCTCGCAGGAGTCAACATTAAAAAAAAAAAAAATACAAAGAAATATTAGGATAAATGGAGACATTGCTAAATAAGTCCAGGCAGTTTTGATGTAACATAATGCATTCTATTTTATCAGACATTTGAGATGATTTGCACAGGAGAGATCTTTGAAAGTGAGAGAAGTTTCTTAAAAGACTGAGAGGGAAAAGTGTTAATAACCTAGTGTCAGTGTGCCAGACTTAATTAATTGTGATTCTAATGAGCATATGGCCTGATGGGAGGAGAAGGATTACATTCCCCATCTAACCTTGCATGTAACAAATGACTTATTGAAACAATGTTAACCCCTTTTTCGAATTCCCACATACAAAGAATCTATGGGAGTGAAAACAGTAAAAAATATGAAATATTTCTATACATGAATGGATCATTACTGAAAAATGTTGAAAATATTGTGGCCAAAAAAATTTGCTTGTGTTTGAAACCAATTTTGGCACAATTGCTGAACACTTATTCTGAAAAACTTGGTTAAAGCAGGAACGTATAGATAAGATCCACATAACATTATTCGTAGGCAAATGGCTTCATTCCTTCTACATCCCTGATGAAAGTAAGAAAATGATTTGACAATTAACACTGTTGAAAATGGAAATATTGCTTATTTCTCCCTTTCCCACAATGTTTTTAACTCTTTGCCAAAAGAACATTTTCAATGTTTCCTCTAAAAAAGGCATACTAAGTGAAAGGCAATAACTAGGTGAACGATTAATTTTCAATTGTACATAATCATGCATCATTGTTAGGTCTAAAATTACTTTTTGTGAGGTCTTCCATTAACCCTTTGATATAGGTAATCTTATTTTTATGTCTTTCAATTTGAGTTTGTATATCTTTATATCCAACCCTGTTGGCAACGATGCTGAAAAAGTAGTAATTTGTTGCTCCCATTACTTTGGACAAAAAGTCTGCAGTATTTCAAGTTTCTGCTGAATCATATATTCATAACATTCATAACAAATTCACCTGGAGAAATGGATTTTTATTTCTCTTATTGCAACAATGTTTTCAACAGTTATCTGCTGCATATTCGTCAAAATGCGACTGCAGGTCTAAGGAAAAATATGTTAAATCTGGAAAATTAATGTATAGGTTTAATAATATACAGTGTGGAAAAAATTTCAAAAACTAGAAATTGCATATTTTGGTAAATTTCTCAATATCTTCATAAACCATCCGCTAAATCATGATTAGTCATCAAATGAAATCTGTATACGGTAAAGGGGTTAAAAGGTTTGAGATGGCTATGTATAAATCCACCAACACAGAACTCTATTTATTTCAGTTAAAATTTTCTTGCTGTTACCTCTTTATGGATTATTATCGGAAAATTATGCAAATTATCCTATTTTTCTTGCAATTCACCCGAAATTTGTCTATTGTACAAAAAGTACGGTAAATTAGCTAGTGTAATGTAGTTTTGTATTCATAGAGCCCTTTATTTAAATGGTCGGACGAGAATGCCTTTAAACCTTTACCCACATACAACAAATATGTAGCAGACGAGTTTAATTGAAAACATCTAGACAAAAATATGAAACAATGCTATAAATTAAAGTATGATTGTGGAATAAAGTTGAAAACATTGTGACAAATTAAATGCAGAAATTACTCTTCTTGAGCAATTTCTCCTTTGGTCATAATGTTTTCCAAATCCATCTGCTGCAGCCTGCATCAGAAAGCGTATGTTTGTGGGACAGGATTAACAGTCAATCTGATAATGACATTTTTACGTTTGACTGCTTTAAATAGGTGTCCTCTTTAAATAGTAGCAATCTGACGAAAAATAGAAACAAAGGGAAAACACATGATTTTGATAATGAGATGTAAACAGTATGAGAAAAGAAGAAATGCTAGTTTATATTTTCAAGACATTAAATCTTGTTCTCCAGATGTTTTCAAAGCGGATGGCTCAAAAGAACTTTTCATTAAAGGGATAAACAGGACAGACAACCTGAGGGCAAATTTTGAATTGAGTCTGGAAAATGAATTGATAGGCGAAGTCTGTGGAATGAATTAGTGGAGATATGCCACCTTTAGACTCTACCAAACTGAAAAAGTTTACCTCTTTAATCAATGGGAAACATAGACAATTTAAATAGTGGAAAAGTTTCTGGATCGGGGGAAAAAACCATTTTGGAAATGAAAATATTGCTCATTCTGATTTTTAATAAATGCCTGCTTAATGGGATCTCAAAAGGCTACTGTATTCTGTAAATAGTTTCAAAGAAGTTATTTGAGATTGTCTGTATAATGCAGCGAGCAGAAACTACACATTTTTAGTCTTAGTGATTTCTGGCTTTTACTAACTTTCCAAATAAAGCAAATCTGCAGCAGAAAACTTTGAAAACATCTCTCAGGTGAAATATCGAAAATGTCCATAAATGAAAGTATCATCATTGAAAAGAATTTAACCCTTTCCCACTTGCAGACACATTCCGAAGCCATTTGCAGCACAGACAACCTGTTGAAAACATTGTGGCAAAAGGAGAAATTGGTCATGATGAGCAATTTCCCCTTTTTCCCCCACAATGTTTTCAACTCTATTTAATGATTAAACTTTCATTTATGGAGATATTTCACATTTTTCAAGTCGTCTGCTGCAGAATTGTATGATTTACTGTAAGTGGGAAAGGGCTAACATGGGAGAGAAGGAATTGTACATACCAAGACTTAAGTGATTGATCCTTTTCCAACCATGTTTTCAAAACATAAGTCTTCTGATCACCAGACACGTCTTAAATTCAAAAAGGCTGTATCATGCGGCCTGTGTGATGAATTAGTGGAGATATGCACCGACTGATTATCATCAATTTGTTTATAATTTACAGTCCTCTTCCACTTGGCTTTTCCTAATGGCTTTAACAAATGCAGTTGCGCTGCAGGCCCACACAAGATGTGCCAACACATGCACTTTCCAAATGCATGTGTTTTGGAGATCCTTAGCTGGTTTTTTTTTCCTTCGGTAAACCCTTATCAACATGCGCACACATTTTAACGAATCTGTATCGGAGGTCTTTTAAAAATAGTGTTGGAAAAGGAGAAATTGATTATCATGAGCAATATAATGTCTCTTATTACCACAAGGTTTTTCAATCCATTTAATAATTAAGTAACACTTTCATGTATAGAGGTTTTCCCAACATTTACATATAATTATGTTTTTAAGGTTGTATGTTAAAAAAAGGTTTAGTCTATTAAAGATCATGATTATCGAAAGTAGCAAATACCAACCATGTGCGCATAGTGTAGGTGTAGGTCAACCTCTGGCCCACTGATCTGGTACTGCACTGTTTACCAATATATTAAAGTAGGATCGGTTTCATAAAATATAATAAGATAGAGCATGATTGAGGATTTTAATTCCTCAAAATTACGAGAACGTCATTGCAAACATTTTCAAATCGTAGCCTTTCACTCAGGTATTGTGCATATTCTTATTTTTATTCATCGCCCTAAAGAAACTCCCCTGTTGAAGGAATCAATCTGTTGCACACCTAAAACACTAAAAATCATCTAAATTTGAAGATGGGTTAATGAATACGAAATAAAATTTGATTCATATTTACTGCTGGAATAAAAACCAAATTGGAATAAAGATGAAACACATTACTGTCTTGCACAGATTTCATTATGAAGTTCATTTCTGATGATCTAGAAAGCACTTAGGAACATTCTAAGAAGGTGGCAACCATAATAACAGAAAATAATTAACACTTTTCTCTCAATCGGAGATTTGTTGTCTGCTTGAAATTGAAACAAAACAACTTCCATTAAATTTGATAAATTTTTGCTTTGTAAATAGTACAACTTATTGGTAAATATGGTGAGAAAATCTATTAAATCTCATAATGAATAATGGCTTCTTTTCCCACATTTGTTTCTCTAGTGTAGCCATCTTAAACAGCATAAGTTAGAAAAAAGGTTCAATAGTAAGTGTAAGGATAACTTCCCTCCCAAATTTTCCTTGATCTGATTGTTCTGTAAAATTAGGTATGAAGTGGGCTCATTCAGGCTTTAACCCTTTCCCTCATACGACAATTCTGCAGCAGACGACTTTGAACATATTTAGTCAAAAAAAAGAAAGCCTCTATAATTGAATGGAAAACCTATGACTAAAAGTGGAAAACATTGTGGCAAAAGGAGAAATTGCTTGTTTTGAGCAATTTCTTCTTTTGTCACTATGTTTTCAAAAAGCCGTCTGCTGCAGAGGCATCAGAAAGCGTCTATATGAGGGAAAGGGTTAACCGTTTACTTGATAAAGAAAATTATTTCTTATTACTAAATGTTTAGTTATATTTGTAAGACCAAGTTGAAATATTGTGAGAAAAGGTGAAAGTTTTCATTTTCCAAAAGTGTTTTTCAAAGCAGAAGATTAAAAATAACACGTTAGGTAAATGGTTAATGCTAAAAAAGAACTTCATGAAAATTGTCCCTTATGTGCGTAATATGTTGGCAGGGCTGTAAATAAGGAGCTCCTCAATCCTTAGTTGATCCCCAATTCTTAGGTTGTGGGTACTCGAAAGTATTGTCTCAGTGTACCTGGCTTTTCGTCCGGGTAACCACAATATAGGTTTAATAGTGTTAAATAAGAGACATATTTTGTTGTAAAGACCTGTTTAATTTCTAACCCCTTCCCATTTATAGACAACTTTTGAAAACATTGTGGCAAAGTGAGAAATTGCTCATGATGAATAATTTCTCTCTTTTACCTCAATGTTTTCAATATTAACCCTTTCCCTCATATAGACGCTTTCTGACACCTCTGCAGCAGACGGCTTTTTGAAAACATAGTGACAAAAGAAGAAATTGCACAAAACGTGCAATTTCTCCTTTTGCCACAATGTTTTCCACTTTTTGTATAGGTTATCCATTCAATTATGGAGATTTTCTATGTTTTGACAAAAAACGTTCAAAGTCGTCTGCTGCAGAATTGTCGTATGAGGGACAGGGATAATCAATATTTCTACTATCTATTATAGAGATTTTCCATGTTTTTGCCTCGATTCCTGCTGCAGATTTGTGATAAGGGGGTAAGGGTTATCCGGGCCTCTGGGTGTATGTAATTGCTACTAAATAGACCACCTAGGTTGATCTGAATGGAATAATTACGGATTCTCCTGATTGTCTTATCATGATATCATCGCAAATATGTCGGTTTTGTTTGTTTTTTCAAACAACAAAGAAAAAGCAGCCAATACCCTAAAGTAAAACAGTTGTTTCTTATGATATAATTGTTTTTTCAGCATCTGTTATACTGTATAACACCCTTTGCTTGATTCAGACAAATTCTGATCAATACAGCAGACTTTGGTATAAAGCAAATTAGTTTTGAGTATATACAATGTAGGGAAAAGAGGAAAGTTTTTGTTTTCCCCACAGTGATTTCAAAAGTTGTCTGCAGTAAAGATGTCATTAGGTCAAGCAATAGACCAACTCAAAACAAATTGATCTTGGTACTTTTCTACAATGATACATATACCTACAAAACCTTGTGTGTCTATTTTAACATGGCTTTTTCTGTTTAATTTATTTCAGGAGCAGACAGCAGAATGTTTGAAAAGAACTGGTACAACCATCTTACTGACCTCACTCAGCAACTTGCTGGCTTTTTTATCAGCCGTCATTGTTCCCATTCCAGCCCTTAGGTCTTTCTGCCTTCAGGTAAACTTGAAATACGTTTGTCCCTTTCCCACATATAGACACTTTCTGGTGCCTCTACAGCAGACGACTCTTGAATACGTTTTGACAAAAGAAGAAATTGCTCAAACCGAGCAATTTCCCCTTTTTGTCACAATGTTTTCAACTCTTTGCAGTAATTAATCTTTCATTTATATAGATTTTTTGGTGTTTCTGGCAAAACTTTTTCAAAGTCGTCTGCTGAATTACTGCTATATTTTGGAAAGGGTTAACCCTTTCCCTCATATAGACGCTTTCTGACGCTTCTGCAGCAGACAGCTTTTTGAAAACATTAGTGACAAAAGAAGAAATTGCACAAAACGTGCAATTTCTCCTTTTGCCACAATGTTTTCCACTTTTTGTCATAGGTTATCCATTCAATTATAGAGATTTTCTATTTTTTGACAAAATACGTTCAAAGTCGTCTGCTGCAGAATTGTCGTATGAGGGAAAGGGTTAACAGTACCTTTAACCCTTTCCCACATACAAAGACATAGACAACATTTTTGGTATCTAGTCCAAAAAGGCCTTTTATGAAATATTCGATGACAAATTATATGTTAACAGACACTTTCTGACACCTTTTAAAAACATTGTGACAAAACGAGAAATTTCAGCTAAATAGTTAATTAATTGACACATCTGAAGCAGCCAAAATTTGAAAACAAAGTCGTCTGCTGCAGAATTGTCGTATGAGGGAAAGGGTTAACAGTACCTTTAACCCTTTCCCACATACAAAGACATAGACATCATTTTTGGTATCTAGTCCAAAAAGGCCTTTTATGAAATATTCAATGACAAATTATATGTTAACAGACACTTCTGACACCTTTTAAAAACATTGTGACAAAATGAGAAATTTCAGCTGAATAGTTAATTAACCCTTTCCCACTTGTAGATGCATTTTGACACATCTGAAGCAGCCAAAATTTGAAAACATTTTGGCAAAGGAGGAATTGCTCATATATATATAATGAGCAATTTCTTTGTTACCCTGCCACAAATATATTTCGACTCTATTTATTGATTACACTTTCATTTATTGAGATATTCCATTATTTGTTAACCCTTTCCCTCATATAAACGCTTTCTGACGCCTCTGCAGCAGACGGCTTTTTGAAAACACAGTGACAAAAGAAGAAATTGCACAAAACGTGCAATTTCTCCTTTTGACACAATGTTTTCCACTTTTAGTCATAGGTTATCCATTCAATTATGGAGATTTTCTATGTTTTGACAAAATACGTTCAAAGTCGTCTGCTGCAGAATTGTCATATGAGGGAAAGGGTTAAAGTCATCTGCTGCAGATTTGTTGTATGTGGGATGGGGTTATAAGCAATCATGAAAATGATGAAGAATTGTGAAATTTTCCCCTCAAATGAGTTTTTTGTGTGGGTATCGAAAACCTATACAATCTTACATTTGTATCGTAACCATCTTATTTTATTATATATACCTCTTAAGATATTTTAACTTTGTTCCCAACTGCAGATCTACGCATGTGCATTAGATAAATTTTGAATACATTGTGGCAAAAGGAGAAATTACTCTATTCAATAATTATAAACATTGTAAGCAATTTCTCCTTTTGCCACTATGTTTTCGTAAGTCGTCCGCTGTAGAGACGTCAGAAAGTGTAAGTATGTGGGAAAGAGTTAATGACATAAAAAACCTTTATTGATTTTGTTTGACAACTGTACGGTAGATTTCATATGCTAATAAACGATCTGTTTTTTTGCGTATGATGTGCAGTAATTGCCTTTTGACAAATGAAGCAGCAGACTGCAATTTTAGTTTTGTCAAAAAAGGTACCCAGCCATGGCAATCATTGTCAACAGTAATTGTTACATTCTTATCTTATCTTTTTTTTTTTCAAAAGAAAAGTAAAAAAAAAATCTCATGTTTTTTTAAATTTTGGGAAATTGGGTAGACTGCAAAAATAAATGGGAAGGGTAAATATCTGATAAAATAGGTAACACCAAGTTGAGTAATGGAGTTTGATGGGTGGTCTTATATTCAAAATTGTATGCATATTTAACCCTTACCCTCAAAATAGACGCTTTCTGACGCCTCTACAGCAGACGGCTTTTTGAAAACATAGTGACAAAAGAAGAAATTGCACAAAACGTGCAATTTCTCCTTTTGCCACAATGTTTTCCACTTTTAGTCATAGGTTATCCATTCAATTATAGAGATTTTTTATTTTTTCACAAAATATTTTCAAAGTCGTCTGCTGCAGGATTTGTCGTATGAGGGAAAGGGTTAAATACACCCTGTGCAAATCTCTGTGCAAATCTTCCCTCAATTTCTAAGTAACTTTCGGTCGCAAACTGATGCTGTATGACCAAATTTGTTTGTAGATAAATAAATAATGTAATATATACCTATATAAAGTAACTTCATAATAAATAAACAATGTTCATATATTGTTACAATTTACTGATATATCATTTGCTTTGAAGACAATTGCTCAAAATGTTGTGGGAAAAGGAGAAGTTGCTTATTTTGAGCAATCCCTCTATTTTACTAAATTTTTTCAAAAGTCAATTTTAGCAGTATTGAAATTTACCTTAACCCTTTCCCACATACAACAAATCTGCAGCAGACGACTTTGAAAACATAGTGATAAAAACGTGAAAAATCTCCAGAAAAGATAGCTTAATTGTTAAATAAAGTTGAAAACATTGTAGCCAGACGAGAAATTGTTCATCATGGCCACAATGTTTTCAAAAGTCGTCTGCTGCTGTTGCGTCGAAACGCGTCTGCAGGTGGGAAAGGTGTTTGCTTGAATTTGAAAAATTCCACAAATTGTCTCTTCAAAATAAAACACACTGAATTCAAGGGTTTGATATATCTAGGGGTGAAACAGGGCACCAGCCTTGAAAAACGATTTGACACAAGCATGGTAGCTTTATGTCATAATATTTGTGTCATTATGGTATATAAAACTCAGATTTTACAAACCTGTGAGATTTCAAATTAAAATGGCAAAATTTAACCCTTTTAATTTGAAGTTGAAAAACAAAATCCTATATCTTGATTAATTTAAAATAAAATGCAGAATGAGATCATGCAGCTATCATCCATATCTGTTTGCCATTTCCCACATACAACACTTCTGAAGCAGATGACTGAAAATATCGTGGCCAAATTATTGAAAAAATCTATAAATTAAAGCATTATTACTGAATAGTCTTGAGAAGATAACTGTAAAAGGAGAAATTGCTCAATTTGAGATTTTGAAAAATGTCTCTTCTTTTCAAAATTAACCCTTTCCCTCATATAGACGCTTTCTGACGCCTCTGCAGCAGACGGCGTTTTGAAAACATAGTAACAAAAGAAGAAATTGCACAAAACGTGCAATTTCTCCTTTTGTCACAATGTTTTCCACTTTTAGTCATAGGTTATCCATTTATTTATAGAGATTTTCCATTATTTGACAAAATATGTTCAAAGTCGTCTGCTGCAGAATTGTCGTATGAGGGAAAGAATTAACTGCAAAAGAGGCCTCTAAGCTTCTGCATCTGGGAAATGGTTTCAATTTGACATGCTATGAATAGAATTATAAATTTGATATTCTGTTTTTTATTGAGACCTTAAATCAGATCAAGCTTTCATACTAACACTAGGAATTTCACAGGTTTTTTAGGTTTTTATGTCATCAACAAAAAGTTCTTAATACAACACAAAAATTATATTCAGTGACCTGATTTCATTTACCCTTTCCCCCCATAGAATAGGAAGATAACATTGATTTAGAGCTGAACACATTGTTGAAAAATCAGAAGTTGTTCATTAGGATGAATTTCTCTTATTTCCACAATGTTTTCAAAAATTGTTTGCTACAAAAGGTGTCAGAAGATCTCTTTAGCGGGGAAAGGGTTTAGTAAAGCTTAGGTGGTCCCACAGGTGAACTAGTGTATACAAAAATGTCCTTACTTTACACACAGGTTATAAATTAATTTGCATAATCACTTTGCTTTAATTTCTCAACAACATTCATTAACCCTTTCCCTCATACGACAATTCTGCAGCAGACGACTTTGAACATATTTTGTCTAAATATGGAAAATCTCTAAAATTAAATGGATAACCTATGACTAAAAGTGGAAAACATTGTGGCAAAAGGAGAAATTTGCTTGTTTTGAGCAATTTCTTCTTTTGTCACTATGTTTTCAAAAAGCCGTCTGCTGCAGGGGCGTCGGAAAGGGTTAATTCAGTCATTCACAATTACTGTTGGCAAACTTTGTATTTTCGTGTTTTAACCCTTTCCAACAAACACACACTTTTTGACGCCTCTGCAGCAGATGACTTTTGAAAACATTGTGGCGAATAGAGAGATTTCTCATTCTCATTTTGATACAATGTTTTCAACTTTATTAAATAATCTTTTGCTGTATATACGTAAGGATTTATAATAATTATATTCACTGACTCTGTTTCAGACAACTTGATTCACTCGCATTAAATACAAAGATTCAATTAAATTTTTAAACTGATCATTTAGATGTTTGCTTTGAAGAGGAAATATGCAACATTAAGACATGTTGCTCTATATTTCTGTATTGTCACACACCCATATTGCCCTGTATGTCCATAATATACAGATTCCTGTTGGACTGATGCCCTATAATTGTATTGTTTCTGTATTATATAAATCCATATTGTTCTGTATTTCCATATTGTACAAGTCCATATTGTTCTGTATTTCTGTATTATATTAATCTTTATTCTTCCATATTTGCTATTATACAAATCCATTTTGGGCAATATTTCTGAATTGTACAAATCCATATTGTTCTATTTTTCCATATTGTACAAATCCATATTGTTCTGTATTTACAGGCAGCCATCCTCATTCTGTTTAACCTCATCACAGTTCTCCTCATATTTCCTGCCATCTGCAGTATAGACCTCATCCGGAAGAAAAATAAGAAAGTGGATGTCTTCTGCTGTTTTGAAAGGTATGTACTGGATTATTAACAAGCCACATCTTAATGAAATCGCGATCGTTCTTGAAAATTTGCAACCAGAGAATACAAGATCAGACTGCGCCACAGTCTCATTGAGTTTTTCATTGTTTGTGCATCCTTAACCCTTTCCCACTTACAACAAGTCTGCTGCAGACGACTTAAAAAAACCATGGACTTAAATATGGGAAATATCTATAAATAAAAGAATGATCATTAAATAAAGTTGAAATCATTGTGGCAAAAGGAGAAATTGCTCATCATGAGTAATTTCTCCTTTTGTCAAAATGTTTTTAAAAGTTGGCTGCTGCATCAGAAAGCGTTGGATGTGGGAAATGATTAACGGATATATATATATACAAGGCAGGTTCTCTTTTCTAACTATCATGAATACATTTCTTTTCCAGTTTTGGTGATAACAATGTTGTCATAGAGCTTCAACCTCATTTGCATATTCATGATGATGTAGAGCAGGATGAGGAGGATCCACCCTGCTATAGTCCTCCCCCTTCATATCACCCACCATCATACAGTGACCTGCTAGCCAGGGACATGATAACAGAATCAGGGCCTCGTGGGGGGCCCACCCAAACTACCTTGGCACCCGAAGATGGGCAGTTTGTAACACGATGTGGATCACCCATACCTACTCTAGGTTTGTAATAATGTTTTTGTAAACTAAACAGGGATCATGTTAATGGGTATATTTCAATTCCTTAACTCTGCTACATATGCATGCAAATGAGTCTGCAAGTGGGACAAGTTTACAGAGGTCTAGATAAAGAGCACTTTTCCCCATAATATCTCCCTTATCATCCAATCAAACCCTATGATGTGTGTACCCACAACATAGGGTTATAAGGTCAAATAATGATTTTAGAACATGCAAAAGCCCCTTATCTAGAGCTCTTGAGTTTAATTTACCTTTGATAAAAGAAAACAATAAAGATATATAAACTAATTGATTTTGATATCATATTCAAAAATTATTACCCCACGGCAAAATTAGATAATTGACAGATTTTGATATGAATTTTTACTTAAATGTTTCTATTGTAATATTGCAGGGTATGATTCAGCGACAAACTCGCGTCAGTGTTTAACGGAAGGACAATCAGTGACATGTCAGGAACGCATGGCGTACTTTCAAAAAGAGTGCTTAAGTACATCATTGACTTCCATAGCGACAAAACACTATGGACCTTTCTTACAGCGGACACCAGTTAAAGTGTTCACGTGTATATTTTTTGTTGTGATATTAATAATAAGTATTTGGGGCACCGCCCAAGTGAAAGATGGCCTCGACCTCACAGACATAGTGCCCCGGGGCACAAGTGAATACAGCTTCCTGGAGAAGCAGTCCAAATATTTTGGATTTTATAATGTGTATATGATTACCAAAGACTTTGACTATCCAAATAACCAGAGACTTTTACGGGAATACCATCGTGCCTTTCAAAATGTGGATAAAATTATTCGCCAGAAAGATGGTTCTCTTCCTGAATTTTGGTTGGATTTATTTCGACAGTGGCTTCAGGGTGAGTGTACATTTCTTATTACTTTCAGCCAGGTTATTTATTTCCTTTCTCACATTATATACAATGCTTTCTGACATTCCTGAAGTAAACAACATTTGATAACCTTGTGGCTAAAGGAGAAATTGCTCTTCATGAGCAATTTCTCATTTTGGCACAATTTTTTCAAATCTATTAAATAATGATACTTTCATATTTCCAAATCTTTGCCTAGATGCGTTCAAAGTCGTCTGCTGCAGATTTGTTGTTGTAAAAGGTTAACCCTTTCCCAGATACAGATTTATTTGACCCCCCCCCTTAAGCAGACATCTTTTGAAAACGTGCTGAAATTGAACAACTTCTCCTTTTCCTAAATTGTTTCAACTCCCTATGAAAATTTATATCAGGTAACGAGATAAATGTCGAGATATCATAAAGGTAATACTGACATACAGGGTATATGAACAATCTGAATTTTTGTTTCATCTAGGTCTCCAAGAAGCGTTTGATGCAGACTACGCAAATGGCACATTTCGTACCAATGGCTGGTACAATAATGCGTCTGACGATGGCATCTTGGCTTACAAGCTTCTCGCACAAACAGGCTACGTCGACAATCCAGTCGATGACTCGCAAGTGACGAGAGTGCGTCTTGTAAGCGACGATGGTATCATCAACCCAGACGCGTTTTACAACTACCTCACCGCATGGATATCTAACGATGCCATGGCATATTCGTATTCTCTGGGCAATATTAGACCCGAAACAAAATCCTGGGTACATGACATATACGTCAATGATAAGCGCAGTAAGTATCCATGCTTTTCTTTAACCTTTTGACCTATCTTTTTTTTTCAAGCTTAGCATTAATTTTTCATTTGTTTTCTAGTCAGAAATCATTGTTTTTAACCCTTTTCCTCATACAACTGTCAACAATTCTGCAGCAGACGACTTTGAACATATTATGTCAAAAAATAGAAAATCTCTTTAATTGAATGGATAACCCATGACTAAAAGTGGAAAACATTGTGGCAAAAGGAGAAATTGCTTGTTTTGAGCAATGCCTTCTTTTGTCACTTTGTTTCCCAAAAGCCGTCTGCTGCAAAGGGGTTAGGAAGCGTCTATATGAGGGAAAGGGTTTAAGTTCATTGTTTTGAAGTTTAATTTCTTCTTGATATGATACAAGAAGTACAATTAAAATACAAACGGACATTTTAATAGTTAGACAAAAGATTTATAATTTTAAATGCAACTGGAAAAAAAACCTACCGAAATTGAAAATCTCTTACTGAATTTTGGCGCACCAAATTCTGTGGCTCAAAAAGTCCTTGCAATGTTTCAAAAACAAATGCCAAACGTGTTTTTCTTTCTGGAAAATGGTTATCTGAAAAGAAGAAATTTATCAGGACAAGCAATTCCAACTTTTTTTACTCTAATGTTTTCAACTGTACTTTAAAATTAATGTCTCTTTTAAAAAAAAGTATTTTAGGGTTAGGGTAACCAGGGACCCAACAGAAAAACTCTAATTCCTTACTTTTTCATTACAGTTCCGAAAGCTAAGAGTATCACGTACGCCCAGATTCCCTTCTACCTCTCTAATCTCTCTGACACTGAGGACATTTTAAATATCGTGCTCGAGATCCGTGCTATTTGTGATGAGTTTGCGTCGAGAGGGCTGCCAAATTATCCGAGTGGTATCCCGTTTACATTTTGGGAGCAGTACATAAAGTTGCGTTTCTACCTCATGTTAGCGTTGCTGTGTATCCTGGTCATCACGTTTGTGGTGCTTACCATCGTGCTGATGAACCCGTGGCTTGCTGCGATTGTTGTAAGTATATAAAGATGCAGAGCTCTAGGAAAACCAACCTTAGTGTATTTGTGACAAATGTCGTAAAATATCTACATGTATTTGCACTTCCAGGCTATCTTGTCCAAATGTACACTGCATATCGGAGGCTTCTTAACCCTTTCACACCTGCAGAGGCATTTTGACGACACAATAGCAGCAGAAGACTTTCGCAAACATTGTGGCCAAAGGTGAAATTGCTCATGATAAGCAATTTCTTCTTTTGCCACAATGTTTTCTTCTTTCAGGTTTTTTCCACTATGTTTTCAAAGTCATCTGCTGCAGAATTGTCATATGCAGGAAAGGGTTAAAAGCTTATTTGGCTTGTTAGCATATGTGCAGAGTGATCTAGCTTTACATTTGTCATGAAAGCCTTATGGTTGGTTTTCGTAGAGGACCACTTTGATTCTGAGAATGATCGTTTTGCTTGCGTGCAATTCCGTAATGTGGATTAAGCATGCATGTTGTATAAAATAATTTGTCTGCATTAAATTGGTAGAAATAGGTCAATTCTGAGGGGGGTAAGGTGCAAAAATAATTCAAAGTAACGCAGATATGTTTCTTTAAAAAAAAAAATACTTGGAAAAAAACATGTGAAAAAAATTGACATGTCAAGCACTTGCGAGAACTTTTCAATTAAGCAGAATTGCTTTTTTATAACAATCGAGCTTTATCTGCTCTTATATTTATTATTCTATTTAGAATGAGGTAATTGAAGGCTTTTGATTACGTTTACCTCGATATGCATTTTTTCACACGCAGCAGATGCAAAAATATTCTTGATGTAAAAGAAATATTTTTCATCCTGTGTGGCTATGATTTAAAATATATGCCTCTTGGGTATTTGCAAAGTCAAGTTTGATTTGATTTAAAATAATGTTTTCTGTTTGTTCATGTTTTTGTGTTTTTGATGCAAAGATCAACTTGATTGATTGTAGAATAAAGCGTTGAACTCTTTTCATGGGATTTCTTTAAACCACCACTTTACCTTTTATCTGAAACAGATGACATTAGATGCCTCTGCAATAGACTACTTTTGAAAATATTTGGAAAAAGGACAAATTGCTCAAAAGCTCTTTTGAATCTTCTCCGTTCACCATTAAGTTTCGAAATTTGAAAGCTGAATCGGCATCTGAAGTTGGAAAGGTTGATGGCCTCTTTTCTAAATCAAAGGTGCAAAAAATATTTTTGAATGCATCAAGGTTATAAAAAATTTCAAAAATGTCAAATAACTTTCGAGAGCAAGTCAAGAAAGATTTTATTTTTTATGGCAAAGCAGTTGAAGAAAGCTCTTAACATTTAATCTATGCATCGGTCTTTTTTCCAAAATGTAGTTGTGTCTACTAAAGATGCAAGGATGGGAACATCTTGGAAAAAAATAAAAATGGCTGACAGTAGAAAAGGGTTGACTCAAAAATGGGGTGCCTGGCATAAGAACAGGCTTTTAATTGCATTTTGTTTGGATAGGTGAGGTGCGATATTTTCTTTATCTGTACAAAATGGAAATGGCTCCCAAAACCTGTTGAAACATGTGCTGTTTATTTCTTCTGTAAATTTTTTATTAGTCCGTTCACATCATCTTGTCAGATATCAAGCAGAATAATGTGAGACATGCCATCTTTACCCCTAACGTGATGCAGACGCCTTTTGAAAACACTGTGAGAAAATTAGAAATTGAAGAAGGAAAAGACCCCTCTTATATCTGATAGATTCTAAGCAGTTAACCCTTTGTAACGTATAGAAAACCTGTAGCAGACGACATTGAAAACATCCAGGCTCAAATGATAACGTAAAAAATCTATATAAATGAAAATATATATACTGAAAAGAAAGTATTGTGGCAATAGGAAAAAATTGCTCATTGCCACAATAAATTGTTTGCTGCAGATGTGTCAAAAGTCATCTATATGTTGGAAATGGTATAAGAATTCTTATTTTTGAAAGTTTTCTTCACAGAAAAATCTTAACTTGTTATGTTGGTGTATGGTAAATAAATAATCTTAAGATGACATTAATGGTCTATTTGCATAGAATGGGGGGGGAAAATGCATGAATGTCAACAGATCTTGTGCTTTATATGAACTTTTTTGCTTCACAAGAAAAAGTGACAATCTGCAGCAGATCACTTTGAAGACATCTGGGCAAACATTTGGTGAATTATTATAATTGAAAGTTTCATTAGTGAAAATAGATGAAAACAGTGTGGCGATATTTACTTTTTCTAAAAAAAGAAGAAATTACTCATAGCAATTTTGCCTTACAATGTTTTCTACTCTTTTTAATAATCAATATTTCTTATATAGAGATAGTTCACATTGTTGCCAAGTTGTCTGCTGCATATTTGTTGTACATATTATGTAGGAAAGGGTCAAGTTAAAATAACTTTTAACAGTTGCTAACTTGATAGGTAATGTTTTGCAATGCCGCCAGCTTTCTATATACTATACATATCTAAATGATAGAAAGTAAGAAATGAGAAAAGATGATTATATTTAATATGAATTTTGTTATCTTTAATAAAACCCAAACAGCGGGATCTGACTTTATGCACTGTTTATTACCAATCGGGAAATGGAAGTGCATAAAAGAAATAAGTGCGGCAGTCGTAATACTCCTGAAGATTTAATTAAAATATTAGATTAATACAGATTTGATTGGACGGTTGCTCAAAGTGTTTTATTATTCGTTGTCACTTAAAGTTATGATATTAACTAAGGGAGATGGAGCGATTTTTTTCAACTAATTATTAAAACAGCTGTAAAAACCCTATTCCCTTTATCAGAAATAGACTACTTCTGACTTCTCTAAGGCAGACAAAGTATGAAAACATTTCGAGAAAAGGACAAACTGCTTTATTTGAAAAAGAGCCGCTTCTCCTTTTCCCACAATATTTCCAATCGGTACAAAATAAAGTGTACGTCAAACTTGCCAGATGTTGCATATTTTTTCATTAACAATGTATGCTCTGAATATTTTCAGGTGGTGATTTTAACAATGCTGTTGATCGAGCTGTTTGGTTTCATGGGCATTATGGGATTGAAGTTGAGTGCAATCCCTGCAGTCATTCTGATAGTGTCGATCGGTATTGGGATGGAATTCACTGTTCATGTTTCAGTGGTAAGTCAGAAATGTCTCCCTTTTTTCTCTTATCCCTTTCCAACATAAAACAAATCTGCAGCAGGCGACTTTTAAAAAACATTTAGTCAGAAATATGGAAACTTTCTATATATGAAAGAAGGGCTATTGAAAAGAGATGAAAACAGTATGGCAAAAGAAGAAATTGCTCTTAGGAGTTTCAACTCTATTTAAGAATTTGCTTTCACTTCTAGGAATGTTCTAGTTGTTTGCTGCTAATTTAACAGAAAGTGCAAACATTTAGATGTTATATAATTTACCGCAGTTGATTTCAAAGCAGATGAAAGCCTAGAAATCATGTTGTGTAAATATTACATTTTGTAGTGAAATAACATATCCACATTTACATTTATTTATATTTATTTTCCAGGGGTTTGTGACGTCGATTGGATCGCGGAACAGTCGTATGTTGACGTCCTTACAACACACGTTTGCTCCTGTTGTGCACGGTGCAATATCTACCTTTCTTGGAATTATAATGTTAGCTTTAGCAGAATTTGACTTCATTGTTCGGTAAGTCAGCTTGTACTTTGAATTACCTGTACTCATTGAATGACCATATAACTTAAACATTGTTGAAAACTTTGCTAACTCTTTCCCACAATCAACAAATCTGCAGCCGATGACTTGGAAAATATCTAGGCAAAAATAGAGAAAATCTCTATAAAAGAAGGTATACAATTACCTAGCAATTTTTCTTTTTGTCATAAAGTTGTCTGCTGCAGAGGCGTCAAAGGGTGTCTATATGTTGGAAAGGCTTAACCTCAGGAAAAAACATTGATTAAATTGACAACTTGCATCAATAGAAGAAATTGCATGTTAAGAGCAATTTCTCATTTGACCCAATTTTTCCCCAAGTCTTCTGCTGCAGATGTGTCAAAATGCATCTGCAAGTTGGAATGGGTAAAGACTTTTATAAACTGGAGACTTCCAAAAAACAGGATTATAGCCATGTTTACCAATTTTAATCATATACGTTGTCAATTTGATTGATATTATTTCCTGAGGTTAACCCTTTCCCTCATATAGACGCTTTCTGACGCCTCTGCAGCAGACGGCTTTTTGAAAACATAGTGACAAAAGAAGAAATTGCACAAAACGTGCAATTTCTCCTTTTGCCACAATGTTTTCCACTTTTTGTCATAGGTTATCCATTAAATTATGGAGATTTTCTATGTTTTGACAAAATACGTTCAAAGTCGTTTGCTGCAGAATTGTCGTATGAGGGATCGGGTTAATACAATAAATATACTTTCATATATAGAGGTATTCCATAATTATGCTTGCCGAGATGTTTGAAGTCTTCTGCTCGCAGATTTGCTGAATGTGGGAAACAGTTTTATTGAGCATGAAAGGCTGGGTGGAAGTGTTCAGAATCATAGCCATGTCAAATTAACCCTTTCCCTAAAGTTCTATGCTTCTGCAAACAGCTTAAAAAGCTGGTGGGAAATGAAAGAAGAAATTGCTTCTGACAAGCAGTATCTCCTTTTACTGTTGATGATTTTAACTGCATAATCCCAGGTATAATTCACAAAAATTGCATTGTAACACTTTCTTTCATCAGAGGTTTCAGAGGATGATGAATTTAAAAATGTTTAGTTAGGTAAATGGTTAGCATTGTACCAATGTTTACCATAAATGCCATATGGAAGGAACGAATTTATGTCTGCTGCAAACAATGAACCCTCTGTGTGTTACCTGGTCTCAGATTGTGATCCTTTACCCGTTACTTCACACAAACGACAAATCTGCAGCAGACGACTTTGAAAACATTGAGTAAAAAAAAACACGAAAATAACTATAAATGAAAGTATAAATAATAAATAAAGTTGAAAACATTGTGGCAAAAGGAGAAATTGCTCATCACGAGCAATTTCTTCTTTTGCCATAGTGTTTTCAAAAGTCGTCTGATGCATATGTGTCTACAAGCGGGAAAGGGTTATCCCAATACTTCACAGAGACGTCATTTGACTTTTGAAAACATTGCATTAAAAGGTGGAATTGCTCAAAACAAGCAATTTCACTTTTCATTGCAATATTTTCAACTCTTTATCAATAAAAATCTTTCAGTTTTTCTAGATTGTTGAAATTGTTTGTCTCCATGATGATTGTAAATCAAACGACCTTTGAAAAGTCATGTGAAGTAATGAGTTAAACCCCTTCATAGTAACAGCTCACTATTGGCAAAATGTCCTTACTTTTCAAAACGTTATCGGAAAAGGATTAATCGTTCATAATGAGCATTATGTTATCTTTCATTCAATGGTTTTTGATTTCTTTTAATTTTATTTGTCGAGAAATTTCAGTGTTTTCTCTTGGTTAATCTTCCATTATAACCCTAGATGCATTTTCATGTGTCCAGCACAACTTTTGAAAACATTATGGAGAGGAGAATTTGCTTATGATGACTCTTGAACTCATTGAACATTAAATGCCGAGTTCATTGACTTTTCGCAAAACAAAATGGTAAACTATCATTTTGAAAAAAATGCTCAGAGAAAAGTGTTTATATGTGAGGGGTCTAGGTAGTACATATTACTGGGCAGTGAATGTTTAACCATAACATCTACTGGGGAGGGAAATGTTTGGGGGGGGGCAGCCTTTTGTCACTTTTATTGTTTGATTAAAGTATTATGTAAAAAATGGAGGGGTAAAAAATCAAATGTTACAGAATACACTAGTCCTTTATATCCCAAGATGTCAATGTGTAAAATGTACCCTTGACATTTAGTTTGTATTGCATTCAGCCTATTTTTCTATCTCCTTAACAACATTTTGATGACATTGCTGCAGAAGGAGAAATTGCTCATCATGCAATTTCTCCTTATGCCACAATGTTTTCAATTCTGTTTAATAATCAAAACTCTCATTTATGGAGAATGCGATCACGTAAAATTTGCCCTGATGCTTTCAAAGTTGTCTGCTGCAGATTTGTTGTATCAAAAAGAAAAAGACTAAATATGACCCATTATCTTGTTGTGAATTCCTCCAACAGTAATCTTCGCCCTTGATATTTTACAAAGTTTAACCCTTTCCCTCATATAGACGCTTTCTGACGCCTCTGCAGCAGGCGGCTTTTTGAAAACATAGGGACAAAAGAAGAAATTGCACAAAACGTGCAATTTCTCCTTTTGCCACAATGTTTTCCACTTTTTGTCATAGGTTATCCATTCAATTATGGAGATTTTCTATATTTTGACAAAATACGTTCAAAGTCGTCTGCTGCAGAATTGTCGTATGAGGTTAAGGGTTAACAATATCCTTCATGTATTCAACTTGCAGATTCATTTCGATGTTTCTGCGGTAGACTGCTTTTGAAAACATTGAAGAGCAATTTTTCGTTTTGCCTCATTGTTATCAAATGTTGTATGCTGCTGAGGCGTCAGAAAGTGTATGTTTGTGGGAAAGGGGGTTAAGAAAAGGTGGATAATGTAATGAAAAAACAAAAGGCTGAGAATTTTAATATTGATTGCTCTGGACACGTTTGAGAAAGAAAAGAAAAATATAATTCTGATACACAAGGGAAAACATTGTTGAAAGTGTAGGAATTGCTCATTACAGCCACATATTCTTCAAATGGCTGCTTTAATGTAAAAGGTTAAAGGTAGGGCCTTGATTGGCTTGTGTAAATGGACCACCCAGATACTACTTGGTGAAGACCGACAATGTAACATATACTGCCCAATTCATTTATTTAGTACCTCTCTAACTGGGGACCCCAAATGGGGGGAAACTGAGAACGTAATTATAACGCGAGGACCCAAATGGGGAGGAAAAAAATAGAGAATATTTAATGATTTGTAAGCTTCTACAGCAGCTTAAATTTTGGGTTTGTGAGGATAAGGGGAGGGGTCAATAATTACAAATTAATAGATGAAAATGGGCCAGTAGCCCAAACAAATATTGATTTAATTTAAATTTGAGGAATAGAGTAGAAAGATGCAAACAATTTGTATACCATTATTATAATGTAAGGAAAGTATAAAAAACCTTTAAAGCAACCATTTCTGAACAAGAAAATGAGATCAAAAATATATAGTAATTAAGTAACATTGATAAGAATATTATAACCTTTTTTCTTTGAAATTATGTTCCATCTATGCAGCATGCAATAGCACAATATGTTATCAATTCTGATGAAAACGACGTTTATTTTATCAAATTAATTGTTTATCTAATGAGCAATTTCTTCTTTTGTCACATTGTTTTCAAATGTCGTCTGCCGCAGATGTGTCTATATGTTGGAAAGGGTTAAGTACCCACAACATAAAATTTGGTATCATTTAAGGGTTCAAGAACATGAAAAATACACTCCTAAGTATCAGGAAAGATGACACCATTATTTCCTTACATGGCAAACAATCAAGCAATGACTTTAGTCCTAAAATACTGATCATAAATTCAGACAGACCCAAGTAAATGTCCCCTCCACCAGGTGTTGACGAGAAATGTTTTCTTTAACCCTTATCCACCTGCAGACAGATTTTGACTCAATAGCAGCAGACGACTTTTGAAAACATTGTGGCCAAAGGTGAAATTGGACAGAAATGTTTTCAACTTTATTTATCATTTAAGCTATCTTTTATGGAGATTTTTCAGGTTTTTGTCACTATGTTTTCAAAGCCATCTGCTACAGATACAACAAACAACTTTTATTAACATCTGGGGGAAAAAGTATGGTTAATCTCTATAAGTTGAAAGTATTATTATTAAATAAAGTTGAAAACATTGTGGGCAAAAGGATAAATTGCTCATTATGAGAACTTTCTACATTAGCCAAAATGTTTTCAAGTTCTTTCTTCTACTGAGGCATCAAAACACATCTAAATATGGGAAAAGGGTTCAACCTTTCCCACATATAAAGAAGCTACAGCAGACAACTTTGAAACAGCTGGGGGTTGGGATTATGTGAAGTCTCTCTAAATGAAAGCACAATGAAGTAGAAAACATTGTGGGAAAAAGAGAAATTGTTCTCATAGCATGAAATATCTCCTTTTCCAACAATGTTTTTCAAAGATGTCTATTGCAGATACTTTAAATTGCGTCTGGATGGGGGGGAAGTGTTAACATTAATGGACACAATGCTTTATGGTCACTGACTCCACTAAATCTCATCAACATATTTACTGTTTGTTCTATGGTGAAAAAAAACCACCTCCATTTTCATTTAACTCTATACATTTATATATTTTGTAACTGGTTTTTGAGCTTTTTTCTCCTTTTACGCAACCTGTTCCTGACAGCAGATGATTTTGAAATCTCAAAACAAAATTATGCTAAATCTCCATAAATGAAATAGTAATTTTTTAATGGAGGTGAAAACTTTGTGACCAAAAGAGAAATTACTCAGGCTGAGCAATTTCTCCTTTAGCCACAATGTTTTCAAAAGTCATCTGCAAGTCGGAAAGCTACTTGGGAGTCTAAAGTCATACATATCAGGGAAATGATTAATATTGTGAGAATGTTTATTTGGGGGTGGGGTTTAAGTAGTTTTCAACATTATTTCAGTAATATCACTGTTACGAAACGCCCATTCATGATCCCCCAGGTGATCAACCATTATTAGTGTAGGAAATGTGTCTTGCTTAAGGGAACTTGGCAATGAACACCACAGTCCCCAATCCCCACAGGGCTTACCACTCAGGCCATGGTGGATTCCTAACACAGTGAAAGGAACATTCCTTTGATTCGCCAGCACACAAACTAGGTGTTTAACCCTTTCCCGACAGCTTTGCACTAAGACTTGAAAACACCGCAAGAAAAGGAGAAAAATTGCTCAAAACAAGCAGTTTCTACTATTCAAGCAAAGTTTTAACTCTATATCAAGATAATTCTTCCAGTTTTGCCTCAAAAATAATTTGGAAGCAGAAGACACTAAAAATATCATATCAGGTCAATGGCTAAAAGGACTCTAACAATGGTGGGGGGATACATGTAGATGACCATTGTTGACCACTTACATCAGTAACAACTGGTCAGTGTGGTCATTTGACAAGAAATGAACATTAGGGACACATACCACAGGAAGGTCACAATGAAATGATTTCCCTCATACAATTTTCTATAGAGTCTGCTGCAAAATATTTAATACACTGACTTAAAGTCATTTTGGAAAAAGGAAAAATTACTAATGATAAACTATGTTTTTCCCTTTCTGATACAATATATTTTTAATAATGACTTACAGCCATTTTAGAAAGAGGCAAAGGTGTCTCATGATACACAATTTCTCCCTTTCTGATACAATCTTTTTAGAGTCTGTTGCAATACAAAATGTCTGAGAAAGAAAGTGAAACTTGTGTAGAGTTTAAAACAATTATGGAGAAAAAAAAGATTACTTACAGCCATTTGTTGAATATTGTGGGAAAAGAAGCAATTGCTTTATTTCCACAATGTTTTCAAAATCAATTGTTGCAGAGGCCAATTCATCAGCATATGACATTGAAACATTTAGGCAAGTTTTTTTGAAAAAGTGTATTAATAATAGTTTATTTACTGAATAGAGACAAATGGAGAAATGGTGAATATGAGACACAAAGTTAATCAAAAGTCGTCTGTTTTGGATGCGTGTGCAAGTAGGAAAAGGACTTATAGGGGTTTCATGGAAAAATGTTAACTTTACAAAATGGATTTGAGTGATTTTAAAGAGGAAACAAGATGTTTTTTCACCTCTGGTATCTGGAACAACACAATGATGTTTTCATTCTGAAGGAACTCATAAATCAAACAATTATCGCTTTACATCATAGGTTACTTCCTATCTCAATTTGGCATGAATGACTTGGATTAGAATTAAGGTGGCATTGACAGAACGGTGCTTCTTGTGGCCAGGGAGAAATATTTGTCATACAATCTTTGATTTATAGTTTAAGTTCTATTACGTACATTGTAATTTGGAATGGCTATTTTATCCTGAGGTTTTTTCATCTATTTATATGTGATTCAGTTGTTTCTTTTGTTGTTACATAATTTTCAATTACCTCTGCCAAAATCGTCTGAAAACCTGAACACTTTTTACATTTCTTCCTCTATAGATTTCAACTAATTTTTGTAATACTCACTCTGGATTTGATATATATGCATCCAAATGATCTGTAACAAATTCAAAGGTATACCTTAAATAAAACATTTCTGAAAGGTAAGAGTTATTTATACATGAATGGTGAACAGTTAGATTGGAAGCACTTGACAGGGTATTATACTTACATCTTGTATTGTTTAACACTTTTCTCTGGTAAACATGTTCTCAGTACAGAGCAACGAGAATCAACATGGAACGGAATAAAGGCGTGTTAAAAAAGAAATCTTAGAAATCTATGATAATAATGTTGCAAAGTGCGTTTTAATATGATGAAGTCTTAATTTCTTTGACTAAGTCTACAGGATGAAATCTGTGTCCATTTTCATAATTTACCAAATCCAAGATGTCTGCCAGGGTAAAGCGTTAAGAAGTTTGAACTCTGTAGTGGAATTATAACACACTAAAACTCTATGCATTGTTTTGGCTCCATCTAAATCTGTTGAAATTAATTAAATAATAATCACAAATGATTTGCATGTCAAAGAAAGTAGTGCTTTTCAGAACAACTATGAAGAATGTAAGACCTAATGGCCAACTGGTTGCACGAAATTACAATTTATAACGAATAATTAGTTGATTTGTGTAATAGTTGAGGCTAGTTCAAATTTGTGTCAGCGCTAAGAGTTAAGTGTGAAAAATGTTTCCAAAACAATAGAGTGCTGTCAAAAGGTGAAGAAACATTCTTGAAATAGCCAGAACATTCCAGGGGAACAGTTTACATTACAAATTCTGCTGCAGGTCAAGATAAAAGGGAGATAAACTTGACATGGTTTCCCCGTTTACCATGATCTTTGTTTAAGCCTTTCCCACCTATAGACGCTTTAAGATGCCTCTGCAGCAGACGACTTTTGAAAACATTGTGGCAAAGATGAAATTGCTCATGATGAGTAATTTCAACATTTGCAACAATGTTTCCAACTCTATTCAATAACTAGATCATCATTAGTATACTTTTGCCTAGCTGTCTTCACAGTCATCTGCTGTAGATTTCCTGTAAAATAATTCTGCTTTGAAAAAACTCTGTTATAAATGAGATTTTCAATTTGATAAAAGGTTGAAATATTTGTGGAAAAGGAGAGAAATTTCTCATTAATTGCTAAATATTATTAAGCTGTGTCTTGCAATTTAACTCTTCATAACAAGATCATCATATAGAGGTAAAATTAGTTTAAAACTTATTGGTATGCATCACTATTTATTGTCAAAAGATGCTTCCAGAACTAAATTATGTGTAACTGTGCAGATGCAACTATTCTTTCTCCCTTAATTTGTCATGACTCTGTGAAATACATGTTTGAAAATGGGTCACCTGAGTGTACTGTCTTAATTAACCAACAGTTAATTAATCTTAGCTGGCAACTTTTTTCCCCAGCTCGGCCAATATTCTTTTCAACCATTGACAAAAGTCACTGTGACAAACGTCATTCGTCTTTCACCAATGGGCTAACAATCCATATGGAAAAGCAGCCAGTTGAGAAAACCAGGAAACATATGAGTAGGTGAACTAGCCGCCGTGATATGACTGAATTTTTTTTGAAAACGGTGTTAAACCACAATCAATCAATCAATCCACTAAATGTTTTCAAAACACATACATGACTAAAATATATGCCCTGTTTCATAGCATTCTTCTACGTAGTTTCAAGTGCCCTTTTATTTTTATTTTCCAAAAGAAAGTTAGAATTATTCTAATCTTGCAATTCTGTTTGTTCATGAATCAAGTTTGGTTTAGTAGAAAAGAAGCTAAGATGTAGGTAGCTACAACAATTCACCAGTTAATATGGCCGATTAAATTCACATACACAAATTGAATTCATAACCTTTAAGGGCAACTGACAGGGTTAGAAATCTTGTGTTGGCCCTTGCATTTTGTTGTAGACCGGAAAGAATACATTTTATTTGATTTGTGTGAAATCAGAAACTCGGTCAATATTTGAACATGCCTGTTTACTTTAAGGCAAAGTCTCTGCTCAGGGACTCAACAAAGACACCATTCAGAACTTTCTATTTACATGGACCGCAGTTTTGTGAGATATTCAGGCTTCATGGAGGTTCTAGGTGGGATACTTCTTGACCTCTTTTCTTCAAAATAAGTCTATAATGCTTAACACTTTCCCACTTACAGCAAATCTGTGGCAGACTACTTTGAAGTCATTTAGTCAGAAATATGGAAACTCTCTATAAATGTATGGACAACAATTCTTAAATAAAGGGGCGTTGGAAAGCACCTGTATGTGGGAAAGGGTTCATCCTTTAATGTATGTCTCCATTTCCAACAGTATTCTAGTTTTCCCCCCCTTCCAAAGCAGATTAGATCAAATTGTCCATGAGTTACTAGTGACAATCGAGAGTGATCTTATGCCCAAGATCTTTCAGACTTCAATAAAACCTGCTTTGAACTTGCAAATTTCTAAAATAGAATCTACAAATGATGTTGAAGGTTACAATTGAAGACAACCTTTTAAGCATAATACAGACATAATCTTTTGTCCAGAGGTTGAAGATATACTATGAGGTCAATGTTCCTATTTGCTCTTTTTGATGCCTAGACTGCATGTGAACACAATGATCTACATCCTGATAAAAAGAAGAAAGTGCTTTCTCTTTGTCTCACAATGTTTGCTACTCGGTCTACAAATCAAGATTTTCCATGATTTTCCAAATAGTGTCTGTTGAATCAGTTGGCTTTAAGGAAGGAGTCTTCACAAATGAATGTTTAGAGTAATTTGCCCTTATGGTAATTAATATTTTGTATATAAAAAAAAGAAAGACATGAAATTGTCAATAATTGCTTTTAATGCAGGACCACCCAGCAGGCACAAATTGGGCGCAATTAAATGAGGCTCCGTCAGGGGGAACTAAGTGGTGCTTCCGTTAATCAGATTGTGGGGTGCACTGGTTTGAGTAAATTTGAATTATGTTCCAAATGTTATATCAACTGAATCAACACCATGTATGCGCAAAATCTAGTCCCCACCATGTACTGATTCCTTGACATTTCCCAACTGCAGATGGTGTTTGAAAAGCATTCTGGCAAAAGGAGAAATTGCTCATCAGTGTTTTTAAAATCTATCCTATAATTAAACTGTTTTCAGTATTACATTCGCTCTAGTACCAGTCTATTAGGCTGACCATTTCCAACATACAACAAATCTACGGGAGAATAAATAAGTGAAAACATGTTTGATTTTTTTTTTTGCAAATATCTATAAATGGGGGACGGGAAATTCGAAACAATTATAACCACCTAGGAGAAATATCTTAATTTGAGCAATTTCTCCATTTATCACGATTTCTTCAAAAGAATTGCTGCAGTGGCATCAAAATGTGACTGAAAATGCGAAAGGATTACCTTACTACTTTAGCTCACCTTTTTCCAGCTCTCAGTAAAATTCTTGTAATTGATACATTCTGACCAAATAGAAAATCTTTTTTGTACAACAAAAATACTATTTCCAGTCTAAAGAAGCTCTGTGCATGTTTACACAGCAGAGAATAGCCAAGGTAAGCCACATTTTTTTGGGGATGGGTCAGTTTACATTCAGGTTCATAAATCTAACAAGGACCACCCATGTAGCATAGACCTGGCCTAGAGGGGGTTATCAAAGGGGCGTCCAAATTATCAGGGGCAAATTCTTCCCGTAGTTTTTGTTGTAAATTGTGTAGACAAGGATTGGCTATAAAGTCACGGCAATGTGGTCATTGTTTTCACTGATCAAGTTGTCCATGACTATGCCTTTGACTTATGGAAAACAAAAGAGGTTTGTTGTAGATGATGTTGACAAGGATAATGGCATATGATGGCAGTGTTTGTCTTTGACCTGAGTGATATAAAATGCAGAGTGCTAGATGAGGGATCTTTTTAACAATGTCCCTCATATAGATGCTTTGTGAAGCCGCAGACATCTTTTGAAAACAGTGTGGCAAAAGAAGAAATTTCTCACAATGAGCAATTTCTCCCTTAGCCACAATGTTTTCAACTGTATTTTATATGAAATCTTCATTTGTTCAGGTTTTCAATATTTTTGCCTAGATGTATCCAAAGTCGTCTGCTGCAGATTTGTTATATGTGGGAAAGGAAAGTATCCTTTTGTAAAAATGTTTTAAAATATTGTGGAAAAATGGGTAAAAGAGTCAGGCATAGATCTTAGTAACAGACTTTATTTAACATGAAAGAAAACTTTGTAACTTGAGCACTAATCGATCAATTACTAAAACACACATTCATCAATGCTATTGGTTTCAATTAATCTGGTTAATCAAGATTTCCGGATTAGCCATAAACGACATGATTTGCATGTCTACTACTGTTTATTTTTCCATGCATCTTTGAAAAATGATATTTTTCATCTTGCCATGAGGAAGATTAGGGTCTATTGTTTATGCTGTTCCCTAGGATCCTGGGATCAGTTAACCCTTTCCCACATGCAACTAATCTGCAGCAGACAATTTTAAAATTTCATAGACAAAAATAACTGACATTTCATTAACCCTTTCACTTATACAACAAAAATGGACCAGTAGTACTGGTAACTTACCCAGAAAACATCCTGATATACTGAAATATTGTTGAAAGCGGTATATCAGAAAACACCAACAAAAATCAATCAATCAACCTATATATTATACAACTTGCATTTGTTTCTTGTATCTTTGATTGATTTCATTTAACTTGATTTAGTTCAGGATTTGAGTTAATTTGACTGCTTGAAACCAATTTTGTGCCACCTGTGCCTTCTTTATACATCCGTCTAATCAGGGTATATATTGCTGGCACTTTTTTGAAACTACTATTCCTGAGAAAAATTATTCTATAAATGAAAATGCAAAGCTGTACAAGTCCATCCTTGATATTTATCCAGCATTGAAATGGTTGAATAAAATAATTGATCATTATGAGCAATTATTCCTTTTGCCACAATGTTTTCAAAGAACGGCTTTTGAAAATGCAGATGCGTCAAAATGCACCTGCATGTGGTATTTTGGATTAAACACTTTTTCAAAGCTTTTTAGCAAAAGGGATTTCAAACAAGCAGTCATGACAGTAAATTAGAAATGCCACAAAATCACTTTAAAATAGATGTTGAGTGTTGATAATGTAAGATTTTCAGAAATATCCTAACAAGATTAAAAGCTTTTTAACAGAAAGATGTAAACGATAATGTTAAAAAGTTTTTTTCCTAAAATTGTTTTTGATTGTTTTTTAACACATTTCTACTTAAGTGGTCTTCATATCCACCTTACCGCACACAGAGAAAACAGCGTAGCAACAGTTCTGATCATGAAGAAAAGATTACTCTATCCAACTAGCAGACACAATTTTGATGAACCTACATTGCTCTGTTTTCATCTTTTAAAAAATCTTTCTTTCATTAATAGATATTTTTGTCTATATGTTGTCAATGTCATCTGCTGCAGAAGTTGTGTATGTTGGAACAAATTGGCATTATAGCATATACAGACGTTTATGAATCATTCTGGAGCAGTCGACTTTTGAAAACATTGTGACAAAATTTGAAATTACTCTTGATGGGAAATTTCTTCTTTTGCCACAATGTTTTCAACTCATATTTAATAATTTAACTTGCAATTATGGAAGTTTCTCACATTTTTATCAATATGTTTTCAAAGTCATCTGCTGCAGATTTGTTGTATGTGGGAAAAGATTTTTCACTGAGACTTGACTGCTTGATCTCTCCTCACTTAATTCAATGGAGAAAGTCAAAATGGGCTTATCAGGAAAAAGGATTATCAGTGGGTACCCTAGGCCACCCCTTATGATAAAGATGCATAAACAGTTATATTTGACAAATACATTTTGACGTTAATTTATCACTAATGATATATGGAGATTTATTCTCCAGTTTACGAGAATGATGAAGGCCAATAAACGGCCAATAAACGTTAATTGAACATTTTTGTTTTCAAGATTCCACGAGGTTTTGAATTGTTAACAGTTTTCTCCCCCAACCACCCTTATTAACCCTTTCCCTCATATAGGCGCTTTCTGACGCCTCTGCAGCAGACGGCTTTTTGAAAACATAGTGACAAAAGAAGAAATTGCTCAAAACGAGCAATTTCTCCTTTTGACACAATGTTTTCAACTTTTAGTCATAGGTTATCCGTTATAGAGATTTTCAATTTTTTGACAAAATATGTTCAAAGTCGTCTGCTGCAGAATTGTAGTATGAGCGAAAGGGTTAACCCTTTCAGTGTTGATGCATCTCCAGCAGACAACTTTTACCGCTTTTTCCACTTGTAGACACATTTTGATGCGTTCTGCAGAAGACAAATTTTGAAAACATTGTGACAAAGGAAAATTGCTCATGATAAGCTATACCTTGATATGCCAGAATGTTTTCAACTCTATTTAACAGTTATATTTTCCATCATGGAAATTTTTCATTTATTTGCTTTGATGCTTTCAAAATCTACTGCTGCAGATTTGCTATATGTGGGAAAGGGTTAAAAACATGACTGCGAAAGGAGAAAATGCTCATCATTAGCAATTTCTTCTTTTGTCACAATGTTCTATCTTAAATAAGTGCCAATTGATGCTTATGTGTTGAAAAGAAAAGTTATGGCTCCTTCAGTCAACGGAGAGGATAATTTTAATGTGAAAGAAGAAGTAGAAAAACATACTTACGTATAAACAGATATTTTACCCATCCGAATGTCTCTAATTATCATTGACATGAGTAACTATTTTACATAAATTTCGGGACAATTTTCTGACTGAAAAAGTTTTTGCTATTAAAGCTGAAGAGAATATTGCACTGGTTTCATCTAGTGTTTCACAGAAGGTAGAGATTGTTTATTAATATAAACCTTTCCCACTTATAACAAATCTGCAGCGGACGACTTGGTAAACATCTTAAATTCTTGGCAAAAATAAGGACAATTTCTATAAATAAAAAAAGATTAGTATTTATTTAATAAATAAAGTTGAAACTATTGTGACAAAAGAAGAAACTGCCCATAATGAACAATTTTCTCATCGGGCCACAATGATTTCAAAATTTGTCAGCTGCAGATACATCAAAATGCATCCGCATGTGGGGCGGGGTTAACACTTTCCCTGATACAACAAAACTGCAGCAGACTACTTTGAAAACATTTTGGCAAATCTATGAAAACTCTTCTGAAATAATAATTGAATCATTAAATAGAGTTGAAAACATTGTGACAAAAGGAGAAATTGCTTGTTTTGAGCAGTTTCTTCTTTTGCCACAATATTTTCAAAAGTTGTCTGCTGCAGAGGGCGTCAGAAAGCGTCTGTATGTGGGGCAGGGTTAAGCCACATCTGATGACTTGGGATTTCTTTTTTAATGTCTGAAACTTTCTCTTTGTGGGGTCTGTAAGCTTTTGATGGAACCACTTTACTCCTGAAGATGTATGGGTGTCCCCTTACGGGCACGTGGTGAACCGCCATGGAAGTGAGAAGAGAAAAAAAAAAATACCATGCAACATTGACCTGAACAGGACCTTTTTGCAAAAGATTGGTACTGTTGCTTATCAAATCTGTGATATATTTTATAAAAATACATAACTGTTGAAAAAGTGGCACATACAGTTAACCCTTTCCCTCATACGACAATTCTGCAGCAGATGACTTTGAACGTATTTTGTCAAAACATAGAAAATCTCCATAATTGAATGGATAACAAAAAGTGGAAAACATTGTGGCAAAAGGAGAAATTGCACGTTTTGTGCAATTTCTTCTTTTGTCACTATGTTTTCAAAAAGCCGTCTGCTGCAGAGGCGTCAGAAAGCGTCTATATGAGGGAAAGGGTTAAATAAAGACAAAAATGAATGAAAGTTCATAATGATGTTATATTTGTGTATATGTCTTAGAATCAGGTTAAACTTTTCCCACATACATCAACTCTGCAGCAGACGACTTTCAAAACATGCTGGCAAAAACTTGAAAAATCTCCCTAAATGAGAGTTTAATTATGAAATAGAGTTGAAAACATTGTGGCAAAAGAAGAAATTGCTTGTTTTGGACACTTTCTTCTTTTGCCACAATGTTTTCAAAGGTCTTTTGATGCTACTGTGTCAAAACGCGTCTGCATGTTGGAAATGGTTAATATCGACATGCAACAAAAGTAATGTTGCAGTACTTCAATATTATAAATAATAACGGTGAAATAGAACTTGATGTTCTGAAATATGGGGAATGATAGAGAAGTAAATGACATATTCTTCAATTAGTCAGTATTTCAGTAAAGTTTAGAACCCTTTCCCTTGTACAAATGCATTCTGTCCCTTTTGCAACAGACGACAGTTTTTGATAACATTGTGAAAACATTTAAACAATGTCGGCTGTTAAATTAAAGATGTTTTTGAAATCATCTGCTTCAGATTTGTTGTGCGTTGAAAAGGATTAAGCAGTATGAATGCTTACTAGCACATTTTCATTAAATAACACATATTTTTATTTAAAGCAGTCTTTCGCGGATTTGTAATATGTGGGAAAGGAATTATGTACATATATTACAACACTAAAGCAGATCAAAATCACAAAGGTGAATCCGTTAAAACACAGAAAATTATAGCAATTTTTTCGACAGTCATTTGCTTGTAATGTTTCATTTGTTTTCATTTTTTGCCCAAAGGGGGATAAAAGGGTGGGGTTATAAACAAAAAGGATGAGAAACTTTAGGTTTATATGAGTCAGTACAAAGATCTGCTTTCGGCAAAGCCAGGTTTTTATAGTCAAGTCGAGGATTTTATAGTGGCCATGACTATCTGGTGGAGTTTTATGGCCTTTTTTACCTCCCCTTTGAAGAACTCTTTCATTAAGTTATTGTTAACCATGTTTTTGTTGGCTCTTGTTTAACCCTTTCCAACATGTAGACACCTTAAGACACATCTTAAGCAGCCGACTTTTGAAAACATTTTGGCAAAGGGCGAAATTGCTCATTCTGATTTTACTATGTTTAGGTATCATATAGAATTTATAGAAATATATGTTATGCCTCAGGCTTAAAGGGTTCTTTCTTCTTTCCCCAACTGGTATCAAAAGAGTTGGTAGCCAAATCAGTATGGATACAATTCTTGTTTTTGAGACACAAGTTACATAAATGTAAAGCCTGTGAGACTGTGAATAATACACACATGCTCACCAGAGACCCCACTGTTCGCAGATTCAATAAGAAGCTTTCCTTTTCTACACTATTTTTCATAACACAGAAGCCTATTGGATTTAACTAGCAATGTAGCAACATATATTACACAGGAAAGCGGACAATATCATTTCAGAAAAAAAGTGGGGGGTTTAGAAGAATTTTCGTTCCTCCACTTCTCTTTCAAAATATCTGGTTCCTATCAGACTGCGCTAGGAAATATGGGGAGATTCTAGTTGCGGGAATGATTTATTTAGACAGTGAATGAGCAAGATCCATTTCTTTTTGGTTTTTGAGGGGGAGATTGAATGCAAGATAAACTGTTGATAAAAAGAGAGAGAGAAAAAAAACACAGATATTGTTAACTGTTTACCTGATATAGACAGCATTTAATTCTTTCCCACATACAACTGAAATGCAGCACAGGACTTTGAAAACATCTTGGGAAAAAACCACGGAAACTCTCTACAAGTGAAGGTACAACTTCTGAAAAAAGTTAAAAACATTATGGCAAAAGGATTTTGTCACAATATTTTCGAAAGTCGTCGGCTGCAGAGGACTTACAAAGCGTAAATATGTGGGAAAAGGTTTATGCCTTAGCAGTAGAAGACTTTTGAAAACATTGATTTTAAACAATTTCTCTTTTTTGCACAATGTTGTCAACATGATACTTCTAGATTTGCAGGTGTTTTCAAAGTAGACCTTAACCCTTTCCCTCATATAGACGCTTTCTGACGCCTCTGCAGCTGACGGCTTTTTGAAAACATAGTGACAAAAGAAGAAATTGCGCAAAACGTGCAATTTCTCCTTTTGCCACAATGTTTTCCCCTTTTTGTCATAGGTTATCCATTCAACTATGGAGATTTTCTATGTTTTGACAAAATAAGTTCATAGTCGTCTGCTGCAGAATTGTCGTATGAGGGAAAGGGTTAAAATATCATACCAAGTAAATGAGTGAAAAGAGAGAAAAAAAATATATAAATTATTTAACCTGTAAATCTTTGACTTGATTTATAAATTTATAGCAAGAGAGTTATTTTCAATGAATTTTAATTTGCGTTACCGTTTGAAGTTGTAAAAATATATTTTTCAAACAAATGCTTAATTTGAGTAATAGCTACATTTTCCAAATGTATTTCAATTCTATTCTGTAATGGTGTATGAAGGTTGAATTGTGAGTTGAAAGGGTTGGAGGAAGGCTGTTTTTCAGTGAAAATGGAGATTCCATGTTTCAACCCTTCCATTATAGCATGTGCTGATACTTAACCTGTATCACCCTTTCCCCAATACAACAAACAAAAAATCAGCAGTAGACTACTTTGAAATCAGATAGGCAAAATTGTGGTAAAATCTCTATCAAATTTAACCCTTGCCCTCATACGACAATTTTGCAGCAGACGACTTTGAACATAAAATTATGTTGTCAATAAATAGGAAATCTCTATAACTGAATGGATAATCTATAACTAAAAGTAGAAAAAACAATATGTCAAAAGGATAAAATTGCTTGTTTTGAGCAATTTCTTCTTTTGTCACAATGTTTTCAAAAAGCTGTCTGCTGCAGAGGCGTCAGGAAGCATCTATATTAGGTAAAGAGTTAATGACACTTTAATTATTGAAGAGTGTTGAAAACATTGTGGCAAAAGGAGATATTGCTTGTTTTGTTTTAAGCATTTTCTCCTTTAGCCACAATGTTTTCAAAAGTCATCTGCTACAGTGGGGTCAGAAAGCATCTGTATGTGGGAAAGCCTTAAAAAGATTTCATAACTCTTTAGTTTACATTAATGGAAAAATTGAAAGATTATTCATAAATGTTATCAAAAGAAGCAAGTGTTTCCTACTTTCCTTCAAAAATGTTTTGGTACAAATTTATTGTCATTTGCGATTCAAAAGTGTCTGCTGCAGCGTGGATGAAAAAGGGTAAGAAGCTGAGACAAGACCTACCAGGGTTTGTTTGGTTTAGAATGGGAGGCCCACAGATGGTGATAAAAAAGTTAAGAAAATAAATCTGCACTTCCACTGAACTCTCTCTACTGATTGTTATCTCCTGGTGTCTGTAATTGTAGGACAAGGGAGACAACCTCTTATAATGTCATCTTGTAATGTTTGTTTGGATAGAGTTATTGATCTTTAATTAATCTACACTGAATTATTTTGTTGGCCGAAATATTAGAATTAAAGATTATGTGCAGTTTTAAGACATATAGTGGTGAATATGTAAATTGGACCACTGGTCTAACCTTTTCCCACATACATCAATAAAAAAAATATGGAAAGAAGAACAATTATTGAGTAAAATTGAAAACATAGTGGCAAAAGTAAAAATTGCGCAATATGAGCGATTTCTCAATTTGCCACAATCTTTTGAAAATTTGCTGCTTCAGAAAGTTCTATATTGTGGGAAAATGTTAAAGACTGGTAGACTGATCATAAGGCGTTCATTTCTAGATTTACGGAAATTAAAAAAAGACAATCGCTTGTAAAACTTGCAAATTCTCCTTTACCCGCCATGCTTTTAATTTAGAATCCTGATTTATTTGAAGACAAACTGTAAGCCGGTTCAATTTGACATGGGTTTTTAGTTTATAAGAGTTGTAAACTGTTCCTGAAATTGTGTGTGCTAATTTCTGTCAAATTACTGATAGGCCAAGCCAAACAAGAGATAGAATCGCTTGTCAGGAAGTTGCCTCTTTTCTGCTCTCGTAATGCCATCGTATCTCAAGTTGGGTTATCTGGAGTAATTTGGGGGGGCACATCACAACGAGTTTCAGATTTATCATCACAAATTTCCCTTGGTTTGTTTTTGTTTTTCTTGGGGCTTTTCCTGATGCTTTATCACATAATGCTATAGATCCATGTAACTTTGGAGCGAAGATTTTTTCTGTATGACTTCTACACATGTTTAATGTTTTTTAAAACTATACTGATATTCACGCCAACCCCATCTTCACCTGGCTCGACTTAATTCCATTGGTATCACTAGATTTTGGCTCGTGTACAAAACTATTTGCAGTCATGGCAGACGAAAATGAAGCATCTTGAGATGAAATTAAAGTTTTGCTGTGAAAGACTGTTAAATATGCCAGCATTTTGATAAAAGATGAACATGCTTTTTATGTAAGCAGAATATGCATTTTGCATTTAGAGCGGCACAGTTTTGTTGATAATGATACTGAAACAGGCGGGATTTATTCTTTTTCTGATCTTAGTCATTGGAAGCTCTTTTCTCAAAGAAAATAGATCACCAGAAGCTCTTTTAGACAAAGAAGAGTGTTTTCTTGTTACACAGTCTGCCATTCAGTTGTCAGTCAGTTGACTGGTTTACTAACTCATCAAGGTGGGATAACTGCTTGATTAATGGGAGGTCTCAATTTATGCTACCGGTACTTGACATTGAAAGAAGGAGCAGAGGAGATAAAAAACTGAAATTGTTTTTCATATTTATATGAGATCTTTCCAGAATCTGTCTTGTTGAAACTCAATTAGCATTTTGCAGCTTTTGGATAAGATGAGTTATTGGATGGATGTTTAAGTTTTAGTTGTTCCCTGATGCAGGTGACTTTTAAATAAATTGCAGCTCACAACCTTTTGAAAAAAAAAAAAAATTGCCTTCAAATGATCAATTTCTTTTTTCTATCAATCTTTTACAAATAATTCTTCTGAAATAAGATGTTTCTGTAAATATCGTATCAGATAGCCCTTTCCCACATATAGACGCTTAAAATAAATAATTAAACAAACTCTCATTTATTGGAGATTTTTCTCTCTTTTGTCAAGATATTTTCAAATTCGTCTGCTGCCGATTTGTTGTATGAGGGAAAGAGTTAATTAAATGTTCATCTGCAGTAGGCGGGTGTAGATATTTTGCATAGTTTTCTCATTAACCATTTTGGAGATAGACATATTGTAATTTGTTGTACCTACAAATTACAATAGAAGTTAGTTATAATAATTATCTTTTATACCTTAGTTATGATGATTAAATATTATAACTGAACCGTTTCCCTCATACAATTTTGTTGGCAATTACTCTGCTGTTTTATCAGAGTAAAAGTAATTCAATATAGTCCTCTGCTGCAGGTGTGTCAAAAGTAGTCTTTTTTAGGTAAATTTAAAGATATTTAACCTGTTCCCACAAGTTTGCTTAATCCTTTCCCCTATTATTATATACAGACGCTTTCTGACGCCACTGCAGCAGACGACTATTTAAAACATTATGACGAAAGTAGAGATTGCTCAAAACGAGCAATTTCTCCTTTTGCCACAATGTTTTCAACTCTTTTCAGTAATTATACCTGCATTTATAAAGCTTTTCCATGTGCTTGCCTAGATTCTTTCAAAGTCGTCTGCTAAAGATCTGTTGTAGGTGGAAAGGGTTAAAGTTTTCAGGGGGGGAACACACAAAAAACCGTTTTCTGTCCGGCTGAATTTCGCAAAAATTAAAACAATCTTCTTTCACTCCCTTCCTCCCCCTCCAAAAAGTTACTTGATTCATTGCTAATGAATTGGACTTGTATCAAGGGAGGGGTTACCTGATGAAATAGATTTGATAAAAGATTTTAGTTTTATTGTGGAATTATAATCGCTTAATAATTTATGATGAACACACTTCAAACTTTGATTATCTTCTGTTTTAACCCGAACAGTTAATGGATTTGTTATACCCTTTACTAGATGGGGACGGCATTTGACTTTTATTGACCCATTAAGAAGAAGAAAAAATACATATAAGACACAGGAAAACAAAAGAAGAAATATTGTTGGGGGAAAAAGCAATGAGTTCTTTTCCTATGATGTTTTTTTTAACGTAGTTGTATACGTTATGTTTTTTAGGCATGCATTATGAAAAATTCTTATTAAGGAAAAGCTTAGAATACATAATGAATAAAGTAAAAATTGAAAAGAAATAAATTGCAAATTGGAAAACAGAAAGATAGATCGTATCTAAGAAGTTATCTACCGAAGTTGATTACTTTTCAAACCCACCTTAGCTTCTTCTTTTTTATACACCAAGTTTTCATATTGAAATCATGTGCACAGAGATATTGAAAACTGCTATCATCTATATATCTACATTTACTGTTCATAAAAGAACAATTTGATTAACAGTGTACCTGTTATGGTATTTGAAGCGTTTTGTGCCTTGAAAACATCGGAAGCAAAAATTGTGTAATTATTGAAAAACTGGCAGTATAGTCAAGATAGAATTGAAACTAAATTGTGTGGTTAAAAGTGAAAATGACTGGTCTCAAGCAAATTCATTTCTTTCCACAATGTTTTCTTCAAATGTCCTATACAGCAGAGTCATCAAAAGACACATCTGTATCATTTAACCCTTTCCGACAAGCAGACACATTATAACGCATTTGCAGCAGACGACTTTTGAAAACATTGAGGCAAAAGCTTGCCACAATGCTTTCAACTCTTTCCACTAATAAAAATGTTTTTTATAGAGATGATCAGTATTCTTGCTTAGATATTTTCAAAGTCGTCTGCTGTATATATATTCGTTATATATATGTGGGAGAGGATCAAAGGGTTGAATTGAACAACATGCAAATTACATTTCGCATCAATTTCATTGGAATATTTCTTTTCTATTTTCAGATATTTTTTCTCTGTATTATCAATGTTGGCGTTATTGGGTTTGCTGAATGGACTTTTGTTGTTGCCTGTCCTACTCTCTGTGATTGGACCCTCAGCAGAGGTATGTTTTTGTGTTAATTTTCAAGTTAATAGCCCTTTCCCACTTACAACAATGCTGCAGCAGACGAATTTCAAAACATCTAGACAAATATATGGAAAAGCTCTACGAATGAATGTAAAACTATTGAATAGAATAGAAAATATTGTGACAAAAGAAGAAATTGCTCATATTGAGCAACTTTTCCTCTTGCAACAATGTTTTAAAAAAATCGTCTGCTGCAGAGGATTCAAAATGCCAACTTTATGTGGGATGCATTTTAATGCATCTGCAGCAGATTGATTTTGATAATAATGAGCATTTTCTATTTTTGACATACTGTTTTTAACTCATCTCAATGATTAAACATTCATTTATAGAGATTTTCCTTATCTGTTGTTTAAATAAGGTCAAACCTGTGCTAAAAGACCACCTGTGAACAGCAATTCTCTGTCTATAACAACCACACTTTTAGTTTCCCAATTGCTTATTTTCTACATAAATGACCTGCATATAAAGACCACCTGAGAACAAAGACCAGATTGATGTCTTCCCATTACTTGTCTTCATGCACAGGTTCCAATGTATATATCAAAGTTGTCGTCTGCAGATTTGATATATATTATGTGGGAAATGGTTAAAATAGTTTAGTAACTTTAGGGAAAAAATAATATTGAAAACTTTTACATTCAGTTGTTAATAGAATGAAATTAAAGATGAAAACTTTATCACAGGAAGATCATACTTATTGTGTGATGTTGCTCATGTGATATTCTGTTCGCTGTATTGTAGGTCCGACCAAAGAACAATGCAGACAGAATACCCACACCATCACCGGAATCCTCACCGAAGGTCAAATTGAGGAACCTTCCGGTTAGGGCCACTCGGTCAAGTCGAAAAATAAAATATCCTCGTCGGATTCCATCTGAGTTATCCCTCACCACCATCTCCGAGGAGCCGTCACAATATTCTTCCACGGAAATAGTTGTTCAGCCAGAAGTTATCGTGGAGACATCGCTACAGCAACCAGATGGCAGCATAAACCAGCAGACACAAAAAGTTGTTGATGACAATACCAGTAAACATAGTACCAGAAATGTATGTTGTTTTAATGTTTTGATTTTTAATTCTACTTGCACGTTCAAATTAACCATTTACTTTTTAACAGACATATTAACCCTTTTGGTACCTTTTGCCACAATGTTTTCAAAACGCTGAGGTTTCTATGTTTACTTTGAATTTGATAATTTTGGTTATTTTTTTCAGAATACCCCACCAGGGTCAGTGGCTTCCACGCCACCTACACATCATGTAACACGGGTCAGGGCCACGGCAACCGTCAAGGTGGAAGTTCACACACCGTTACCAGGTATGATTTTACCTTTGTTTGGCATGGACTAAATTAACTGTTTACCTTATATGATATATTTATATTCAGTGGTGTCTGCTTTGAAAAATATAATAATGGTTGGACAATTGGAAGGAGAAGTTTTGAGAACCATTATTATTATTGACATTGAAGCTTCATTTTAACATTGCTGTGTAAGTACAGTATCCTTTCAGAGTTGTAGAAGATGGAAGATATTGTTCATTTTTTCACTTTCGTAAGAAATAAAAAGTTAATTATCAGAAAATGGGTCAACTTACTCACACACCACAAATCTGTAGACGACTTTGAAAATATCAAGAAAAACTGTGGCAATTGCTACAAATGAAAGTATAGTTATTGAGCAAAATTGAAAACATTGTGACAAAAGGCGAAATTGCTCATTATGAGCAATTTCTCCTTTTGTCACAATGTTTTCAGAAGTCTGCTGCAGATGCCCTCAAAATGTGTCGGCAAGAGGGAAAGGGTTGCATATTTCATGTAATAGAAAAACTAATGAAAATATGAATGTAATTATAAATCTGGAATTTCTTTGTTCACAGGTACAATTTCGGATCAAGAACACAAATACAAAAGTAAAAGACGGAAGGCGCCCAAACATATGGAAGTCAGTTCTTCAGACTCCGACTCCAGTAGTAGTAGTAGTTGCTAGCATCAGGTAAAACATTTTGTCATGTAAAGAGCTTTAAATAAGATGAAAGATTTATATCCTTTATATTGCCATACAACAAATCTGCAAATTTAGAAAATCTCTATAAATGATAAGAGAATAAGAGTTTTCTCCTTTTGCCACAATGGTTTAAAAGGTCGTCTGCCGCAGAGGTGTTAGAAAGCGTCTGTATGTCGGAAAGGGTTAATTGACACTCAAGACACTGTTTTTGGTACCCATAGCCATTTCCCACATACGGCAAGTTTGCGGCAGATGATTTCGAAGGCATTGATGCAGACGTAAATGTAAAATCTTTTTAACCCTTTCCCCCTTACGGCAATTCTGCAGCAGACGACTTTGAACGTATTTTGTCAAAACATAGAAAATCTATATAATTGAATAGATAACCTATGACAAAAAGTGGAAAACAATGTGGCAAAAGGAGAAATTGCACGTTTTGTGCAATTTCTTCTTTTGTCACTATGTTTTCAAAAAGCTGTCTGCTGCAGAGGCGTCAGAAAGCGTCTATATGAGGGAAAGGGTTAACCCATTACTTCACATAGCTTTTCATAGGTCGTCTGCTTTACAATCATCAGACAAACAATTTCACCAATCTAGAAAACTGAAAGAATTTTATTGCTAAAGGGTTGAAAATATTGCACTAAAAGGTGAAATTGCTCGTTATGAGCAATTTCAACTTTTCTTGCAATGTTTTCAAAAGTCGTCTGCATTAGCAGGCATCAAATGTCGTCTGTGTGAAGTAATGGGTTTAATTTTTACTAGCGTTATTGAAAAGAGTTGAACAAGTTGTGGGAAAATGTGAAATTGCTCTTTTTGAAAAGCAAACTTGTACCTTCACCCATGGACAATGCTCAAATATGAACCCAGTGCTAATGAAACCCTCTTTTCCCACATCAGAAGATGAGATTTCTTTTAACCCTTTCCCTCATATAGACGCTTTCTGACGCCTCTGCAGCAGACGGCTTTTTGAAAACATAGTAACAAAAGAAGAAATTGCACAAAACGTGCAATTTCTCCTTTTGTCACAATGTTTTCCACTTTTAGTCATAGGTTATCCATTCAATTATAGAGATATTCTATTTTTTGACAAAATACGTTCAAAGTCGTCTGCTGCAGAATTGTCGTATGAGGGAAACGGTTAATCCTTCCCTTATATACAGACAAAATTTGACTCCTGCAAATAGATATGGGAAGTGAGAGAAATTTCTCCTTTTTGTGCAATGTTTCCTACAAAGTATTACATTTTCCATTATGTTTTTTTGTTTCTTTTTTAAAGCGAACAATTCAAAAAGTCCCATCATTGAAAAAACAATAAGGTTTTCTTTTTCATTTCAGCAAGAAATACTGGAAACGAAGGCAGGGTACATAATTATGGACATATTACAAATGATGATGCTATAGCTGCAATATTTTGTGTATAGAAAGCATTATAATTTATAGTGATGTTAAATTCTAACCTATCAGTATTTATATGTGATTTCTTCAAGAGAAGACAGACTCTTGGTATAGTTAACATTTCAGTGTCCGAGGCTGTACTTGACCACAGCTCTTCATTTGTATAAAGAATTGTGGACAGAGTGACCACTTTACAAGTTTTAAGGCGATTCATCATTCTAAAGAGTTAATTAACTTAAGATGATTTGTTATTCTACTGAGTTACAAGTTTATGGAGATGTTTCATTCTACAAAGATGGTGGATTTTTGGAAGAGACTGTTCATTGTTGAAGTTGTGTGGAAAATATCAGGACTTAGATTACACAAAATCCGGCCTACATGTTGTTATGGATGGATAAAACGGGTCAATTGAAGGACTATGGTCAAGATTTGCCATGGGGCAGTTTCATTGTGATATTTGTAAAGTTAACAGATATGTATATTATGGTGTGAAGAAATAAGTGACAGTTTGTACATAGGCAGCTTGTTTGTGGAAATACAGGGGAGTTTTGTTTTTTTCGGAAATCTTGGAACAGCAGTATTAGGAGTAGTATCACATGAAAGTGGTCCACAGGGTATAAAGTTGTTTTTCTTGAAATTTAATTAAGCAAACCAACTCGGACAATGATGCAGGTCTTTCTCATTTTTTCAGCTGTTGCATCAAAGGCTTGATATAGATTATTTCTGAAGCAAATTCTGTATCATAATTATGTGTCCTTTTTCTCCAGGTGTTACATTTTTTTCTATCTCAAATATCATCTTAACAGACAACTCGAGAAATATCATATGAGATCAATGTTAAAAATTATATTCATAGAAAATGCTTGCAGATATTTTGAGGATCTTCAATGATCATGGTAAAAGGAAGAATTTTCATACAACATGATATTTCCTTTTTCCGCAATGTTTTCAAAATTTGTCTGCTTCAAAGGTGACTTATAAGTATCGTCTTTATCAGGTTAGCCTTGCCCTCATGCACACACATTTTGATGCTGCTGCTGCAGACACCTTTTAGAAACATTGTGACAAAAGAAGAAAATGCTCATAATGAGCAATTTATCCTTTTCCCACAATGTTTTCAACTCGATTAAATTATTCTACTTACATTTACAAAGGTTTTCCATATCTTTGCCACGTAAAAAGTTGTAATCCTCTAGACCATTTAGTGCTGGCTACAGCTCCTAGGTTCCATTTACACACGGGTTAGAACCGGCCAGTGTGATACTGGTCAGGTTTCAAAGAGATTTTTACAAATTGCCTCCCCTTTTGCACACGTAGGCATGGTTATTGTTATTCTCCTAGGGAAACGATTGAAGCCATGATTTTTGAAAATCTAACCATTGACTTTGCGATTTGAATGGATACTGATCAACCTGGTTATTTACCTTCATCATTCATTAAAGTTTTCTAAATTCCTAAAAAACTTTTGGGAAGTCTGACAGTTTCTAAATGTGTTGAAAATGGTCATTGGTAAGGTTTTCAATTAGCTTTGGCACAATTTTTCTTCCAGGAAGATGTTGCATTCAGGTATGGACATTTATTTTGTAGGTCAGTGATTTGAAATAAATACAAATCTGGATGACTCGGCCTTTGTTGGAATACAACAGTTGATAAACCAGACACAGATACAGTCCACTTTTCGGTGCCTCTGCATTATACAACTTTTGAAAACATTGTGGGAATAGGAGACATTGCTCATCATGAGCTATTTCTCCTTTTAAAATTAAACTATCAGTTGTTTAACCCTTTCCCTCATACGACAATTCTGCAGCAGATGACTTTGGACAGATTTTGTCAAAAAAATGGAAAATCTCTATAATTGAATGGATAAACCTATGACTAAAAGTGGAAAACATTGTTGCAAAAGGAGAAAATGCTCGTTTCGAGCAATTCTTCTTTTGTCACTATGTTTACAAAAAGCTGTCTGCTGCAGAGGCGTCAGAAAGCGTCTATATGAGGGGAAGGGTTAAACGTTTATGTTCTTTTCTTTATGTTTTCAATTTGGAAGAGTATACAATGGCCTTCACCCGTATTCTCATATTAAAAAAAACATGAAGCAGACAACTTTGAAAACATGTATTCCAAAATATAGAGTTGTCTATAAATGAAAGAACAATTATTGAATGAAATTGAAAACATTAAGGTAAAAGTACAAATTGTTCATTATAGAGCAATTTATCCTTTTGTCACAATGTTCTCAAAAGCCTATTGCTGCAGAGGTGTCAGAAAGCGTCTGTATGTGGGAAAGCGATGACAGGTAAATACTTCAATGGTGCTAGAAGAGAAGATATGTAATACCAAATAGCAAACTTGCTAACCATGACTTTTTCCTTGAATGGACATCTTTTGACATTTTCAAGGTCATAACAGGGTAATTTGGAATCATCTTATTAGAATAAAATAATACTGCTGAATACGTGAAATTATTAGCTTTCCTTTTTTACAATTTATCTAATCCTTTCTTCCCACATTCAACAAATCTGTAGCAGACGACTTTGAAAACCTTTTGGCAAAAACCTGAAAAATCTCCATAAATAAGTGTTTAATTAGTGAAAAATGATGAAAACATTGTGGCAAATGGAGATATTGCTTGTATTGAGCAATTATCCTTTTGTCACAATGTTTTCAGAAGTTGTATGCTGCAAAGGCGTCAGAAGGCGTCTGTATGTGGGAAAGGGTTTATTAAGAGAAAAGACTGACTGAAACATTTGCTGCAAACAATTGTTAAATGGAAATGTTGAAAGCTATCTCTTCAAGGAGATCAAATTTTTGTAGGTCTTCTTATATATTTGACTAAGAAATCAACAATTTGTAACAGAGTATTATGCAATGTTTGTAAATAGCATGATAATTGAATGAGATTTAGAAGAAAAGTTATGAGTTTCTGTGAAACATTAAAAAAATATTTTTAAAGATTCTTCCCCAATTTGTTAAAATATGTATTGTCTTCAAACTTAAAATCGTCAATTGCTTGAAGTTTAAATGTATGATATTTCGTAAAATTTTGTGGATAATAAAATCTAAAAGTGCATTCAATTATCATGTTTAATTACAACAAGATTTGGTATAAAGGGCTGAGGACAAGGCCAGACTATTTATTTACGGGTAAAACTTTGTGTCGTTGAAAAATGCAAAGAAGTTATACATTGTAGGAAATTGTGCTTTCGGGAAAAATGCAATAAATGTTTAACCCTTTACCTCAAACAGACAAAGTTCAACAACTCTGGAACAGATGAAAAATATTTTGGGAAAAGGAGAAATTTCTTATTCTGAGTAATTGCTACTTTTCCCACAAATGTTGCAGGCTCCTCTGTATCGAAATGCAACAATGTTTTCAAAAGTCATCTGAAGCAGATGTGTCTGAAAGCTTCTGCCAGTTTGAATTGGGAAAGAGTTAACCCTTTCCCTCATATAAACGCTTTCTGATGCCTCTGCAGCAGACAGCTTTTTGAAAACATAGTGACAAAAGACAAAATTGCTCAAAACACGCAATTTCTCCTTTTGTCACCACGTTTTCAACTTTAAACAATTATTGTACTTTCATTTAAAGGGAGTTTCCAAACTATTTGGGGTATGTTTACAGTCGTCTGCTGCAGAAGTGTTGTATGTGCGAAAGGGTTAACAGACAACAGAAAATATCCCTATTCTATCAGAAGGAAAATGTTCATTTAGATGTTGTGGTAAAAGATGGGTTATTCTTTGTTGTAGATTTCGAAAGGCATATTTTCTTGTGATGTTGCTTAAAATATGTTTGAAGATAAAAGTTTCATTTATTTATCAGTGTATAACTGTGTAGTGGGTTTCCTCATGTCATACTGCTTGAGCCAAGCCACACAAAAACAGATCTTTTAGAGGTTTTCATATGAATCGCCATAACCCTGAAATGGCATTCTTTCTTGTTGTCTTAATCATTTACATAATGATAGCATTTTAGAGATGCTCAAAATTCGAGGGTATGATTTTGGTACAGAGTCATAAACATTGTAGGAGAAGGAGAAATTTTCCCTTTGCAACAATATTTTACGATGTCATCTGCTTCAGAGGAATAAGTAGTCATCTATCTATCGCTTTCCCACTTGTAGACACATTTCGACACCTCTTTAGCAGACGGCTTTTTTGAAAATATTGTGACAAAAGAAGAAATTGCTCAAAACGAGCAATTTCTCCTTTTGCCACAATGTTTTCCACTTTTAGTCATAGGGTATCCATTCAATTATGGAGATTTTCCATTTTTTGACAGAATTGTCGTATGAGGGAAAGGGCTATACATATATTAGGGAAAGACTTGATATCTGTACAATCAGACTGAAAAATGAAGATCCTATGCTGACTCCATAGTGATAGCCGATCTTAGTATTTACTTATTGCAAATTTCCAAAAGTTCTGTTTACACAATGGCTTTGCTCATGTTTTGACTTTGGTGCAAAATTGAAAATTTATTGTAACTGAAAACTTTTGTATGTGTTCAAAACAAGCAAATTCAATGTTATTAGTTCTGCAATATTTGCAATACTTAAATTTGTTGGTATTCTTTATATATTGTAATATCTTTTCAAATTTCTTGGAAAATCAGTCTCTGATAAAGAAAGTGGGTAGTTACATGACCTTATTTCAAATGACCCACATCCCATTGTTTTGGTAGACATGAAAAGGGTTCTTTCTGAAATTAAAAGTCAGTTTCATGGAAATGAACAAAACTTATAGTGAGATTTTTGACAATTCCACAACTGAATTTTTTGAATTTTGAAATAAAAATGTAATAATTATGATATGTAAATCCATTTTTTGGTTTTATGTACTACCGATAAAACGTGCCAGTAGCATTGTGTTAACTATGTTGTTGTTTTATTTCCGTTGAAATGACATTTTTTTTATAAAACTATGCAAATTTGTAATTTACTATGCAACTTTGTTCTTTTAAAACGTTTTACCCCCATGATGGTGCTTTTTTGTAATTAAGGAAAATAATGAGGAAAAAGAAGCCATTGCTTATTTCAGTACTGGCTCTTTTAACCATTTTTATCGGAAATTTACAAATATATACCAAAGTGAAACATGGCTAATTTGGTATAGAAATGATCATTTCAAATGTTGAATTTTGAATTGTAAATGATTGAAATGCAATTTATTAACTTAATAATATTTGTTCTTTAAACTGTAGTGATTTGTGCTGTATATTTGTGACTTGAATCATCAGGTTGTGTGTTCTGAAAATATTTCTCTTTAACCCTTTCCTACTTGTTAACACATTTTGAAGCATCTGCAGCAGAAGACTTTTGAAAACATTGCGGTAAAGGGCAAAATTGATATTCCTAGAATTGGCTATGGACTCTTCCATATGCAAAGCTGGACGAGTTCATTTTTAAATTTCAGCATTGAAAGGGTTGAAGAACGTGAGGTAATGTCCCTTATCTAGAGCTGTGGGACAGGTTACAAACATGCGAGCACAATATTGCAACAACAGTTCTTTTTCACAGGGTGTTTGTCATTTTACCAAAGATGATATTGAGAAACAGCATGGACAAAAATCAGGAATTAATTACTTCATTTGTTTTTTGTTTTGTTATTTTCAATTCTTGTAATAATTACCTTTCTTTAAAAGTTGTAAAATTCATCTAGATTATCGTATTCTTTAACTTTTTACCTGATACAGGTCAACTTTTGAAAATGTTATGGGAAAAGGAGAAATTTTTCAAAACAAGAAATTTCTCCTCAACCCAAAATGTTTTCACCTATGCATCCAATTTGTCTTCAAACTAAGGATAGGACCCATTTTTCATCAGAAGTGTTCATCTATCCCTTACCCTCAAATAGACGCTTTCTGACGCCTCTGCAGCAGTCGGCTTTTTGAAAGCATAGTGACAAAAGAAGAAATTGCACAAAACATGCAAGTTCACCTTTTGCCACAATGTTTGCAACTTTTTGTCATAGGTTATCCATTCAATTATGGAGATTTCCTATTTTTTGACAAAATACGTCTGCTGCAGAATTGCCCTATGAGGGAAAGGGCTATAGAGACTTTCTTTATTTCTGCCTTGATGTTTATAAACTTGTTGCAAATTCATTGTATGAGAGAAAGGGTTACATATGAAGAAGAAGTCTGATTTTTGTCCATACTGTTGCTGTTAGATGTTTTTTATGTGAGGTACTTATACTCAGGTACAATGTTTTTATCATAATTTTTACTTTCATTGTGAATTTCTTCTCTGTCCCTTATAAGGCATCTTTTGAAACCCTTTACATCAAACAACAAATCTGCAGCAGATGGCTTTTGAAATGTCCATGCATAATTTGGAAAAATCTCAATAAATTAAAGTTAATTTATTGAAAAGAGTTGAAAGCATTGTTGCAAAAGGAGAAATTGTCATCATCTATTCAATTATTGTTCATTCATTTAAAGGGATTTTTGACTGTGCTTTTGCCTAGACCTTTTCAAAGTTGTCTGCTGCAGACTTGTTGTATGTGGGAAAGGGTTAAATCCTTATGCATACAATTTTAATGACTCTATAGGAGATGATTTTTGAAAACATTGTGGTAAATGATTTAATTGCTCATAATGCAAAACTTTCCTCTCTTTTTGTGGGTTGAACAAAATTGTGGGAAAATGAGACATTGCTCATTTTGACTAATTTCTTCTTTTCCAAATTAGCTTTTAAAAGTTGTTTGCATAATGGAAGTGGTTAGGAACAGGTAACAAACAGTGTTATACAATACAGAAAGTACAATGATTTTATTGAGCTTTACTTTATTTTATTTCAAACCAATTATTTATGAAATCTGAAATAGTGCTACTTTTTCTCATTCCCTTACTAGGTAAGTTAACCCTTTCCCACATACAGCAAATCCGCAGCAGACAACTTTGAAAACATGTAGTCAAAAACAGAAAAAATCTCTATATATGAAGGTACCATTACTGAAACAATTTAAAAACATTGTGGCAAAAGGAGAAATTTCTTGTTTTGAGCAATTTCTTCTTTTGTCACAATATTTTCAAAAGTTGTCTGCTGTAGAGGTGTCAGAAAGCATCTATATGAGGGAAAGGGTTAGATGAGTGAACACATAAATATGATGAAAACTGTATATTATAAGCAGTTTTAAGTGCTAAAAAAAACCAGTGCTAGCATTTTTCACTTGTAGTGCTGCAAACATTATGTAACGGCATTTATTTATGTTCATAGATAAACCCAATTTTCAAATGGTGCTTTGAAATATTGTGAAATCTTCTGACTTCCAAAGAATATTGCTGGGAAAACAATTTTTTTTCATTTATTAATGGAACAATATTTTTTGTTTTAGTCATGTTTGCAAACAATTCAAGTCTTTCCTACATGCAGAGATGTTTTGAAGCATCCTCAGCAGGTGACTTTTTAAAACAGTTGTGGCAAAGGAGAAACTGCTCTATATGGGCAATTTCTACTTTATCACAATGATTTTAATCCTACTCAATGTATATACTTTCATATGTAAAGATTTTCCATATCATTGCCGAGATAATTTGGGAAAAAGACTAGTACTCCTCCTTATCTAGACCTCTGAGACATTTTCTAAGAAGTCTACTCTAACATATTGAATCAGGTAATCGGTTAAAGTAGTTTGTTATGGTTGCAAATACAGAACAGTTCTGGTCTGGTATTTGTATTTCATGATACCGACATGTTGTTTTTTTGATAATTTTTTATTTTATGCAACATTGTTTCAAGCCTGTGATTTTACTTTACAGTGGCGTATTCAATACTCACTCTGACTTTGTACTGTACAGTATATTGGTGCCGTCAAGCTAAAAGTACCCCTATTGCTTGACCAGATGGTGAAAGCTCGAGTGAACCTGTGCATCTGCACAGTCTCACCAGAGCATTTCCTGTCTGATCATGTTATAATCCCAAGTGCAGTTTTTGAGGAAAGGGCTAGAAGTGCAGCCTCAACATGGTTGCTTTCCAATCAGATGAACCCTTATTCTTCTATGTGATTTTGATATCTCTGGGTTTTGAAGGATTCTACATACTTACCCCTTTCCCACATGTAGATGCATTTTGATACTTTTGCAGATGACAACTTTTGAAAACACTGAGGCAAAAGGAGAAAGTGCTCTTAATAAGAAATTTCTCATTTGACATGATGTTTTCATTTCGAATCAATTAATATACATATAATTAAAGAGATTTTCCATATTTTTGTATTAACGCTTTCAAATTCGTCTGCAGATTTTTCAAGTGTTTCCAAGCAGGATAAGTGTTCATGGAGATGACATGGAGATACTATAGGGGTACTCTTTGCTTGGCACGGCTCTTATTAGTCCCATGTAAAATGCCACGCCCATGTTATTAAAACAGTGGGCGGGGCTTCCCAGGGACATGCCCATTACGGTGGGGTATTAATATTTCAAAATTATAAAAATATGACAAATAAAAAAAAATATAAAAATATAAAATATTGTCTTTGATTATTAATATTTACCAACATCCAGTAGAATGTTTCCTATGACCATTTTAGGAAGAAAGTGTTACTTTGGCTACAGTAGATAGGTCCTAGGGCTATATCATAAAAAAAAGATGTTCTAGGTCTATAAAACAATATCAAGTGTTTCCTATGTCAATACAGCAAATAAAAAATATTTCCTAGATCTTTACAGAGCAAAACTGTTTTGTACTAATGATAAACACCAAGAGTATATATCCTAAACTATATAGAACAAAACTGTTTCCTTGTGCTGCTATAGACTGAGAGTATATTTCTAAGACTATACAAGGGAAATTGTTTACTATTGCTGCTATACACCAAGAGTATATGTCATATACTATACAAGTGAAACTGTTTCCTATTGCTGCTATACACCAAGAGTGTATTTCCTAGACTATACAAGTGAAACTGTATCAAATTGCTGCTATACACCAAGAGTGTATGTCATATACTATTCAAGGGAAACTGTTTCCAATTGCTGCCATACACCAAAAGTGTATTTCCTAGACTATACAATTGAAACTGTTTCCTAGTGCTGCTATACACCAAGAGTGTATTTCCTAGACTATACAAGTGAAACTGTTTCCTATTGCTGCTATACACCAAGAGTGTATTTCCTAGACTATACAAGGGAAACTGTTTCCTATTTCTACTATACACCAAGAGTGTCTTTTCTAGACTATTCAAGTGAAACTGTTTCCAATTGCTGCTATACACCAAGAGTGTATTTCTAGACTAAACAAGTGAAACTGTTTCCTATTGCTGCTATACACCAAGAGTGTATTTCCTAGACTATACAAGTGAAACTGAATCTAATTGCTGCTATACACCAAGAGTGTATTTCCTAGACTATTCATGTGAAACTGAATCTAATTGCTGCTATACACCAAGAGTGTATTTCTAGACTAAACAAGTGAAACTGTTTTCTATTTCTACTATACACCAAGGGAAACTGTTTCCTATTGCTGCTATACACCAAGTATATGTCATATACCATACAAGGAAACTGTTTCCTATTGCTGCTATACACCAAGAGTGTATTTCCTAGACTATACAAGTGAAACTGAATCCAATTGCTGCTATACACCAAGAGTGTATTTCCTAGACTATTCAAGTGAAACTGTTTCCTATTGCTGCTATACACCAAGAGTGTATTTCCTAGATTATACAAGTGAAACCGAATCCAATTGCTGATATACACCAAGAGTGTATTTCCTAGACTATACAAGGGAAACTGTTTCCTATTGCTGCTATACACCAAGAGTATATGTCATATACTATACAAGGGAAACTGTTTCCTATTGCTATTATACACCAAGATTTCCTAGTCTTTACAAGTAAAACTGTTAACTACTGCTGCTATGCACCAAGAGTGTATTTCCTAGACTATACAAGTGAAACTGTTTCCTATTGCTGCTATACACCAAGAGTGTATTTCCTAAACTTTACAAGGGAAACGGTTTCCTATTGCTGCTTTACACCAGAATTGCATTTCATAGACTATACAAGGAAGAGTGTTTCTTCTACTGACTTCTACTGATATGAATCCATGTATAGCATTTGTTTTCTAGACAGTTTCTTTTTGGAAGAACAGCATGATTGTTCTATAGAGAACACATGCGTCGCCTGGAGAATGTTGCGAGGAAATTATCTATTAAGATGGTTAACTTAAAATATGCATGTATAGAATAAAATTGACGCATTGGACATCTGCAGATCATAAATCATACTAAAGATGCGTTGGTAAATGTGAGAATACAATTGGAAAAAGGAAGACACTCCATAATATGCATGCTAATTGTATGTTATGTTCCTTGTATTGTTCAATATTACTGATAACTTGGTATAGGTTTTGCAAGATCGAAGTCAATCAGAGACAACGTTATAACCAATATATGCAAAGTCTGATGAAAATGCAGATGGGTGGAAAGACAGGTGAACGGAGAAGCGACATCTTAGGCTGTGATATAAAAGCTGCGTATCGGGTAAACCTAAACATTGGAATTCATCATGTTAGCTTTAGGAGTGGTTTCTGGTCAACACGTCGGGGGAAACAAATAAAAACTATAAAATAACATTCAAGTTATCAATAACCTAATATATGTTAGAGTCATCTGATTAACCCTTTCACACATCTACAGCAGACGACTGAAAAAAGGCAAGGCAATATATGGAAAATATCGATAAATGAAAGTAGAATTATTGAATAGAGTTGAAAACATTGTGATAAAAGGGAAATTGCTCATTATTTTGTCACAATGAGAGAGAGAAATATTAACCTGATACGTAATTCACTTTGAAAACATATGCGAGGAAATATGAAATATCTGGTCCATTTAGCCTCTACTTTACTGTTGATACAATACTAAAATATGTGTGGAAAGGATTGATTGTTTGTTTTGAACAATTTCTCATTTTTTTTCAAAATATTATCAAAAGTTGTCTGCTGCAAATTCATCAATTACAGGTTGTCTACCATGAAAACCACTGGTTACTAGAAAATCAACGAGAGCAAGGGTTCAACAAGGTTATTCGAAATGTCACAAAACGGCTCAGTAAATCTGGGAAGGTCGCATTTAACATGTACCACCCAAGTTGAACGGCCATAAATCGACTGGCAGTTTAAAAACCCTTCTTCCCACCGCAGTAAAATTATGCTTCAGTCTGTTTAGCGCGCCCTGGCTGTTTCCTTAATATTTTCCCCATTTTGCAGATGCATTTTTTACAGTTCTACAGCAGACAGTTTCTGAAAACATTGTGGCAAAAGGAGAAATTGCTCATAATGAGCAATTACTCTGTTTGCCACAAAGTGTTTATCTGTATTAACCCTTTCCCTCATATAGACGCTTTCTGACGCCTTTGCACAGACGGCTTTTTGAAAACATAGTGACAAAAGAAGAAATTGCACAAAACGTGCAATTTCTCCTTTTGCCACAATGTTTTCCACTTTTTGTCATAGGTTATCCATTCAATTATGGAGATTTTCTATGTTTTGACAAAATATGTTCAAAGTCGTCTGCTGCAGAATTGGCGTATGAGGGAAATGGTTAATATTTTCCCCAGATGCATTTTTTACAGTTCCACAGCAGACAGTTACTGAAAACATTGTGACAAAAGGAGAAATTGCTCATAATGAGCAATTTCTCCGTTTGCCACAAAGTGTTTATCTCTATTAAAAAAAAAATCCAGGTTCATTTGTAGAGATTTACCATATGTACGTCAATATTTTTTTTCAAAGTCGTCTGCTGCAGATTTGTTACATATGTCGGAAAGGGTTAAGCAAAAGATAGATATTTTAAAATAGTACAGGAAGAGAAGGAAATGTGTCGAAACAAAACGACTGTGACTTCCTTTGTCTATTTACCTCACTTTCTTTCCTTTTCTAATTCCTTGGATTCTATGAGAGTTTTACATCATTTGTCAACCGTTTTTCAGTTACGTAATAGTGGTATAATAGTACAGTAAACTGTTATTCATGAGTATTGGGTGAATAAGAAGAACAATCCGTTACGGTAACGTAACCATCTCCCACATACAGACACTTCCTGCAGTGGACGACTTTTGACATCAAATAGGTAGAAAGAAGAAATTGCTCATAATGAGTAATTTCTTCTTTTGACAGTGTTTTCAACTATTTTAACCCTTTCCCACCAGCAGACGTATTTTGACGCAATAGCAGCAGGCATCTTTTGAAAACATTGTGGCCAAAGGTGAAATTGCTCATGATGAGCAATTTCGCCTTTGGCCACAATGCTTTCAACTTTATTTAACAATTAAGCTATCTTTTATGAAGATTTTTCAGGTTTTTAAAGTCGTCTGCTGCAGATTTGTTGTATGTGGGAAAGGGTTTAGTAATCACACGTTCATTTTAAGAGGTTTTCCATAGTTTTTTCTAGATGTTTACAAAGTCTTTTGATGCAGAGTTGCAGTATGTGGAAAAGGGTTATAATATACCTTGTAGTGTTTTATGACTGCTCCAAGTACCTAGAATGTAATGTTTAGATGAAAATCCTGATTTTGATCAAGAAGAAAATAGCAGATGACATGAACACTGTGAGGTAAAAGCAGAAATTGCTTCAGGGCAAACGTTTATTCCTATTTTTATTTTTTTATTTTTCTGTCAGCTTCAAGTTACAATTATTATCACAATCTTTATTGATGCACTTTTATTATTAACAAGGTGCAAGTAAATCACCAATAAATTGATCACTTACCTAATGTCATCTGCCTTGAAAACATAGACAGAAAAAAATTGTATAACTGTTAAATATAAACACTTTGGGGGATTTCTTTAACCCTTGCCCCCTATATGGACGCTTTCTGACGCCTCTGCAGCAGACGGCTTTTTTGAAAACATAGTGACAAAAGAAGAAATTGCTCAAAACGAGCAATTTCTCCTTTTGCCACAATGTTTTCAACTTTTAGTCATAGGTTATCCATTCAATTATAGAGATTTTCTGGGTTTTTTGACATAATATGTTCAAAGTCGTCTGCTACAGAATTGTCGTATGAGGGAAGGGGTTAAAAAAAGCAGTAAAGATAAAAAATGTCTGACATGTCTGAATTTGAGAAATTAAAAAAAAAAATTGGACAAGAAGAAATTATCATAGTTAGCAATGTCTCTATTATCCTCAATGATTTCAACTTTGCATCAAAAACTCTGTCAAATGTTTTCAACTTAAGTCAACTTAATCCTTCCCCACCTGTACACGCAGTTTGACGCGCGTGCAGCAGAAAACATATGAAAACGTTGAGGCAAAAGGAAAAAAAATGCCCATAATGAGCAAGTACTCCTTTTCCCACAATGTTTTAAATGATATTCAATAGTTATAGATTCATTTAATCCATATTTTTGCCGAGATGCCTTCTTCCGTTTTGTCTTATGAGGGAAATGGATAAGAAATATCAGGGACCAGGTCAAATTGATTGATTGATTGATTGATTGGAGTTTAAAGCTGTTTTTCAATATTTTTTCAGTTATATCACGGCGGCCAGTTTAGCTACTCATGTGTTTCCTGACTTTCCCACACCATTATACTCTACGCAAAAAAACGTTCAAAGCAACTAGTTACTTTTCCACATAGACTGTTAGCCCATTGGTGGAAGACGAATGAAGTATAAATTTGTCATAACAATTTATGTAAAACGTCGGAAAGAATGTTGGCCGATCCGGCAACAGGTTAAAAGACACAAAATAAAATTCATTGAAACATCTGATTTCTTTTCCAATATCGCCTTCGTGTGTTTCTCTGTTTAACCCTTTCCCTCATATAGACGCTTTCTGACGCCTGTGCAGCAGACAGCTTTTTGAAAACATAGTGACAAAAGAAAAAATTGCACAAAACGTGCAATTTCTCCTTTTGCCACAATGTTTTCCTCTTTTTGTCATAGGTTATCCATTCAATTGTAGAGATTTTCTATATTTTGACAAAATATGTTCGAAGTCGTCTGCTGCAGAATTGTCGTATGAGGGAAATGGTTAAAGCTTTAAATTGGAAAACTGTAAGCATATATTAAACATATCAATGAAAACCAACCTTCAAGAATGAGCAATGACGCCTTGTGCTACAATGTTTTCAAATGCCGTCTGATGCAAAGTCGTCAAAAGCGTCTGTATGCGGAAATGGTTAACTTATGTATCAGAAAGTGTTCTCAAATAAAGGGTAGAATCTTTTTCTATTAGCAAACATTGTTTAAAAGGGAGATATCTTAAAAAATTAGCTTTTCCTACAATATCCGCAACTTTTCATGAAAATTATAGATCTACCTCCAAAATTCCAGATGGAGTCAAAAGCAGACGAATATCGGATCAGGGAAAAGTGTTTAATCTGTTTTGTGGCGAGACAGTCTAATCTAAAATGTCCTTAGCTTGCAGTGATGCAGAACTAAACCAAGAACTTGAAGAATCCTGGGTCATTTAAGAACATTCATCAATAATACTAGAAACCCCCTACAATTGATGAATGGAGTCTTCTATGCTCTATTTTGAACATTTGAAAGGAACAAATAAGTGGTTAATGAATTGAGCTTAGCTTATTTAACCTGTACTGGTTATATCCCTCGTGTTTCACCTAAGTACAAGAACATTATTCTTCCTGAAATTTGTTAATAGTTTACCTAATGGGATAATTAGCCCTTTCCCACAAAGATACGCTTTCTGATGCTTGTGCAGCAGATGATTTTTTATGTTACTGTGGTAAAAGGCTCATAATGAACATTTTCTCCTTTTGCTGTTTACAATAATACTTCCTTTATAAAGATTTTCTACATGTTGATCTTATGAGAGAAATGGTTAAGACTTGTCTGTTTTAAAAGGTAGGAGTTGAAAACATGGTAGGAAAAGGAAAATGTTCACGCTCCTATATAAAACAAGAGGGCCATGATGGCTCTGTAATGTGATTTGTCATGCCAACTACAATAACTCATTTTGCGGTCAGGTAAGCTATAATACCAAAGGTACAGTAAAGCTCCACTGCCACAGAGTGAAAACCCCACACCCTATGATGTCAGTCTTTTGTTAGGTCACCAAAGAAATGTTTATGTACCAGTTAGTTCTTAACAAGAACATTTCTTAGTTTCCCTATATATCTCTATGTAAAACAGGTGACCCCGGGGTGGGGCCATATTTGACCCAAGATGCATAATTTGAACACTCTTTGTAGAGGACCACTAATCAATGCTACAGACAAATATCTAGATTTTCAAAATAGCATATAAAGAAATCCTTTCGATGGCAACCAGAGTTCTACATGGAATTAATATCTTTGAACAACTTAGAAAGAGGATCACTCAAGGATCATTCATACCAAGTTAAATCAAAATCCATTCAATGGTTTAGGAAGAGATGTTGTTTAAAGAAATTATTGACGACGTACGATGTACAAAAGGCGATCACAACTGCTCACCTTGGAGATAAGCTTCCAATTGCAATGGTTTTGACCTTCACTTCTGACCTTGAACATTAATAGAGACCGACTTCTCATAATGAGGAACAAGTATGCCAGGTTTGATTATCCTCCGTTGTGCATATTTCTCTATATCATGCCCATAAGAAATTTTGAGAACTGACATTGACGCTGAAAATGATTTCATAATTGGGAACAAGCGTGTCAAATTTGATTATCCTTTACGGTGGTTTTCTTGCTGAGTCCTGCTTACAATACATTTTGATAATTGTCTACAGTGACCTTGACCTTTGGCATCGGACCCTGAAAATCAATTTGAACACGTATGATAGGTTTGGAGCTGTCAATATGTGTATTGCCATTCTTCTCATTAAAAGTGGTCATTTACGAGTATGTTTGCTAGCAACCTTGACCTTTGACCCTGAAAATCTTCTCATCATTTGGAACATGTACGCCACGTTTGGAGCAGTCAATATGTATGATTGATAGCTTTGTGTTTATTTCATGCAGTTTTCAACAGTAGTTTAGCTATATCACTGACAGTACACATTAAATTTATCGTTTTCTATACTGGCCATAAAAGCTCCAATGTTGATTGTTTTAAGGGTGACTTAACCTGTTCTAGGCTAAACACATGTCATACCCAAGGGAACTCCACCGGGAGTGCAACAAGTGAGATGAAAACCTGACCAAACATGTAAGTCAAGCATAGAAAAGGGCTACAAATCGTCCGGCTGAATATATTGCTAGAGTATTGTTTGTTGCACTCCTTTCCCACATACATGACATCTGAAGCAACAGGATGGTCATGATGGTCATATATCGCTCACCTGATTTATGGAACTTAGATAATGTTCACTGTATTTACTCCATACATTTAAGGAAAACAAACAATGGTGAGCCCAAAACACACCAAGTCTCCTTAACCGTAGCAGACGGAAAGACGGACGCACGTAATGAAACTATGCAACCGTGAAGAAAGACAAAACAATAAACAATTTTCCCCATGCAGACGACTTCTGGTGCCTTTGAAAAAAGTGGGAAATGATGAATTTGCTCAAATAAGGGTTTTCTCCGTTTTTTCCTCCCAATGTTCCGCTCTTCATAAAAACTATACCTATACCCCTATTCATTTACTTTTTGTTACTGTTTTTCCTCTGATGTTTCCAAAGCAGAAAACTCTGTAATAAGCATATCAATGAGAACAGTTAAAAGGTGAAAGCTTTTATCTGTGTTATGCAAACGCTAAGTGGTAAGGAATGCGCAGAACATTTTTATTCCTTTTAATAAACAATGATGAATTTTAAGATAAATAAATGTCAAGATTTGTAAATAAGAGTAATGGGCCTTAACATTTTTATTGAAATGCCTCCAGTATTAACGGGCTTACAAACATTAATATTTGAATAGGGATCTTAAAAAAAACAATCGCCAAAAAACCTTAAGACTTTTGCAACCAGTATCCATTTTGACCCTTAAGCGTGTAGGAGGCGCAGACCAGCGTTTTTCCACAGATATGATAATCAATCAAATGTTGATTTCACAGAGCAACGCTCAATTTTAAACCATTTAACCCTTTCCCTCATATAGACGCTTTCTGACGCCTCTGCAGCAGACGGCTTTTTGAAAACATAGTGACAAAAGAAGAAATTGCACAAAACGTGCAATTTCTCCTTTTGTCACACTGTTTTCCACTTTTAGTCATAGGTTATCCATTTAATTATAGAGATTTTCCAATATTTGACAAAATATGTTCCCCTGGTGGACATATTTACCAATGGATCTTAATAATATAAACACTCTTGGTAGAGGATCACCCAAGGAACATTTGTGCCAAATTATTTTAAAATCAGGCCTTTAATTATGTTTGTACAAGAAGGTTTTTATTTTATACATATATTTAAGGACAACAATTCCCTCTCCTGATGGACATGTTTTTTAATGAATCGGATTAATTAGAACAATATTGGAAGAGGGGTCACATTTGTGCAATATTATTTTCTAATCGGTACAGCGTTTTTGTACAAGAAGATTTTTTAGGTTTTCACAATAAATACATCTCAGGAAAACACAGTTCTAGTTGGAATCGAATTCCTTGAACAATATTTGACGAGGACCACCTAGGGAACCTTCTTGTGAACTCGGACCAGTAGTTTCAGAGAAGAAGATTTGAACGGACGCTAACCGGCGAGTGATCACAATAGCTCCCCTCGAGCACTGTGCTCATGTGAGTTAAACAAGAGTGCCGTGGAGCGAATGCAGTTTTAAACATTATTTCAGTTATATCACGGCGACTGTTCACCTATTCATGATCCCTAGGTAAACCATCTATGCGAATAAATGTGCCTTGTCCAAGGGCAATCCACTATGACCGTTGTGCCGCGACTGGGAATCGAACCCAGGCTGCGGTTTCATATTCCTGATGCTTACCACTCGAACACGTCGGATTCTCTGAATTTCTTGGTCCAAAAAGGGACATAACAATTAGTTTTAAAGTAAGATTAATGTCGCTTGGTATAGACATGCGTATTGTTTCTAGGAACATGTGTACACAGTTTCATTTGAATTTGTGCAACTGTTTTCGAGTTATACAGTAAGGTTAAAGTTTTGATGACGGCGCCAACAATATGGTATGACAATAGCCCGACTTATTTTCTTCAAAAAACAGACGAGATAAAAAGCAATGCATTTTGGAAAATAAAATAATGCTCATTTCAATATTTTCACAAAACTGAAAGTAACTTGTGATTGCTGAACAATGCATGGCAGACACACTACACAGAAGTGATCCAAGTGTCAAAATGTCACTGTTAAGGCATGCAACACAATCATTATCTGCTGCAATTTAGTTGCTTAACCCTTGAAAACCAATAGATGTAATGTAAGCTCTAGTCTCTTTCAGTTAAACTGGTCGTGGATTTCAAAGCAAAGGAAATTATGTGGATTTAACATACAATGTCCAAGACGATTTCTGATGCATTTTTATTGGTACGATGTGACAAAATATATATAAATAACCAATACCAAGTACAGAAATAGAAAACAAATTTATTTGAGCGGTGCCCCTGAAAAACCAACCTTAACGTAATTATGACAATTCTGGAAAAAAGACCTGCCTTTGTTCAGGCTTAGGAACCAAATAGATACTGCTATACAGCATTTCTTTGAAACCTTCTGTACCTTATTGACTAAAACTGAAGTGCCAGATCAGCGTCTACACTGATCACAAATACCTTCAGGTTGATTTTCACACAGCTATGCTCATTTCATCTTTCAAAGGTCAATTGAAACTTGGCTAGAAGCACTATCCCCGTATGTGACGGAAACAGTTTGTAAAAAACATGTCAGAATAAATAATATTCGGAAAAGGAGAACTTGCACATAATGAGCCATTTCTTTGTTCCCACAATGTTGTGTGATCTGCATCATTCAATTAATCAATTCAGTTTTGTTTTTTTATTTGTAAATTTCAAATAAAACATTTTAGCTAATGGAATACATGTGATAAGACATGTTATATAACTTGGGGACTTATGATCCTTTGAAAGATGTGAAATGTTCCTTCATTTTCCATTGCAAATTACTTGTCTAATAATAAATGTCTTTTCCAAAGTTCTAAAGACAACTGACAACAATTGTACCAATAACAAAACCTAAATCAGTAAATGGCAATTTGTAATTATCTGTATGGTTAAAGGTAAATTTTTAATTAGCACGTAGTTCAAAGCATATTCAAAAGATAATAATGACATGGCTGGATTAACCAAACACAAATTAAACTTATTCAAAAACGCCCATTTAAATTATGTTAAGTTTCCCTGAAGCAGACAATATCTGAGGCCTTTTGAAAACATTGAGGCAAAAGGAGAAATTGCAATAAAACGAGCAATGTCTCCTTTGGCCATAATGTTTTTAACTCTATTTCATAATTATGCTTTATTTTTTTTTGTGTTTTTCCATAGTTTTGCTTCAGACTTTTTATATGTGGGAAAGGGTTAAAGCAGGTGACCCTAGAAACATCAGATCAGGTCAACTATAAATGAATGATCCCATCAATAATTACTTTCATGAAAACAAAAAGATCCATTTTGAATTAAGTGGAAAGAACACAGTGGTTCAACTTAAAGAAAGATGCAAAAATTAAGAATCAAGCAATTTTGAGTCAACTGATAAATACAAACTCCTTTTTAAATCCTTTTAAAGGTTTTATACCATATGCTTTATTTTAACTGCAACATAAAACTAGTCTGCATGAATTCCTGAAAATTTAGAGCTTATTTGTAGCTACCAAAATTCACTGGAATAGATTTTTCTCGGAATTTAAGTAAACCATGATTGAGTGAATCAATTCTATACATCCCAAGTCTCTTATAGTTTAATGGTTGAATATACAAAATGTTGGATTTGTTTCCATGCTCAAATAAACATACATTGACACTTTCTAACCACTCGCATCACTGTAATGGAGAAAACCTGCATAAGACACCTTTCCGACATTTGCCCTCATATAATAGTAAAATTAAGGAAACACAACATGTTGTATGAAATGATTTATATGTAACATAAAGAAATATTTAATAAGTCCAATCTTTGTAAGGGTATGAAACCTCATACACATATTTCGCTCCTTGATGTGTGAAAAGTATTAACTGTATAGATCATCGTCTCCATCTTCAAACTGACCGCCACCTGGTCGTTCCTGGTTTGGTCCTTGATTGCCACCCTGTCCTGGGAATCTGGAAATAAACAAAAATTTCATTAACTTATTACCAGATATTATATCATAGCTTTTAAAAGTCTTGTCTGCTTTGAAAATATTGTTGGGATAAATTGAACAAGAGGGCCATGATGGCCCTAGATCGCTCACCTTAATTATACAATGTACTGCAATGCAAAACACATCAAGACAATTATTCTGAATGCAACCTCCACAGTGTTAACAAGATTTTCCTTCATTTGGCCTAGTGATCTACTTTTTGCTCAAAGTAAAAAAAAAAAGTTTCATCATGCTCAAGTTGAGAATGCAGTATCCAATTTGTTAACAAGTTTTTTCTTCAATTGGGTCTAGTGACCTAGTTTTTAACCGGCCATGACCCATATTCGAACTTGACCTTGACATCTTTAAGACAAACATTCTGACAAAATTTCAAACTGATGCGGCCTCTAAGGTTTAACAAGATTTTCCTTCAATTTAACCTAGTGAACTACTTTTTACCCAACATGACCTACGTATCATCAAGACAAACATTCTGATAAAGTTTCAATATGCTCAATTTGAAAATGTGGTCTCCAGAGTGTTAACAAGATTTCCCTTCAATTTGACCTAGTGACCTAGTTTTTGACCTCATATGGCCCAGTTTCAAACTTGTCCAAGATTTGATGGAGATGAATGTTTTGATAGACTTTCATGAAGATTAGATGCAAAATGTAGCCTGTAGAGTGTTAACAAGAGCAAATGTAGACGACCCACGACGGCCGGACGCCGGACAAAATGTGATCACAATAGCTAACCTTGCACTTTGTGCATAGGTGAGTTAAAAAGAGAGCCTGAAAGGTCACTGGAGTACCCTGGCTCTGTTTGATAAAGTGTTCATAAATAAAAAAAGAAGTTATTTGTAGTCCACAAGTTCTTTTAAGATGTGACTGAGTTTTTGAAACACTAATCCATATACTGGAAATTAGTAAAGATATCACTGAGACAAAACATCCTGACCAAATTTTATCATTTTGGAACAAAAAAATGCAGCCTCTAGAATGTTCAAAACATTTTTCTTAAATCTGGCCTAGTGACCTGTTCAAGTAAAGAACATGGATCCCCGAGAGAGTCTTCAATATCTTTTTGACCCGCCATTCTTATTTGAACTCGGCCTAGATGATTAATATCAAGATGAACATTCTGATCAAGTTGCAACCTGCTAAAGTAAACAAGTAACTGGAGGATTGCAAGCAATACCATAGTCCCCTACCGGTTTGCACTTTTGAGTCAAAAATTAGGCAAGCAAGAGTTATGGTTCATGTCCACTGCACTCCCCCTTGATGAGATGCATCCATGTGTGAAATTTCATAACCATAGCTAGTACAGTTTTGGAGATATGCTCCGGACAAAAATCAAGTATGAAAATAAAGAAAGGGAAATAACTCAAAAATTAGGGAAGCAAGAGTTATGGTTCATATGCACTGCACTCCGCATTGATGAGATGTATCCACATATGGAATTTCATAGACCTAGGTAGTATAGTTTCGGAGATATGCTCCGGACAAAGAACTGGATTCCGCCCGCGCAATAACTCAAAAATTAATCAAGCAAGAGTTATGGTTCATCTGCACGGCAACCCCCCTTGATGAGGTGTATCCATGTGTGAAATTTCATAACCATAGGTAGTATAGTTTTAGAGATATGCTCTGGACAAAAATCAAGTATGAAAATAAAGAAAGGGAAGTAACTAAAAAATTAGGCTAGCAAAAGTTATGGTTCATGTCCACTGCACTCCCCCTTGATGAGATGCATCCATGTGTGAAATTTCGTAACCATAGCTAGTACAGTTTTAGAGATATGCTCCGGACAAAAATCAAGTATGAAAATAAAGAAAGGGAAATAACTCAAAAATTAGGCAAGCAAGAGTTATGGTTCATGTCCACTGCACTCCCCCTTGATACGATGTATTCATGTGTGAAATTTCATAGCCATAGCTAGTATAGTTATGGAGATATGCTCCGGACAAAAATCAAGTATGAAAATAAAGAAAGGGAAATAACTCAAAAATTAGGCAAGCAAGAGTTATGGTTCATGTCCACTGCACTCCCCCTTGATACGATGTATTCATGTGTGAAATTTCATAGCCATAGCTAGTATAGTTATGGAGATATGCTCCGGACAAAAATCAAGTATGAAAATAAAGAAAGGGAAATAACTCAAAAATTAGGCAAGCAAGAGTTATGGTTCATGTCCACTGCACTCCCCCTTGATGAGATGCATCCATGTGTGAAATTTCATAACCATAGCTAGTACAGTTTTGGAGATATGCTCCGGACAAAAATCAAGTATGAAAATAAAGAAAGGGAAATAACTCAAAAATTAGGGAAGCAAGAGTTATGGTTCATATGCACTGCACTCCGCATTGATGAGATGTATCCACATATGGAATTTCATAGCCATAGCTAGTACAGTTTTGGAGATATGCTCCGGACAAAAATTTGCCGGACTGACTGACTGACTGACTGACTGACTGACTGACTGACTGACAGATGGACTGACGGACTGACGGACGGAGTGCAAACCTAATAGTCCCCTTCGGCACGCCGGTAGGGGACTAAAAATGCAGCATTTTGAGTGTACACACAATCCAAACTTGGCCTAGATATAAAAACAAACAAACTGACAAAGTTTGATGAAGATAAGAAGAAAATGTTGGTCTTAAGTGTGTACACAAGCAACATGTTGATGCCACACAAAGGGCACTTAGTGCCGAGGTAGCTAAATTACTTGCTAACTGGCAAGGAGAATTTGCTATAAATGATTTATAAACTTTAAAGTTTCATAACGAAACCGTAAATCCCTGCCACATCAAAAGACAAAGCCAAATGATGGACAGGTTAAATAAATTAATCAATTAAACAAAACAACAACGCTTTCTGTATATTCACCAATGCTGTTTTGTGTGTAATTCACATTAAAAATATATCTCAAATGAATGAGTTTATTAACTGTTATGCTACACTTTACTAAACTACTACAGAAGTAGAGCTCCAGATAATGTGCATGTTGTTTCATGTTCATCAAGGGTGATTTAACCTCCAAACTCTACAGAGTGGGTACTCGATGAGACTACACTTTTCAGAACCTGTGATAAATGGTTAAATGATGCCGTTAGAGATACTGTTGGTCAAATACTTCTACTCCTCCCTATCCAGACCTGGGAAGAGTTTATAGCATGGAATGAATTATTGTCGATTTTTTTCCCTGAAAAATATGCAGGTGAGGACGACTGTTAAATGTTGTGGCATAATCCATCACTATGGGTAAAATGCAAAGTTGGCACTTGCCAATGACTTTAATGGAATCCCAAAAGTTTTGAGTCTAACTGTGTTCCGCGTTATCAGCTTGTGTTTGCGACATATATACGAGAGAAGGAGATGGGGCCATGACAATTATACCTCACAGCTGCAGACCTCCCAGGGTAACAAACATTAACTGTCAATCATAAATACATCAAATAACACAGGGGAAATAACCGCTTCCTAAACTATGCATGTTTTACAGTGATGGAGTAATTGACCTTTACACATCAGAAAATATTTTAACACCCTTTCCCCTCATAAACTGTTAATTGTTTAGTCTTGAAATAGAAATGAAAACATTGTCGGAAAAGTAAATGTTTATTATGTTACAACGAAAAATGCCTGTATCATGGAAAAGGTTTGAGAATAAATCGGTTTTACTAACAATTAATGTCACCAATCAACTACAGTGATCGTTAATTTGTTGAATATTATTGACAGATCATTTGCAGATTATAAATGATATAACCTGTACAAAAAAGACAAATTTGAATTTTGTACAATTCAAAAACCTTCATTTAAAATCAATGGATCCTACAGCTGTAAAAACAACATTAAAGACATGTATTCATTGCACAGTATCAATCTTAATAAAAGATTTAACAAATATAATCTTTACCTTAACAGTTGAGTTTACACACAATAATAATTCTCAGTTTAATCCTTTCCCTTGTAACGGAGGACATTTGCTGCCAATTTTCAGATTTTCATTTTATTTGTTGTATTTTATTTTTCCCTTATTAAAATGTTTTCAAAAAGGTGACCCAAAAGTTCCTTTAAGGTAAATGGTTAAACAATCGAACAAATTCAGCAATTCAAGGTATAAATGACACAGTGTTTGGGTAATAGTCTTCTACAGTGTTGACATTAATATTTAAACATACATATCAATTTTGAGCCAACATTCATCACCTGTCACTTTGTATTTTTCATGTTCATGTATAACCACGAACAATAAAGAATACCAAATGAAATAAACATCAAATTTGTCAAAATGTCGCCTTGTTTACTGTTATTTACTATACATTACACACACACATTTACATACTAACTAGACATTTGAACATTTTTTTTTAAAAGGCTACAATTGGACATCAATTTGAGTCACACCACAAGAAAATCTAACTTAAGGACTCTGTAATCAGAGTTGATCAAGATCAAGATCAGCCAGCACCTTTTTGAAGGCATATTTTTTTTACCAAGAAGACAGAGAGTTTCAATGTGATACCCAAGTATTTACAGAAATAGAAAAGTAGACCAAAACTTTACTCTTTTTTGAAAATGGGAAATGATTTTTATTAAATGCATGTCATGGAGCAAAACTTTTGAACCCGGAGATATGAGAAGTGTTTCAATACAGTACCTGAGGAAGTAACATTGCCCTAAAAAATTTGCAATTCATGCCGAGTCAAGTACAATGACTCTTCTAAGTCTTCAGATAGTCAAGCTAAAAATCTAACTACCAGTATGTTATTTAATTGATATTGCCATTAGTTTCAAACCATCAGTCCAGTTTTCCAGAGCCATGGCTCATTTGATTAACTAACAAGAGCGCCAACTGTCACAAAATACGCCCATCCTGTTTTTTTTTTGAGATCAAGTATAGTGATAACTGGTTGTAAATCAGGCAAATTTAGAGAGTGGACACTGTTAATACAGTCTTGGCCATTTCGAGGGACATTAGTGTGGAGTGACTAAGATAACATTAAACCTGACAAAGATATTGTGCCCATCAACATATTGTCTAAATTTGGGGATGATCAAATAAAATGACTCAAGCGATATGGCTGATTGTCAGAGATATTATGCCCATACACATTCTGACTAAATTTGGTGATGATTATATAAAGGCTTCAGAAGTTATTGATCAGACAAGACCGATTTGAGGTAATTTCTATAATTAAACGGCAATAACTCTCCGAGTGACTAAAGCGACATGACTGGTAATCCAACTTGTCCCGAGATATTATGTAAATACAAATTCTGACCAAATTTGGTGGTGATTGGACAAAGACCTTCTAAAATTATTGAGCGGACAAGACTGATTTTTGGTAACTTCTGTCATTAAAGGGCAATAACTCTTGAGTGACTACAACGATATTGTACTTGTCAGAGATATTATGCCAATACACATTTTGATCAAATTTGGTGATGATTAGACAAAGGCTTCTAAAGTTATTGATCAGATAAGATCAATTTTAGTTTATTTCTATAATTAAAGAGCGAACCTCTCTCGAGTGACTGGAGCGATATGGCTAGTTATCGAACTTGTCCAAGATATTATGCCAATACACATTTTGACCAGATTTTGTGATGATTGGACAAAGGCTTCTAAAGTTATTGGGCTGACAAGACCAATTTGAGGTAATTTCTATAATTAAAGGGTAATAACTCTCGAGTGACTAAAGCGATATGGTTAGTTAAAAAACATGTCCAAGATATTATGCCTATACACATTCTGACCAAATTTGGTGATGATTGGACAAAGGCTTCTAAAGTTATTTGGCTGACAAGACCATTTTTAGGTTATTTCTATAATTATTATGCGATTACTCTCGAGTGACTAATGCAATATGGCTAGTTATCGAACTTGTCCAAGGTATTATGCCTATACACATTCAGAATAAATTTGGGGATGATGGGTCAAAGGCTTCTTAAGTTATTTGGCTGACAAGACCAATTTTTAGGTAATTTCAATAATTAAAGGGTGATAACTCTAGAGTGAATAGAGCAATATGGCTATCAAATTTGTCCAAGATATTATGCCAATACACTTTTCTGACCAAATTTGGTGATGATTGGACAAAGGCTTCTAAATTTATTCAGCTGACAACATACTGGACACCACCCAACCACAGGTGAAACTAATACGTTCCGCCGTTTTGGGGAAAAAACGGGCGTATAAAAACACAATTTGAACTTTTTTCATTTATCTCTTTCCCATATACAGACACTTTTAATTGGGAAATCTTAGCAGCAGACGAAAAAGTTTTCAACTTTATTCATTAATTGATTTTACGTTCATAGAGTTTCCATATATGTTTTTAAGTCATATATATTAGATTTGTTGTTGTTGGGAAATGGTTAAATGTCATATGAAATGCATTCTAATCATTCTAGAACCCCTCTCTCAACAATAGATCCCTTGCTACTTGTGTAGATTAAGATCAAGCTGATTAAAGGGGTCCAAAAATGTTTAAATTCAAATTAACAAATACTTGAGCAGTGATTTGTGAAAACGAATCTTAAGGCTTTCTGTAACCAGTATAGATTCAGATCAGCATGCACTTATGAGTTGTCTTAATAAGTTCAATCATCTTATACTTTGGTATTGAGCAGAAATGGATTTGACCTTTAAATCCCCTGTGACCCTAAAACCAAGAGGACCAAAATGGCCCTAAATCGATAACCTAAGTGATAGTATAGTAACAAATGTGTAACTGCTAATATGGGGGAAAATTTGATCCAAGAGTGGAAAAAAAATGCAAGGAGTTGTTGATATTGTAAATGAAACAGCATATCACTAAATGACATTGGAAAAGAGGTATTTAATCATTAAACAATTTGAAAGAGGACCATCAAAGAAGCATTACTGTGAAGTTTGGTTGATATTGTAGAGTGAATGCTGTTTGAAGCTAAAAGTTTGTTTTACTCCGTTTCTTATGCCACCTGGCAACTATCTTTTTTCACCAATTGATGAGGATTGATTAAATTATGAATTGGGTCACAAGGAAATATCTTGAAATCAGAACTTTAATAAGAATTGAATTATAAAGTTTTGTCATTTTGCCCCTTTCCTGATGCCTCTTGGCTGCCATTTTTTTTACAACCAATCAATATGGCTTCCACATTTTTGGAAGAGAAAGCGAGCCACTCAAGGAATATTTCTACCAAACTATCTTGGAATCAGACAAGGGGATTTAGAGGTAAAGAATTTTAAAGTTAGAGCATTTGTCTCCCTTTTTGATGCCTGGCAACTTAAGTGTTTTTTATAGAACTTATATCTATGACCCATTTTGATACATAAGGAACATTCCTGTGAAGTTTGGTTGAAATTGGTCAAGTGGATAAGGAAAAGATGTCAATTCAATGTCTTTCAACCAATCAATATGGCTTGACAACAATTATGAAGAGGGTCATTGAGGGATTGTTTCTGCTAAATTATTTTGAAATGCGACAAGCCCCTTCATAATAATGGAATTTTACATTTTTTGTCATTCTACCCCTTTTCAACCAATCAATATGGCTTGAACAATTTTTGAAAAGGTTCACCCACCAAATCATATTGGAAACCAATAAGCTGATTAAGAGCAGACTTTTTTTTAAAGACTGGTCATTTTAAAGTTTCCCATAAAATTTAAATCCTTGATCAATTTTGAAAGAGGACCACCATAGTAATATTCCTGTGAAGTTTGGTTGAAATTGGTCCAATTGGTCCAGTGGTTTAGGAGATGTTGTTTGAAGCTGAAAGCTAACGGCGACGGATAGTGATCTGAATAGATTGAAGACTTTTGGTGAATCAGCCAGTAAAGGGTTAAAAATTTTGTTTTTGGCCTTGATAGGGTCTGGAATAATCCTTTAAACACTACACCACACAGACCATTATTTGGACACAAGAAAACCTGTCATCAGGACTTGTTGATCAATGAATATTCAGACAAGCCTTGCAGTCTGATAATCTTTTTTATTTTCCATATCTCCTTTTTCATTCAATCATTCTACATTCTCTATAACCAGTAAATGACAATGCACATGAGCAATATATGACCATGATACACATTAATTTAAAAACATTCAAAAGGCAGGATTATGACCAAAATAGCTAAATTGTGATAGAATCTTACCTAAAGTTTCCTCCAAATCCTCTGCTCTGTTGTAGGGTTTGTGCAAACATTTCATATTTCCTGATATCATTATCACTAACAGATCTTCGGGCAAATTTCATTGCCTCTTCAAAGTGAACTCTTGTAATTTCTGGAACGGGATCATAGTCTTCTGTTTCCTGTAAGGGGGAAAAGATTTCATGAATAATTTCCGTTCTCAAGACCGAAAAAGACTGTCAAAGTTTTTTTTACTATTCCCTGATATAGACAACTTTAGATGCTTTTATAGAACAAGAGGGCCATGATGGCCCTGGATCGCTCACCTTAATTATACAATGTACTATAATGCAAAATACATCTGGACAATTATTCTGAATGCAACCTCCACAGTGTTAACAAGATTGTCCTTCATTTGGCCTAGTGATCTATATTTTTTTACCTGATATGACCCATATTCCAACATGGACTAGATATTATCAAGACAACATTCTGACAAATTTTCAACTTGCTCAAAGTAAAAATGCGGCCTCCGGAGTTTGAACAATATTTTCCTTTATTGACCTTGTTTCTGACCCTACATGATCCATATTCGATCTTGGCTTAGATATCATTTAGATAAACATTCTCATAAAATGTCAAGCTGCTGTAGCAAGACAGAGTTAACAAGATGTTCCTTCAATTTGGCCTAGTGATCTAGTTTCTGACCCAATATGACCCATATTCGAACTTGACCTAGATATAATTCAGATAAACATTCTGACCAAATTTCAAGCTGCTGAAGCAAAAAATGTGGCATCCAAAGTGTTAACAAGATTTTCCTTCAATTTGGCCTAGTGACCTAGTTTTTGACCCTACATGATCCATATTCGAACTTGGCTTAGATATCATTTAGATAAACATTCTCATAAAATGTCAAGCTGCTGTAGCAAAAAAATCGTCTTCTACAGAGTTAACAAGATGTTCCTTCAATTTAGCCTAGTGACCTAGTTTCTGACCCAATATGACCCATATTCGAACTTCCTAGATATCTTTAAGACAAACATTCTGACAAAATTTCAAAGTCACCTAGTGACCTATTTTTTGACCCAACATGACCCTTGATCGAACTTGACTTACATATCATCAAGAAAAACATTCTGATAAAGTTTCATCATGCTAAAGTTAAAAATGCAGTATTCAGAGTGTTAACAAGATTACCCTTCAATTTGGCCTAGTGACCTAGTTTTTAACCCGGCATATTCAAACTTGGCCTAGATATCATTTAGACAAACAGTCTGACCAAATTTCAAGCTGCTTAAGCAAAAAATGCGGCATCCAAAGTGTTAACAAGATTTTCCTTCAATTTGGCCTAGTGACCTAGTTTTTGACCCTGCATGGCCCATATTCGAACTTGACCTAGATATCATTTAGCTCAACATTCTGACCAAATTTCAAGCTGCTGAAGCAAAACATGCGGCTTCTACAGTTAACAAGATTTTCCTTCAATTTGACCTAGTGACCTAGTTTCTGACCCAATATGACCCATATTTAAACTTGACCTAGATATCTTTAAGACAAACATTCTGACAATATTTCAACATGCTCAAGTTGAAAATGTGGCCTCTACAGTGTTAACAAGATTACCCTTCAATTTGGCCTAGTGACCTAGTTTCTGACCCGATATGACCCATATTCGAACTTGACCTAGATATTTTTAAGACAAACATTCTGACAAAATTTCAAACTGCTGAAGCAAAAATTGCGGCCTCTAGAGTGTTAACAAGATTTTCCTTCAATTTGACCTAGTGACCTATTTTTTGACCCGACATGACCCATGTTCGAACTTGACCTACATATCATCAAGACAAACATTCTGATAAAGTTTCAACATGCTCAAGTTGAAAATGTGGCCTCCAGAGTGTTAACAAGATTTCGCTTCAATTTGACCTAGTGACCTCGTTTTTGACCTCATATGGCCCAGTTTCGAACTTGTCCAAGATTTGATGGAGATGAATGTTCCGATACACTTTCATGAAGATTGGATGCAAAATGTAGCCTGTAGAGTGTTAACAAGCTGAAATGTTGACGACGCACGGACGCCGGACAAAATGTGATCACAATAGCTCACCTTGCACTTCGTGCATAGGTGAGCTAAAAAGACTTAATATAAATTGGAAAAGGAGAATTTCATAAAAACAAGTAATTTTTCCACAAGGGGAGCACCAAGGAGGGTAGTCCTTGCTAACGCTTTTATGTATTGCAGTCTCTTCTAGGATTCGAAAACAAGGGATGAATTTTATCAGAAAATTGAGACATTTTCCTTCTTTGCCTTTGTTGAAAAATTCTCCCTTCCACCCCCTCCTAGAATAGACACTGGTTTTGTGTGACGCGACCAGAGATTGAACCCTGGCAGACACTTTAATCTCAACACCACAGAGATCGCTTTTTTAACGGCAGAAATATATTGAATGGAAAAAACATTATTTTATGTCGTTTATCAGATTTCTTTCAAACTGCAGACAAAAACCAGAATTTATTTCTCATACCATATCATATGCTCTCTTCCAATCATAACACATCTGAAACAAGTGTAGATCCAGATTAACCTGTCCCATCCAAAGTTCAATCTTAATCTACTCGCGTTCTCTAATTAGTAACAGCAAATTTTGAAAAAGAAATCTAAAAAGTTAAGTTCATATAGCATAGATGTGCAGATAAATTTAATTTTAACACTATTAACTAGATAACAACAGGTGACATCTCTTTTCCATGCAATATCTCTTATTATCCAACCAAATCCTATGATGTGGGTAGTCAAAATAATTGTCTCATTGAGTCAATTCTTTTAAATACTCACAACATGGGGTTAGGTTAAAATAAAGGTTTTTTAAACATGCAAAATGCTCCTTATTTAGAGTTCCGACAAACATATGTTTTTTCTGAAGCAAGGGTCATATACTCACCATATCAGCATCAGGATTTTCTTGTCTTAGTCGTTCTTGACGAATCTCTGCCTCGATACACAATCTGATAGCTAGTTTACATGCTCTTTGACAGATTTCTGTTAAATCAGCACCAGAGAAACCATGGGTCACCTTGGCTAGGTAATCTAAGTCAACATCCTAAAGAAAACAAATTATTCACATAATCATTTTAAATAAACACTTTTATCATTCATATTATATAAATTTTCAGAAGTTAAGGACTATCCAAAAACCTACATCAGTCTGTGACATAGACAGACCTAGATTTTTTTCTATTAGAAAGGTATTCATTCAATGGTTTTGCAAGTTTCAAGAAAATGGATTTAAACATTATAATAATGTCCATTAGCATAGGACTATCATACTATAAAAGCAGATTTTTGTTCCCCATCAAATATTATTCATTCATTCATGTAAAGAATTTTAAAGATTCTAACACAAGTTGAAATAGAAATACCAATATGTCAGTTTGAAGAGTGACAGACAGGCATACGCACAACAGACAATGCACTTTATCAAAAGCTAAAAATGAAATAAATACAAAATAGAGCCTTTTGATTGAAGACAAAATAACCTTTAAAAAAAAAAGTATTTAAAATAATGTTGAATGGGAACCCTCATTCTTTCCAGACTACCAGACCTCTGCTTAATTCATCCCAAATCTTACCTGTGCTACTGGCGATTTTCTGATATTGGCTTTAAGGATATTAATTCTGGATTTTTCATCTGGTAGTGGGATATAGATAAGCTGGTCCAGACGGCCAGGTCGGAGAATAGCTGGATCTATGATGTCGGGTCTAAAAACGAAATATTACACAATGGTTAATCAAAGTCATCCTTTAGAAAATCTAAAACAAGAGGCCCATGAGGGCCTATGCTCTACTGGTATGGTTCTTTGGTCATTTTCAATCCAGAGCATGTATGTATGGTGAAGATCGGATAGTAAATGGAGGCTCTTTGTGTTCACAAGCTGTATTATAGCAATTTTTACAATTTCATGGGCCATAATCCAGTCTTGCATGGGCGGATCTAGCTGGTTTTCAAAAGGAACCAAGCTCTCATCAATATTTAACTACTATCTAAGTTTGGTGAAGATCAGATAGTAAATGGAGCCTCTATTGTGTTCACATGCTCAATTATAGCAATTTGGACAATTTCAAGGGCCATAATCCAGTCTTGCATGGGCGGATCTGGCTGGTTTTCGAAAGGAACCGAGCTCTCATAGATATCTAACTACTGTATAAGTTTGGTTGAGATACAATCAAACGTGAAGACTGTATCGTGTTAACAAGCTCTTTTATAGCAATTTTGACCATTTCAAGGGCCATAATCCAGTCTTGCATGGGCGGATCTGGCTGGTTTTCGAAAGGAACCGAGCTCTCATGAATATCTAACTACTGTATAAGTTTGGTTGAGATACAATTAAAAGTGAAGACTGTATCGTGTTAACAAGCTCTTTTATAGCAATTTTGACCATTTCAAGGGCCATAATCCAGTCATGCATGGGCGGATCTGGCTGGTTTTCGAAAGAAACCGAGCTCTCATGGATATCTAACTACTGTATAAGTTTGGTTGAGATACAATCAAACGTGAAGACTGTATCGTGTTAACAAGCTCTTTTATAGCAATTTTGACCATTTCAAGGGCCATAATCCAGTCATGCATGGGCGGATCTGGCTGGTTTTCGAAAGGAACCGAGCTCTCATGGATATCTAACTACTGTATAAGTTTGGTTGAGATACAATCAAAAGTGAAGACTGTATCGTGTTAACAAGAAATTGTTTACGGACGCACGGACGCACGCACGCACGGACGACGGACACATCGCCACGACATAAGCCCTTCTGGCCTTTGGCCAGTAGAGCTAAAAATTACAAAATGATTCTAATACACATTATGGGAAAAGAAATAATTGCTAGGCATCAATTTCTGCTTTTTAATATTTTCAAATGTTTCTAAAGGCTGTCTGCCGAGATGCATTCAATCTTGCTCATCCGAGAAAAAGTTAAATTATTCATAACCACCTAATAATATACTTATTTGAGTGGACTGGTACAAATTTAATTTCAATTGGTACTGTGTGGTTTGTAACTTTATAAATTTCAATAATTTTTTCATGTCATGAAAATGAACTTACTTTCTTTAAAATAAAAAATAAATTTACCATATGGGCATTATGTGGTTATCTTCGCATTAATAATTAAATTGTTTAAATGACTTTGCATTATTAGTTTAATGAAAATCATGAACATACCTGTTGGTTGCACCAATAATAAATACATTTTTCTTTGCATTCATGCCGTCCATTTCCGTCAAAAGCTGGTTGATAACTCGATCAGCAGCACCACCTGGAAAATGCAATTAAAATACTGTCAGAGCTTTTCCCCCCCAACTGTTTTACATGACATAATATTTTAATTTGTCTGCTTTAAAAAAAAGCTGTTGATGAAATAGTTATTGGAATTACAATAGTTTAAAAAGTCATTCAATATCTAAACTTCAAATGTCTATTTTCGTATCAGTTTAATTATCATATTGTAGTTCTCTAAATGTTTTATTCTTTACTCAAGATGTTTAAAGTTCTAAATCATTTAGGTATAACATGTCAGATAACTATGTATCACTAGATGTTAATTCAGTTTTGGCCAAACAAACTTCTGATACAATGCAATTTCTCTTTTTCCCACAATGTTATCAAATGGTATCAGTTTAAAAGATGTGTTTGTGAAACACTGATGGAAACATCTAGAATACACATGTGAAGTATGGTAGCCGTACCTGTTATGGTTCAAAAGTAGTGGTCAAGGTTAAAGTTTTTTTCGACAGACAGACAGGCCAAAAACTAGATGCCCACCGAATCGGTGATTCCGGGGGCATAAAAATAAAAAGATTACTCTAGATCTTTGTACTTACCTCCGTCACCAGCATTGCCACCTCTTGATTTTGCAATGGAGTCCAATTCATCAAAGAACAGAACACAGGGAGCAGCTGATCTAGCCTGAAACAAAACAGTTCACAGATTGTCTTAGTTTTCTTTGTATTTTTAAGGTATTATTAGGGTTAAACACCATTTTCAACATTTTATCTGTTATGTCAAGGCGACAGAACACCTATATATGATCCCTTGGTGACAAACAGGTTCTAGACTAGGAATTTGTCTTGCTCAAGGGTCCACCTGGACCAGCTTGAGGTAGGATCGAACTCGGGAGGCCCACTCTCAAATTCTAACCAACTGGCCTCAGTGATTTCATATGAGAGATGAATAAAAAAACAATGCACTTCAACAGCAGGGATAAAGGGAACACAAATATCAAATTATTCAGAGGGTCCAGATGATTTTCCTCTGATGTTTTCAAAGCTGATGTCCTTAGAAAATTATAACATAACATAATTTAATTTCATTAACACCAAACTTTATACCTACTGAAGTAATGTTCTTAAATCTATATTTGACCATTTAGGGTGAGTTTTTAAGAGAAATATTAAGAAGCAAAGACCACTTTACAGCCCCTCATCGCAATCAATTATTTTTTCAATATTTATTATTATCTTCTATGTTTAAACAAATTTGTATACAGTTGTCTCCACTTACCTTATCAAAGATCTCTCTAACGTTAGCCTCTGATTCACCAAACCACATAGTCAACATTTCTGGTCCTTTAACCGAGATGAAGTTAGCCTGACACTCATTAGCAATAGCCTTAGCCAATAGAGTCTTACCACACCCAGGGGGTCCATAGAACAAAACACCTTTGGATGGAGTCATACCAAACTTCAAAAACTTCTCTGGATGTTCTACTGGATACTGTAATTTAAGTTTTCCAATTTATACCACTTTGTCATATTGACATTTAAAACTGCTGCATCTACCAACTTTTAAAACATTAAGAGGAAAAGGAGAAATCGCTTAAAAATGAGCCATTTATCTTGGTCCAAAAATGGTTTCCTTTCTGTATTCAATTTATTCTTCATATTTATTAGATTCAATATTTGTGCAACAGGTGACTTGTTAACAGAAGTCTGATAATACTGTACCGGATTAACAATATAAAATGTTTAAAGTGAAAGATTTACACAACCATTTCAAGTAATTAATCCTTGTACATATGTGTCACTTGTCAATGACTATAACTAATTATATCAAATTGTGAAGGACAGACAGATGACCAAATGGTGGAAAGGTGATCCCTTAGTGTCACCCTCCAATGGAAGTTAATTGGATGACATGCATTAATATATAATTCTATAAATGTCTGAACAACTGACTAATTTATTTTTATTTCTACGTTTTTTTGTTTTATCAATGGACATTTATTCTATGTACATGTTTTCCTAATGGTATTGAGACCTGCAGTGCATCTGATCAGATTTAACCCTTTCCCTCAGATAAAAGCTTTCTGACGCCTCTGTAGTAGACACCTTTTGAAAACATAGGAGCAATTTCTCCTTTTGACACAATGTCATCCACTTTTATACATAGATTTTCAATTCAATTATAGAGATTTATTATTTTTTGACAAATATGTTCAAAGTCATCTGCTGCAGAATTGTAGTGTGACGGAAAGGGTTATAAGGTTTGTGAAGTGTTTCTTGCAAGTTTCAGTGACTATTTAGTGAACATGGCCAACATACATTTGAATTACTGCATATTTTAGGTTAATTCTCATCTATACTGGTTGCACTAGCAAACAAATAAATTGCATATTTAATAAAGTAAATATGTTACCTGTACAAGTTCCTGTAACTCTCTCTTCACATTTTCCAAACCTCCAACATCGTCCCAGGACACTGAGGGTACTTCTACAGCTGTCTCTCTCAGAGCACTTGGATTACTCTTGCCAAGAGCCCACTGTTCAATAAATAAAACTTGTGTTAGTATTATATATATACACACACACAGGAAAACTCGTATCACTTGCAAAAAAAGTGTTGAAAAGTTGGCTTTATATCATCAATTTTAGACAAGAGTTAATCAATATATTTAAGGACAAATCACCTGTAAAAAGTCATGCAAGAAAAACATCAATTTGGAATTATAATTTTGATACAGTCATCCATTTCAGGAACAAAATTAAAAAATAATTCACTTAATATGTTATATAGCTTAAACAAAACCTAGAAATATGACCATAGGACACTAATTCCCCATTAAGGGCCATAACTGTGCACTTATTGGGTGAACATCCAACAAAACCACATGTGCAAAAATTAACATGCCTGTGAACATTCTTGTAAACGAAAATGTTACATTGGCGTGTACAATTTTGGAGATATGAGCCATAATATGGTGTCCGGATTTTGAGTTACATCACAAACACTGTGGTGTCCTCTTTTGTAATATTTGACTTTTGTCAAATTAAATGCTATATATGTTTAGAACAATATCTAAAGCTGTTAAATTCTAAATGACAAAATAGATTTTATCTTTAAATAAAGAGAAATGTGGGTTTTAAATTGTATTGTTAGTAACACAGGACACCATGTAATAAATCAATTTTATGAAGAGTATGCCTAGTTAAATTTTTTTAGATCTAATTTACATTTTCACCATCTTTATTTGGAATTATTTCAATAAATAAATGGTTTATTTAGTGAAACAATTAATAGAATACAACTAGATAAAGAATGGTGTAACAGGACACAAACTGGTGTGTAACAGGACACAAAATGATGTAACTGGACACTAATTCAATTGTATTGTTAGTAACACAGGACACCATTGTAATAAATCAATTTTATGAAGAATATGACTAGTGATTTTTTTTTTAGATCTAATTTACATTTTCACCATCTTTATTTGGAATTATTTCAATAAATAAATGGTTTATTTAGTGAAATAATTAATAGTATACAACTAGATAAAGAATGGTGTAACAGGACACAAAATGATGTAACTGGACACCAATTGTGCACTTCATATAAGTGTGTAATATAATAGCATAAACATTTTCAGTATAAATAATTCTCCAGTTAAATTAAAATATACTTATCATGCAAATATGTATTTATTATGTAAGCACAATGCTTATGGAGGTAGAATATGCTTTCCAGGACAGTCAACGTTACAAGGCAAAAGAGACAAAATTCGCGATTTTTTTCCCCCAGTCAAAAATAATAACAAGTTCTTCGTAGTGAATTAAATAGGTTCGCAAACATCTCTGGACAATTTAAATAACGAAATAGGAAGTTACTACGCATTGCGATACATTATAAGCAACCATTGATGACCTCAATCGGCTTGGTGCCGGCGTAACAAAATTTCAGAAGTCTGACTGTCATTTTCGAGCCGCCATTTTAAAACACTCTTGTCGTAAAACGTCTATAACTGTCGTAAATTGTTGCGATGTTTAATGTCGTAAATAGAACAGCCAAAATTTAGTTTCCTCCTAGGTGATTGACGAAGCATTTTTTAATTATAACAAAATAATAGGGCGTAACAAAAAAAGACACCATTTTGATAAACAATATTTTGACTCCCTGTCAAATAAAAGATATCTGTCCCAGAACAACATGTTTACGACATTAACAAAGAATGTAAGTGATCACGTGATTTGTATGCAATGAAAATATGGTTATCGGTCCAGGTTTCGAGTATTGATGCTATTTAGATGTGATGTAACTGGGTGGACACATTCGTTACGCCGATGTCCAGGATTTTATATTCAAATCAAAATCGTATTTACGTCGCTCTATTAAATCTTAAAGTTATATTTACAAGTAATTTTTTAAATTATTATTTCACATATATTAGTTTCCAAACTTTAAATATAAAGAAAAACAGTTTGTTTTGGTTTTCAAAAAGTCCTCCCATGCCTTTGTCGGGAAGGACACGGCAAAAATGCTCAAGAAAAGTATTAATTTAAGGAGTTTATCAGTTCTTTCAGAAATCAATAGCATATTATTTAATAGATTTAGTAGTTTCTAACAGTTTGTGACATGCTGATAAACTATAAAACACATAGTTCTTCAAATAAAGGACAATAAATAATGACTCTGTGATGTAACACAAAATCCCGGACACCATATTATGGCTCATATGCGTGACACAAGATTTTAGACAGTTTTCTTTGGTAATTTCAACGTCCAAAACGGTATGTATTGGGCAATAAATACAACAATCATAACCCAAGGTGCACACTTTGAATGCTAGTGAACATTCCTGTAAAGTATTGTGACTAACTCAAGTAGTTTTGGAGATAAGCACCATACAAGATATTATGATGGACTGGAAGACAGACAAGGGCAAATCTCTATGGTCCCCCTTTTCAAAGTGGGGGCATAAAAATCAAATAAGTATTTCAAGATTTGCAAATCATCTCTTACTCTGAAATCATCCATGGTGACAGCCAAGGAGTCAAGAACTTCAGCATCAATATGTTCATCTTCTAGATCTATCATATCCATCTTCTCTCTAATTTGTTGTAAAGCAGCTTCTGAACACAGAGCAGCCAAATCTGCACCAACATGACCATGAGTCTCTGAGGCAACCTATGATTGAAAGCAAATTACAATTTTATTCACTCAGTGTTTGCAAAGATAGCTTTTTTTCCAGTATACGATATCTTTGGCTTTGAATATATCTGAGGATATTCCTGATAAATGTATAATGTTACATGTTTTAGAGTGTACAAACAAGATCTGGTGTAATCCAGATATTCAAGATACTCTACAGTAACTGTTATGAAAATGTATCACTAAACAACCTGTCCATTGTTACATATTCTTCCAGAGAACACAACAGATTCGCATATAGAACAACCGACTATCAGCCGATGCGGAGACAACTTCTATCAACTGCTTTAAACTTTTACCCACATACTAAGAATCAGCAGCAGACAACCTTGAAAACATCTTCGAAAAATATAGGAAATCTTGATAAATGAAAGTGGTATTATTGTATAAGCATTGAAAACATTATAGCAATTGAAGAAATTGCTCATCATGATCATTTACAATGCTTTCAAAAGTTGTTTGCTACAGATGTGATGAAATGCGTCTATATCTGGAAAAGGGTTAATTAAAGCCATCAGAACAAAGATTAGAAGAATGAAGAAATTAAATTTTCAAAATCAGTAAACTAAGTCCAACATTCCCATGAGAGCTGATAATCAGTTATTTCACATCTGCAACAATCATTTAACCTAGGTCCCGATAAGCAGTGGTATACAGCTCTTTTTCCAATAATATCTCTCTTATTATCCAACCAAACCCTATGTGTGTTCTCAAAAGAATTGTCTCAATGAGATGATTCTTTTGAGTACCCACACCATAGGGTTATATGGTCAAACAAGAGCTGTCGGAGGACAGCGCGCTCGATTATATGCCGCTTATTCTCATAAAGCACTATTTCATTATATTGCACTTAAGTACTATTAACCCTTTCCCTCATACGGCAATTCTGCAGCAGACGACTTTGAACGTATTTTGTTAAAACATAGAAAATCTCCATAATTGAATGGATAACCTATGACAAAAAGTGGAAAACATTGTGGCAAAATTTTCTAAGTAATTCAAGGGCCATTACTCCATATTTAGGATACAATGGAGTTATATTACCTAATTGTACGATGGTCCTTAACAAATGTGTAAAACTGACCGAGTCCAAAAATAGCAAAACCTTAAAAAAAGGTTTACCAAATGTTTCACATCATGCAAAACCCGTTTGATATGTTGAAGAATTATATTTGATAAATGAATGATCACAATTAGAAAGGAATGTAACCAAAAATTATGAATTTATCTAAAATTCTCAAAATCAAACAAAAATCATGTTATTTATTCCCAAAAAGTCACACTCAGCATCTTCAACATACAATGTGAAGAAAGGTATTATATGTAATTATATTCCAAATATGAAAGCCCTAACACAAGTACTTATTGAGAAAAATTAAAAAATTAAATGAAAATGCCAACTTGCCCTAAAACTTTAACCACCGAAATCAGGTTTTTTACCCCAAAAAGAAAATCATATCTTTTGCCGCAAAAAGAAGGTCACACTCAGCATCTTCAGCATACAATATGAAGAAATGTATTAGATGTAATTATATTCCAAATATGAAAGCCCTAGCATAAGTACTTATTGAGAAAAAAAAAAAAAAAAAATATTCCAACTTGCCCTAAAACTTTAACCACCGAAAAATCAGGTTTTTTACCCCAAAAAGAAGGTCACATTCAGCATCTTCAGCATTCAATGTGAAGAAAGGTATAAGATGTAACTACATTCCAAGTATTAAAGCCGTAGCACAAATACTTATTGAGAAAAAATAAAAAATTAAATGAAAATGCCAACTTGCCCTAAAACTTTAACCACCCAAAATCACGTCTTTTACCCCAAAAAGAAGGTCACAATCAAATTCTTCAGCATACAATATGAAGACAGGTATTAGATGTAATTATATTCCAAATATAAAAGCCCTAGCATAAGTAATTATTGAGAAAAAAAAAAAAAAAAAATTCAAACTTGCCCTAAAACTTTAACCACCGAAAATCATGTTTTTTACCCCAAAAAGAAGGTCACACTCAGTACCTTTAACATTCAATGTGAAGAAAGGTATAAGATGTAACTATATTCCAAATATTAAAGCCCTAGCACAAATACTTATGAATGAAAATGCCAACTTGCCCTAAAACTTTAACCGGACGCCGACGCCGGGGCGAGTAGTAAAGCTCTCATATTCTTCGAATAGTCGAGCTAAAAATGATGTTAAAACAAGCAAAATGCCCCTTATCTAGAGCTCTGGATTAACCTGAAGTTTATGACCAGTAAAGCAAAGGTACTTTACTCGATATCGATTCTATATCTATCAAGATTACCTGTTCCAAATCCACATCATCAGCTAATTTCATGTTCTTTGTGTGAATTCTGAGAATTTCTAGACGGCCTGTGGCATCAGGGATACCAATGTCAACTTCTCTATCAAATCTCCCTGTAATGTTGATAAAAATGTATGTTAGATGGTTGAAGTTAAAGAGGCATGTGGATGAAGTGTACAAGCATTAACTCTTACTTAACTATAGTATAGTTCTTATCAACCAATTACTTGATATGATCTTTCTTCAGGCGTTGTCTATTAAAACATCCAAAGAAAATACGCAGGTTCTTGAAGTAGAATAAAAAGTGAAAACTTTGCTAGAAAAATAAACAGATGGCTAGTTCTCACTCCATTAGGGCGTTAAAGACATGTGCAGTAGGTGCCGTGAGAGTCCCCTGCATCAAGGAAAAGGATTAACATTTGAAACCAGTAAACCTACCAAATCTCCTGAGGGCTGCATCAATGCTGTTGGGTCTGTTAGTGGCGGCCATTACAATGACATGAGCTCTCTGTTTAAGACCGTCCATCAAGGTTAAAAGTTGTGACACAATTCTTCTCTCTACTTCACCATGAGTCTACAAATAAATAGAAATGGTGATCAATCTTTTCATCTTTTCTTAGAATACCATGACATGAGAGTGATGCTACATGAAAACCAGCCATCTGCCAATTCAGATCAAAATATGTTCTTGCATGTTTTTTTGGTCACAGTATTCAGAAGATTGCGTACTGGGACTGTCTGATCAAAGTCTTTCCTGGTTGCAGGAGTGCTGAATTTTGGCTTTCCTGTTGCTTTGTGTACAATTTTTTACATTCTATTCCTCTTTGAATTTGTAAGAATATCAAAAGAGTATGTAAAGCAATGCTTGTTATCCTGTTACAACAACTTGTAAAATAGATTGAACAATGTTCAATGTTCATTTTCAACCTTTCATTGTATTTTCCAAACAATCAATTTACAATTTTTCTGTGACCGCTTTAAAAATGATTGAAAATTATATGGCTTTATTTTTCATTATCACATGGCATTAAATATGTCAAGTCAAGAGTGAGGTAAAGTATCTGATGTAAACAATAAGTTGACAAGTTGAATAAAGACAACACAATAATTTATTATTTAAATACGTACCTTTTCTCTTTTGGGAGCAATAGCATCCAACTCATCAATGAAGATGATTGCTGGTGAGTTCTTTTCTGCCTCTTCAAATGCCTTTCTTAGATTACTCTCCGATTCTCCAGCCAGTTTACTCATGATTTCTGGACCTGTTTACAATTCAAGAAACAATATAAATTAATACACAACACTATACATCGACTGGAATTAAAACACAATTTTAACAGATTTTCATTAAACCAAAGTGTGTTCTGGTTCTCTAGCACCAGTACTCCATACAACAGTCTTGCTTGGCATTTGGTTACTTTTCCAATAGTAAAATGATTTCACTCATTGCATGTCTCTTAATAGACACAAAGATGTCACATATAATTTTACTTGTAAATCTAGATGTGTTGCCTGTATGGCATTTACGCTGCTTTCCACAGTATTTAAGTCAAAACTCATAATTTTCTGTGTAAATTACCAGTACTGCTGGTAAGCCTATCCTAATGCAAGTGCATCAGTTGAAATGCTATCCCTGCAATCACTACATTACCGAGGTGGTATAGAGCACAGGAATAATTACTTCCTCTTTGATAAACTAAATAAAAGTATATAAAATCTAAAATAAGTCATGTGATTCGATTACAATCATGTGAATGCACATCTTTTACGTAGACACTACTATGATACAAGTCTCCAATCTGTTTAACATACCATTTATTAGGAAGAAGAAGGCTCCCGTTTCATTTGCCACAGCTCTAGCTATCAGTGTTTTACCAGTACCTGGGGGACCATATAACAATATACCTCTTGGTGGCTACAATTTATATTTTAAAATGCATTAAAGAGATAACCAGTATTAGCTCACACATACATAACCTATATCATAATTATCACAATAAAGTAAAACATGATTTAATGACAGACTGCTTTCTCCATTTTCTTTTTTCAAATTCTGTAATCAATGCAGTTCATCTGTCAACAGATTTTCTTCTGTATATTGAGATGAAATGAATTATGTAAGGACTGTTCCAGGAAAAAATATCTTATGGTGGAGGTGGTATCCTAGTAAATGCTGGTCATTATTCCCCTCTAGATATTTTATCTGATGAAAAGTTGAACAGGTTATCTGGCATTATGATTTATTTGACCATTTCTATGATAGATCACTTTAAATGCCTCTACAGCCAACTACTTTTAAAATAAATATTCCATGAGAAATAGCTTAAAATGTACATATTTTTTCAAGAATGATTACATTAACCAATTTCAAAATTACACTTCATTTATAAATTCTATTACAATTGTTTACTCTTTTTTTATGAGCACCCAAGTAGGCAAAAGGACGGTCAAATATTTACCTCTTGTAAATTTTAAGATCAGCTCATCCTTTCTTACTTACTGATCAGTGCTCTGATTCTGTACTAGAAGTTAATATAATAGTCCTATGACTGCATAACAAACAGTGCAGATTCTGACCAGACTACATAATTATATAGTCTGATTTTTTATCAAAGAAAAACAAATAACACACCTTAACACCAATGGCTTTAAATAACTGTGGATGTCGGAGTGGTAGTTCTACCATTTCTTTGATCTGTGCCAACTGTTTTCTGCAACCACCAATATCATCATAGCCAACCTCATTGAGAGCTTCTTCTTCCTCCTATTATTAAAGAATTAGTTAGTGTAAAATAAATGTTGTCCATAACAGACAGATATAAGTGTTTTCCCTAAAAATCAGTTATACTTTACAAGTTTATACCTACATGTTGATAAGTAAAAGATACTTTCAAAAGAAAAGAGAACATACTATAGATCACTCAGGATAATGTCAAAACTCTGAATAGTCACAAAGTAGCCCTACTTATGCATGATTCACTTATCTCTTATTTTGTACTTACTATAATTTTTGTTTGGACAAAGCTTGTCAATGTTTAATAATATTTCATCCTCGATGCAGAATGTTTGAAATCAAATAAACGGTAAATAATACCTCTCTTTTGACTGGTTCTCCCTCACAGTGTATGACTGTATCTGGGGCTACAATACAGTATGGAGATGGATCTGTCTCAACCACTTTAAATTCAACCGCTCTCATGCCACCCCTTATTAAAAATATGTCGCCCTTTCTAATAGGTCTGTAAGCTTCTAGGAAGTATGGCTTCAGGAAAACCTCAAACAAATTTCTGCAATAAGAAATAGTAGGTATGAAATCAATTATGTATACATACCAAAACTAGCGAAACTGTTTCTGAATACTTACAGGTTTACAAAAGCAGAGCATATGTTATCAATTTGTTGCTTGATACACACAGCTGTTGATACTTCTGTAACAGAAGGTAAGTTTTAAATATATATCTTGAGAGGAAAATTACTCACCATGTGCAATTTCTCCACATACAACAATTTTTACTACATTTGTTAAAAAGTCATACTTTTATCAAGATCGCTTCCTTCAGATGCTTTCCAATTGATGGTGTCCTATACAAATATTCATAATTCAAAAGCATACAAATATAGTTTGGAATAGTTAAGTTAAATTGTCCAATTAGTGAAAGCAAGATGAAACAAGCAAATTCATGAAATTTATATCCCCCGCTTGCAGGAAATATTGTAGGAAAATGTTGAGGTTAGGTTTAAACATGTCAGTAGTCTTTTTATTGAACATGTATTACAGGGTAAATTAAACGAACTTGGCCTAGGTTGTTACCAAGTTTGTGGCAGTTATTGCACGGAAACAGCAAACCGAAAGTGACAATTGAACTAGGCCTAGCCCTTAAGGCATTTAACCTTGTTACCAAGTTTGAAAACAAGAGTACAGCAAACGGTACATAATACGCCCGTCAGGAACATCTTTGTAAGTTTCCTCTTGTTTTGATATATTGTTTGTTTGTAAAAAGTTAATAAAGTTGTTCAGGAATGAATTGACAACAAAGCAGTATACAAAAATACAGCTGAATACCTCAAAGCATGTAGGAAAAAAATGTGAAAAAAACATTATTCCAACCCCAAAAAGGGGCATAACTCATGCAGAAATTGACGAAATCTGAAGAAACGTGAATTTGATCTATGGCACATGACCACAAAGCCATATACAAAATTTCAGCGTAATACATGAAAGCATGTAGAAAAAAATGCAGAAAACAAATATTCTAAGTCCAAAAAGGGGCATAACTCATTTAAAAATTGACGAAATCCCAGGAAATATGAACTTGATCTGTGACACATCACTAGAAAGCGTTATACAAAATTTCACCTCAATAGCTCAAAGTATGTAGGAAAAAAGTGCGGAAAACCCGAACGGACGGACGGAGGGAGGGACGGACGGAGGGAGGGACGGACGGAGGGAGGAAGGGACATGACCATACCATAATAAAACGGTTGTATAAAAAAAGGTTCACATTTGTGGCAGTTATTGCACGGAAACGGCAAGAAACGACATTTTTTGTTAAATAAGGGGCCATAACTCCACCAAATAAAGTCTGCCGAAAGTGACGATCGAAGTTGGCCTAGCCCTTAAGGCATTTAACCTTGTTACCAAGTTTGAAAAAAAAAGGTTCACATCTGTGGCAGTTATTGCACGGAAACAGCAAGAAACGACATATTTTGTTAAATAAGGGGCCATAACTCCACCAAATAAAGTCTGCCGAAAGTGACGATCGAAGTTGGCCTAGCCCTTAAGGCATTTAACCTTGTTACCAAGTTTGAAAAAAAAAGGTTCACATCTGTGGCAGTTATTGCACGGAAACAGCAAGAAACGACATATTTTGTTAAATAAGGGGCCATAACTCCACCAAATAAAGTCTGCCGAAAGTGACGATCGAAGTTGGCCTAGCCCTTAAGGCATTTAACCTTGTTACCAAGTTTGAAAAAAAAAGGTTCACATTTGTGGCAGTTATTGCACGGAAACAGCAAGAAACGACATTTTTTGTTAAATAAGGGGCCATAACTCCACCGAATAAAGTCCGCCGAAAGTGATATTCGAACTTGGCCTAGCCCTTAAGGCATATAACGTTGTTACCAAGTTTGAAAAAAAAAGGTTCACATTTGTGGCAGTTATTGCACGGAAACAGCAAGAAACGACATTTTTTGTTAAATAAGGGGCCATAACTCCACCGAATAAAGTCCGCCGAAAGTGATATTCGAACTTGGCCTAGCCCTTAAGGCATTTAACGTTCTTACCAAGTTTGAAAAAAAAAGGTTCACATTTGTGGCAGTTATTGCACGGAAACAGCAAGAAACGACATTTTTTGTTAAATAAGGGGCCATAACTCCACCAAATAAAGTCCGCCGAAAGTGACGATCGAACTTGGCCTAGCCCTTAAGGCATTTAACGTTGTTACCAAGTTTGAAAAAAAAAGGTTCACATTTGTGGCAGTTATTGCACGGAAACGGCAAGAAACAACATATTTTGTTAAATAAGGGGCCATAACTCCACCAAATAAAGTCCGCCGAAAGTGATATTCGAACTTGGCCTAGCCCTTAAGGCATTTAACGTTGTTACCAAGTTTGAAAAAAAAAGGTTCACATTTGTGGCAGTTATTGCACGGAAACGGCAAGAAACAACATATTTTGTTAAATAAGGGGCCATAACTCCACCAAATAAAGTCCGCCGAAAGTGATATTCGAACTTGGCCTAGCCGTTAAGGCATTTAACCTTGTTACCAAGTTTGAAAAGAAACGGTTCACATTTGCGGCAGTTATTGCACGGAAACGAAGTGTGACGGACGGACAGACGGACAGATGGACAGACGGACGGACAAACCGAAATTAATAACCCCCCTTTTTTTCTTCGAAAAAGCGGGGGATAATAAGTTTCTAACAAAGTTTTCTCTCTTTTGAGATTTCAATGGCATAAAGAAATGGGTAAAATAAAAGAAACTATTTACCCTGCCAATCCTTCTACTGTATCATCTATTGGGAGAACATGTATTCTTTTGCCATACTTCACGTCTGGGCAAGCTTGAATGCTGATTTATAGAGAAAGACATGTTTATTAATTTCAACTGGAAATTGCTAAAGATAAAAGTACTCTACTGCACTACTAAGTACCCCCAGGACTTTACCTGGACGGGCATGCTAACATTGAACAATATTCTAGTGGTTGTACATGCCAGAACTCTAAATAAGAAATATATTTCATGTTCTTAAATCAATATTTGACTTCAAAACCATATGTTGTGGATACTCAAAAGAATTATCTGGGCACAACAAGACACTTTGTAAGACAAAGGCCTGAATTCAAGTCTGGCTAAAGCTTGCTGTACCCCTCTATTAATCATTTTCCCAGTACATTAAACTGGTCACTTCCAGACAACCAATTTACAACAGCTAGACTTATTGAATTAAGAATTAATGTAAATAAAACATTTTTTTTGTTATACAAATGAAAATTAATACTAAATTTTCAATCATAGTTTATAATGTTTTTGCTAAATTGGAAGGTAGGATTAAAATTAATTGCTTCTGGGTTTTTTAACAAGCATAAAATAAGAACATACATACAAATAAAACACAAGTAGTATATGCCAGTTCATGGTTTAATACCCAGATATTGCAAGTAAATTGGTCTCATCATTTGTATACTTGACAGTTGAATGTTGACTACCAAAAAATTGTCAGTTTACATAACAATATGACCTGTCCCGACAAATTCCGTCTCTAGGAGATAGAGGTATAGAGTAATGATTCCTGAAATAGAAAATCCATAGGAGGCAAATATTGTCTGTCCGGCATGCTTAGGTTGATCCGGGTTGATAGTTCATGCAGTCCACAATGTTTGTTTTCTCGTAATTCAGCTCATATATAGTGTTAAGTGAGAATATCATGTACATGACATTTCCATTTAAATGTGAAGGAAGTATAGAATGTCCAGTAAAATTACCTGACTATATCTCCTAATCTGACCCTCAAGTTATTTCTGACACATCTGTTTATTCGTATTTTATCATCAGTGACTGTATCATCTGACAGCACAATACACACAGTTTCTCTTCTTCGTTTACCTTTTAGTAGTACTGTGTCACCTCTGAATAATTGTAACTCGTCCATTTTTTTCTACAAACAAAAACAGTTAAAAGTATGTTTAAATTTTGCTGTTGTTTGGGGGGAGCCGATGTTCAGGCAATTGTAACAGATACATTTTGAATTTTTTTGATTGCAACCTTTGGAAAATGATAAATGCAATGCTTAACCTTTTCCCTCATATTGCCGCTTGCTGACGCCTCTTTAGCAGACAGATTTTTGAAAACATAGTGACAAAAGAAGAAATTGCTCAAAACGAGCAATTTCTCCTTTTGACACAATGTTTTCCACTTTTAGTCATAGGTTATCCATTCAATTATGGAGATTTTCTATTTTTTGACAAATTATGTTCAAAGTCGTCTGTTGCAGAATTGTCGTATGAGGGAAAGGGTTAAAGCAGATTTATGGTCTCATAACTATCTACAAAATTAGCAGTGATCCTATGGTCCCTGGTCAGTAACTTTTGGTGTAATTTTACATGCAATATATAACATATAGACCAAAAATTTAGGATTTTTAGGCCTGTGAATTTTAAAAGTTAATTTTGATGACTGATATAAAATATCCAGGAAATATATCTTGATCAAGAACAAAATATAGGAGTTGCATATATCTGTAAAAATAGAGTTTTAATCATGAAATTAATGGGGTTATCCGTTTCCTTAATGCAGCTGCTTTGTATACATAACAATATTTTCTTATTGCCCATGGACAAGAGATTCACTTCAAGTCTTGCCATAATCAAGGTAATAACAACATATATTTATAAAGTCAACTTTGTTTAACTTTACTTAATGATTAACCATATTCACTTCTCAGTCATTGTTCAATACATTTTAAAAACAAATCTCATGCTCAATTATCAAATTATATAATTTGTATTTACCTGTGATAATGATACAACTGAGTTATCTTCATTGATGGCTTCTTCAACAAGGAGGCGGTTTGGCCTTTCTTTCCTCTTGAGAATGGCTGTAGCCAAATCATCTCTACAAGAAAAAATAAAACAGCTTAATAGCTTAATGAGAAAAACAAAACAAACACCAAAGAGTTGGAATACGCAATAATATGATATATTACATAAATGTTAGGTATTTGAAATTGTTCACTTAAAGGATGTTTTTAATTTATCGTTATTTCTGTTAATATTTATAAAAAAAAATAGAATCCGGGTCATCTATAGATGAAAATATTCATACATTTCTGAAGCCATTCTAAGTTTTGTAAGAATATTTTGTAGTTGTTAGCTCTCCCTTTGTGACTTAACAATATTGTAACACCTGGTTATATTTAAGTATTACCACTGTAGAGACACGTCTAATTAAGGGACAGGTGACTCATAATTTATTTATAGAATGGTGTTTTCCAGAATGATAACAAAATGAAAATATATTCATTAAATATAAAAAATAAAACATTCCATTTGGTTAAACTTAACCCGCTTCAATACACAAGTCCTACAACTGAAAATGAAACATAATATGCAAAAAAATAATATAGATTTCGGAAACAAAGACCTGTCATTGAAATATCCCCAAATCGAAGTGATTGTCAAAAAAAAAGGTTTTTAACAGATATATAATATGGTCAATGTATCGAATCACTCAATCTGCGTTTCAAAACAACATACCATAGGTTAAAATATGAGGAAAAACTCAACTGTCATAAGCCAAGACCTTTTACGCAATACCCTCAATGAGGATGACTTCGTGAAATTGAACGACGCGAAATTGAAAAGTCAGTTTCGGCTATAAAGACAATGATAACTTATTATACCGATTGTTCTTATGAACAGATAACACAATATATAGTAGTTGTAACTCACCCTGTACCTTCTGCCATGTTTAAATATAGTTAAATTTGAAATAAATAGGATATCGGACGTGTAAGTTCAAATCGAAACTTCTTGTCTGCACCGGCGTATGGATTGACGTCACGTGTGCGCGAGAAAGAATATTTCTGTAGATTTTTTTACGTTACATCGGACGGATCAGAAAAGAATAATATTTACGAAATTACTATCCTAAATTGTCGTTACAATTTATTTATTTTTGATAAAAGAGAATATAAATTGATTTTGAGATTGTTTGAATTTATGACGACAGATGGTTGATTCCCGGATTGCGAAAAGCGGTCAACTTTAAAACCTGGTACCAGGAAATTAGTTCAGTATACCAGTCTATAGTTAAACGAGAACCAGTAATGAATTGAAATCGGGTTCCAGCAATTCATCAAAATAATAATGGCAGGAATAAGAGGTAAACTGTCAAAATTCTTTAAAAAAATTGATATTTACGTTTAATTTCATATTTCAATATGTGGACCGTATATTAAAGTGATCGGCACAGGAAGCTGATTGCATTGTCATTGTACGGGTTCCTTGAAATTGCCTAACAATTGGTCTGTTATTGATGAATATGAATCTGTCATAACTCATATCAAAAGATATTTGTCAGAAAGATCATGTGATTATTATTGCACCTGTAATATCTCAATATCTGGTTGGGACTGGTTCATAATCAGTTTTCAAATATAATTACAATGTTAGATATATATATATACTGGGGTTTTCGAAGTTAGTGTTCATAAGGATTCAGCTGAGCTAAATCTTAAGACACTGGGAAATGATTCAATACTTATCAATTGACTGATAATACAAAGTCATGCGAGAAAAATGTGAGCATAATGATATCAGGAACTTAACATGATCAAAAGGTCGACTTCAAATAAAAGATCCAGGGGTTGGGACGTACCGAGTTTGAACACCAGTTCGGCCAGGATGTTGGAGATTTCGTCTAACTACCATTTCGTCTAACTGATACTATAGAGTAAACGGGGTAGAGATTTCGTCTAACTTATAAATAAGAAGGATTATAATGTCTTATATGCAGGGCTGGCTCTGGCCTAGAAAAAATAATAGCCATTATTTTTTCATGAAAAAAATTAATAGCCAAAGCCAAAGGTAACGTGTGAAGCGCGTGAATGTGGTACAAAAAAATAAACGCATGATAATGCTTTATCAGCATTTTTATTTCATATATATTTATTAACCCCTGTATACAAACTTTTCATATGACATTATCAGTTAGTCAAAATAGCAATAAGATACATACACTTGTATATTATATTGTGTTGTAATGGGCCGGTGGCCTCTAATCAAATAAAACTTTGTATCTTGTATCTTGTATCACTTGTTTAATTGCTTAGTTAAATCTGACACATATTCCAAAATGTTTAGTCATTAGTGAATCCTGTTCAGATTTACAAAAGTTAAAGGAAAAAGTGTCAGACAATTCGTTCTGACAAAACATAAAGATCTGTCAGACCGAAACATAATTTTTTTTTTTTTTTTTTTATAAATATGATTCAGAGGGATACTTTTAATCTCAACTATACATTATAAGGCTATTGAAATTCATAAGTTCATCTTGGAAATCTAAACACTCAGTCCCTATCATGATCACTGTCTTTGTCAATTTATTTCTGTTACGAAACGGAAAGGGTACGAAACAGTCTGCATATAATTACCAAAGTGAAAGTTAATTTCTGGAAAACCCTTCCAGTTAAACAAAAACAAAGTCTGTGTTTAAATAGTCCAAATCATTTAGACAAGTATTTGCTCGTATTTGTTTTGCAACCGACGTCTAAAAACCACTTCAATAATACATGAAAATCGAATCCACATTGATCCGCGATAAATTTGAATCGTCCGCCATTTTGTTTGCAAGGTAAACAAATCTGTTAGATTTAATAAACATGTCCGTCTTTTTTAAAAATTGGATGCATCGAAAATTATATCGGCATTGAATTAATTTAAGCTGTTATCATTCTAAATTGGGGCGATTAAAATGTACAATGAAAGGTGATAAGTTGCACAGTCTTTGAAGTGTATTACACACATCAAGGATTAACTGATAAGGCGATGACTCGCAGCCAATCAATCTTGTAATTAACACCGGGGTATGACACTTGAGATAAACAAGGTCGTTCACGCTTCATTGACACGTGTCTTCAAGCTCTCACACGTGATTAGCAGATGATTTTTTTTATCCAGTTGTAAAATAAAATAATCGCCATTTTCCGTCGCCAAATTAACAAAATAATCGCCGTCTTCATTAAATAATTGCCGTCTTCATTAAATAATCGCCATTTGGCGACCTACAGCGCGAGCCCTGTATATGTAATATATACTTAGAAGCTATATCTTATGATTGTTTATAAACTAAATTAATAAATATCACTTACGATTTATTGTCCAATGTGTTCTTATATTAATAATATGTTGTTATTCATTACAGAACAAAATAGATTAGGATTTGTAACATCCAGATGTACTGTAGGCAACTTGAAAAAATACATATGTTCCAGAAAACGTAAAATTTCCTCGATATGATGGTTTTATTTATTCGTTACCTTGCTAATGCTTTTTGTCATAACATTTTCAGTTAAATAGTTTATTGCAATTTATTTCAATTAACCGTTTGCCGACTTGTTCGTCGACTGTATTAACTCAATTGTTACGTAAATGAGTGACGGCATACTTCTAATTGTGTTTTGTTGCAATAAATTATTAATAAAATAAATGTTTTCTATTGATTGGACAGTCGGCTTTAATCATACATGTTTAATGCTTATTAAAAACAACTTGTGAATTAAAGAGTTCATGTTTGTCTTTAGTTAAACCTCTGTTTGTTACGCTATTTGTATCCATGTTCCAGTAGGGTCAGTGAACGAATGCACGCAACATGCTACATGACAGTTGCACTGGATGGCAACATCGAGTATGCAAAAACCGGTTATATTTATTTATTCTCTCCCTCTCTCTCTCTCTCTCTCTCGATGTGTATAAAGGAGCCCTTGATTATCCTTAACAACTTCTATTTTTCCTATAATGATTCAATAATTTATGAGCGACTGAATGTGATATAGTTATTCCATTCCTGTAATCTTGATTGAGTCGAAAGCTTGAAAACGGTTATAAAAACGTTGACATTATTCTCCGTAGTTCTTCTTTTCCCACAATTTTGATTGTTATAGTCAAAAACTTGGAAAAGGCTACATACAAGCTCCGTCTATAAAAGATGAACCCATAATGTAGATATATAAGAAGTCGATTGCCTGGGAAAGGTTACAAAAAACGTTGACATTTTTGTCTCGCCCACGATAGTGGAGTGAGACATAGCAGTCACTTTTCCGGCGGCGGCGACCGCTTTTACAAATAGCTATATCTCGGCAACCCCTGCTTGAATTTTTCTGAAACTTTGTCAGATGTATTGTTTGGTCATGGGACATCTGTCAACGTCAAAATTTTCAGGGTCAAGGTCATAATTGTGCAGAACTTGACCTTTGTTAGGTAACTTAACCTCAAAACTTAACCTTTCTTATATCTCAGCAACCTTTGCTTGAATTTTTCTGAAATTTTGTCAGATGTATTGTTTGGTCATGGGACATCTGTCAATGTCAAACATTTCAGGGTCAAGGTCATAATTGTGCAGAACTTGACCTTTGTTAGGTAACTTAACCTCAAAACTTAACCTTTCTTATATCTCAGCAACCTCTGCTTGAATTTTTCTGAAACTTTGTCAGATGTATTGTTTGGTCATGGGACATCTGTCAACGTCATAATTTTCAGGGTCAAGGTCATAATTGTGCAGAACTTGACCCTTTCTTATATCTCAGCAACCCCTGCTGGAATTTTTCTGAAACTTTGTCAGATGTATTGTTTGGTCATGGGACATCCATCAACGTCAAAATGTTCAGGGTCAAGGTCATAATTGTGCAGAACTTGACCTTTGTTAGGTAACTTAACCTCACAACTTAACCTCACAACTTAACCTTTCTTATATATCAGCAACCCCTGCTTGAATCTTTCTGAAACATTGTCAGATGTATTGTTTAGTCATGGGACATCTGTCAACGTCAAAATGTTCAGGGTCAAGGTCACAATTGTGCAGAACTTGACCTTTGTTAGGTAATTTAACCTCAAAACTTAACCTTTCTTATATCTCAGCAACCCCTGCTTGAAATTTTCTGAAACTTTGTCAGATGTATTGTTTGGTCATGGGACATCTGTCAACGTCATAATTTTCAGGGTCAAGGTCATAATTGTGCAGAACTTGACCCTTTCTTATATCTCAACAACCCCTGCTGGAATTTTTCTGAAACTTTGTCCAATGTATTGGTCATGGGACATCTTTCAACGTCAAAATATTTCAGGGTCAAGGTCATAATTGTGCAGATCTTGACCTTTGTTAGGTAACTTAACCTCAAAACTTAACCTTTCTTATATCTCAGCAACCTCTGCTTGAATTTTTCTGAAACTTTGTCAGATGTATTGTTTGGTCATGGGACATCTTTCAACTTCAAAATTGTCAGGGTCAAGGTCATAATTGTGCAGAACTTGACCTTTGTTAGGTAACTTAACCTTTCTTATATCTCAACAACCCCTGCTTTTCAGTACAATAATATTTTCCCATGACTTATTTTAAAATTACTATGTTGTTATTTTATGTGTAAAAACTTACTATCATAATCATAGTGATTGCAATTATTTACAATTTAATGTAGTATTATTGATCACTCTTTACTTCATGTGTGAATAAATATATTAAGATATATACACATGTAGTGAGTTTATTATTTATCATGACATGTTGATAACAATGCATTGACAGACACTTACTTTTTCACATTTTATCAACTTTACTTTCTTTTTGCATAGTGATACCATTTAATATCTGATTTTCTTAGAAGGGCGAGACACCCTCAGCCCGAGGTCTTGTTCTCCGTAATTCTTCTTTTCCCACAATGTTGATTGTTATAGAGTCGTAAATATGGAAAAGGTTACATACAAGCTTCGTCTAAAAGATGAACCCATAATGTCGAAATATATGAAGTGTATAATTTGAATTGAGGAGTGACTGAATGTGATATAATTATTCTATTCCCGTAATCTTGATTGAGTCGAAAACTTGGAAAAGGTATTATTCATGTTAGAAAAGGAGCTGTTACTAATTTTTAACGACTGCTATTTTTCTTCTTTGAAATGGCGAGTGATTGAATGATATATAATAATTCTATTCCTGTAATCTTTATTGAGTCGAGAACTTGGAAAAGTTATAATTCATTTAAGAAAAGGAGCCGTCGCTAATTCTTAACAACTTCTATTGTTCTTTTTTGAATTGACGAGTGACTGAATGTGATATAATTATTCTATTCCCGTAAGATTGACTGAATGTGATATGATTATTCTATTCCCGTAATCCTGATTGAGTCGAAAACTTGGAAAAGGTATAATTCATGTAAGAAAAGGAGCCGTCGCTAATTTGTAACGACTTCTACTTTTCTTCTTTGAATTGACGAGTGACGGAATGATATATAATTATTCTATTCCCTTAAACTTCATTGAGTTGAGAACTTGGAAAAGGTATAATTCATGTAGGCCTAAGCTAGAAAAGGAGCCATCGCTAATTTTTAACGACTTCTACTTCTATTTAAACCATTGAGGACAATAATAAATTATATGATAACAAGTACAAATTAAAATTACAAATTAAAATTACATATTAAAATTTAAAATTAAAATTTAAAATTACAAATTAAAATTACAAATTAAAATCATAAAATTGAAATGGTCTTTCACTATAATCGGTCAATTAACACCTTACAATAACACCTTCATATCGATATAGATTATATTGTACTATAATCGATAAGTTAGACGAAATCTCTACCCCATTTACTCTATAGTATCAGTTAGACGAAATCTCCAGAATCTGGCCAACATTCTTTCAGATTTTTGATAAAGTCAATGTGACAAGTGACATTCGTCTTCCACCAATGGGCTAACAGTCTATGTGGAAAAGCAGCCAGATGCTTGGAAAGTATGTTGTGTGGAGTACTGGTGTGAGAAATCCAGGAAATACATCGTGACATGTGGGTGAACTGGCCAACGTTAAATGAAACATTGTTGAAAACGGCATAAAATCTCAATCATCAACTTATCAAATAAATGATTAAAAAAAAAAAGGAAACTTATTATCAGAAGGATAGGTTAACTGAATATAACAGTACTTAATGCTTTTATTAGAAAAGTATAATAAGACAAACTTATCTATAAATTATATTCGGCGTCATATGTTTTAACTAATTAAATGTCACCACCAAAAGAAAATTCATTCTTATTTATCACGGTAAGTCATGTTCAGTCATGCCCAACTGCAAAATCTCTCAACACTTAGAAAAACAAATATGGAGCGATCGAAAGATCTGAGCAAATCATTGAGAATTGCAAACCAAATACAATACATCCTAACCAAATGGACTTGTAACATTTGTCAAAAGTTTTTTAAAACCTACATAAACTACAGACAACTTTTGTCACATCTAGGAAAGCATTTGCTTTCAATTTTCAAGATGTAACATCTTTTCCTTAGACATTTTTCAAAGCAAACAACTCTAAAATAATTGTTAAACTGAAGCTGTTGTAGACATCAAATTATGGTCCTATCTCTTCAAGAAGTTTGATGTATTGATTTTATCAACTGTTAGGGTACCTATGATAATATAAATTGGTGTAAATAAAAAATTTAAACTATATTATTAAATCGTTAAAACTTAATTCTGTTTTCTTTTCTTTTTCATGTTCTGGTCCTTAGCGTGAGTATAATTGATTATTTTTTTTTTTTAATTTTAGGGGTTTATTTTCTGTGATAAAAATTTGATATAAGTATATTAAATAATCATTTGCATGATACAATCAAACTTTGATATGTTTAATGCAGACAATTAGGAAACATTGTGGAAATGCAAGCAATTATTGAATCACAATGTTTTCAACTCTAGTTTGTATGATACTGCCTCTGGTGCGGGAGGAGTTTGTATGATATCGCCGTGGTTGCGGGAGGAGTTTGTATGATACTGCCTCGGTTGAGGGAGGTTGCAAATTCGATTCCTGGCAACGTTAAACCAAAGACTTTAAAAATGGTAGTAATGGCTTTCCCTCTTGGCATTCAAGGCTGTGGGGTAAGCATTTCAACTTACTCTATGGTGGTAGAATAAATGGAACAGTATGACTTATAAATTACCCAGGAAACACAGTAATATAATGGATTTTTTTTTTAAAGTAACTTGTTTGTTTGATCAAAGTTTCACCTTCAAATTTTCAGTTGATGTCTTACATTTGTAAAAATGCCTCATTTTTTCCCAAATTTGCGCAATAATTTCCAAAACTAAAGAACAGAAATTTTAATTTTTTGACTTTATGGACTTCTTATTTCATGAAAACTTGCATATTTCCATGTGTAAAAAATGTTCCAACAGTCCTCTTTCAAGTTTAAAATGCTACATTTAGTTTGTGATAATTTGACTATTATTTACTGTCTTCCAATTTGCTTAACCCTTTCTCACATAAAGCAAATCTGCAGCAGACAACTTTGAAACTATCAAGTCAAAAATGTGAAAAATCTCCATAACTGGGGATAGAACCTGGCACGCCTGGTTTTAAATCCCAGACGCTAACATGGTGGAATCCAGTGAGCAGGTTAACTTGCTTCTACAATGTTCTACAGTGCCTTGAAATCAAGTCTGTTTCACATTTTGATCAAAAATTATTATTGTTTTCTTTTATCTCTTTAAGATTAATAGGGTTGGCATTTTCAGCGGCCGTTGGCATCACACTTCTTGTGTTAGGATGTGCATTGCATGATTTCCAGTAAGTATGAGATAAGGAGTCTAAATATCTGTGTCTCTCTTATAACTCAAATACACTATGCTGTGACAGTGATTCTTAAATGAATTTTCTTACTAAGACACAACTTGGGTTTGGATGGAAAATAATAATATAACCTTTTCCCATATAAGGACACTTTCCAAGGCCTTTGATGCAAAATATTGTGACAAAAAGAGTCCAAATGTCTTTGTCCCACTGTGTTTTTCGTATTACTCGAATATAGTCAAACCTGTGTAGCTATTCCCTGTCTGTAGCAATCATACTTTTAATTTCTGAATTAATCATTTTCTGCCTAAATGACTCTGCAATTAAAGACTACATGTTAACAGATTGCTCACTTCCCGTGGATGGACTTTAAATACAGATTGAACTGTATGTTCTATACTGTAGCAGTGATGCTCAAATGAATTGTCTTACTGAGACAATACTCTTGGTAACCCACAACTTAGGTTTGGATGAAAAAATAACCCTTTGGCGTAAAGACACTTTCCAAGGCCTCTGCAGCCGAGGACTTCAGAAAATATCGTGGCAAAAGAAAAAAGGGCTTATGATGAGCAATTTCTCATTTTGCCACAAAGTTTTCAACCTTATTCAATAATTTAATTATTTTACTTTCATTTATAAAGATTTTCCATTATATATCTTTGCCAAGATCATTTCAAAGTCATCTGGTGCAGATATTCAGCCTGTGGGGTATGGTTAACCCTTTCCCTCATATAGACGCTTTCTGACGCCTCTGCAGCAGACGGCTATTTGAAAACATAGTGACAAAAGAAGAAATTGCACAAAACGTGCAATTTCTCCTTTTGCCACAATGTTTTCCACTTTTTGTCATAGGTTATCAATTCAATTAAAGAGATTTTTTGATAGAATATGTTCAAAGTCGTCTGCTGCAGAATTGTAGTATGAGGGAAAGGGTTAAATAACATGAAATACATGGGCTGCGGAACGCTCAATAAGAATGGCAGCCACAGTCTGGCGCTTGCTTGAACAGTAAGAGCTGGCTAAATGGTCTGAACTATTGGGAGTCAACTCTTGAGTTCCAGTAGGTGAGGTGGTATTGGGTTCATACCTTATATATTTTTATCTCAATAGAAAAACAAGGTGTGGGGCCAACATCATCTCTCCTGTCTGTCTTGATATGACCTTATCCGTTGGAAGCAGTATATAAACACAACAAAAAAATCTAGTGGAATCACAAAAATGATTATGCTCTATGAACTATCTCAACAGTTTCCGTGATATGACATTTTTAGAATTGTCCACTTTTAAACATCTTGAGCCAAAAATTGCCTTGGACAGACAAAAAATGGGGAGATATGGCTTTTAAACCATAGTTAAAAACATGGTGTCAAAATAAAAAATTGTCTGTTTTTATTCAGGTGTTTTCATTTCAGAAGAAACTGAACTCTACAGATGACATTTGATTCATATGAGTGTATGTCAAAATCCCCTCAGTCAAAATCCCCTCACTCTGAAAATGGCATAGTAGTCAAAATCCCCTCAACCAAAATGATAGGGTAGTCAAAATCCCCTCGACCAAAATGATAGGGTAGTCAAACTCCCCTCGATGGGTATTCATAATCTGCTCAATCTAAGATCATATATTTTCTTGTAAAGCTAAATGCAAATTTAAATATAGTACATCATTTCCGTTTACAGTCAAAACTACTCGTTGAAAATGCATAGTATTCAAAACCAATATGATTGAAAATGCAGGGTATCCAAACCCATATGACTGAAAATGTAGAGTAGACAAAATGCTTCTTTGAAAATGCAGAGTAGACAAAACCGTACTGATTTAAAATGCAGATTAAACAAAACCCCAATGATTGGTGATAATTCAGTCACATGTTATAAATGAATTGAGGTGATATTTGCTTTAATCCTGTTTGTCACAACTATAAGTCCCTTCAGGAATTCTTGTCCGTGATTGGACAACTTATAAGAATAAGATAAACACATGAGTGTCTAAATATGGTAGAAAGTGGTTAGTTAAACTGTGAAAATATAATATGTCCTAGAAACGTTAAAATGATTTAAATTACTTACTATGTTATTTGTCTTTTTAGTGCAATGTTATGTTAGCTTTAGACACCTTGGATGGCTCCTAATGTCAAACGTTATGATTACCATGCTAATCCCATCGAGGGTATTTTGACTACCCTATCATTTCGGTCGAGGGGATTTTGACTACCCTAACATTTTGGTTGAGGGGATTTTGACTACCCTATCATTTTCAGGGTGAGGGGATTTTGACTGAGGGGATTTTGAGTGTCTCCCATTAATACATATAAATAATTTTGTTCAAAATGAGCTATTTCTTCTCTTCCCACTATGGTTTCAACTCTTTATCCAAATGTTTCAAATTTACAGATGGTAGATGTCGTTTCTCAGACAATTCTTAACCCTTTTCCTCACACAACAAATCTGCAGCAGACGACTTTGAAAATACTAAGGCAAAAATATGAAAAATCTTTTCAATTAAAAGTGTAGAACTTTATTTAATATATATTGTGAGTAATTTCTTCTTTTGCCATAATGTTTTAATTTGAAAATTTAGAGAAACAAAATGTAAAATCTATAAAAATAATATTGTTAAGTATTAAAACCAAGTCAACCCTTACCCTCATATAGATGCTTTCTGACGCCTCTGCAGCAGACACCTTTTTGAAAACATAGTGACAAAAGAAGAAATTGCACAAAACGTGCAATTTCTCCTTTTGCCACAATGTTTTCCACTTTTTGTCATAGGTGATCCATTCAATTATGGAGATTTTCTATGTTTTGACCAAATATGTTCAAAGTCGTCTGCTGCAGAATTGTTGTATGAGGGAAAGGGTTTAACATTCGTAGTTAAGTAGCAATTTTTCTAAAATTGTCTGCTGCACAAACAAAGAAGTGTGTCTGATGAAGTGAGAGAGTTTTCATCGCCTGGCATTATATCAGACAAATTGTATTTGGGTTAAATCTTGCGTTTGCTTGTTTTTCAGAAATTGGTGGCCATTATTTGTTCTCACATTCTATTTATTGGTGCCCATCCCCACGATAGTCTCGAGACGGTTATCGGGAAGCTTTGATGGAGCTAGTAATGCATGTATGGAACTCAGTATATTTTTAACAACAGGCATCGTTGTCTCGTGTCTAAGTTTACCTGTTATTCTGGCTAGAGCAGAAGTAGTAAGTACATTTTATTCATTAATCCTTTCCCACATACATATGCTTTCTGATGCCTCTGCAGTAAAAGACTTGAAATAATAGTGGCAAATGAAGAAAGTGCTCTTAATGAAAAATTTCTTCATTTGTCACAATGATTTCAACTCTATTCAATAATCATACTATCATTTATAGGGATGTTCTATATTTTGGACTTGATAATTTCAAACAGACGCTTTCTGGTGCCTCTGCAGTAGATGACTGTTGTAAACATTGTGACAGAGGAAGAAATAGCTCAAAATGAGCAATTCCTCCTTTTGCCCTAATGTTTTCAACATTTTTCAGTTAGTATACTTTCATTTATAGAGATTTTCAATATTTTTATACGCCCGTTTTGAACAAACGGATCGTATTATAGTTTTACCTGCGACGTACAAGCGGGCGGGCGGCATCCAGTATGTTGTCAGCTCAATAACTTTAGAAGCCTTTGTCCAATCATCACCAATTTGGTCAGAATGTGTATTGGGATAATATCTCAGACAAGTTCAATAACTAGCCATATCGCTTTAGTCAATCGAGAGTTATCGCCCTTTAATTATAGAAATTACCCAAAATTGGTCTTGTCAGCTCATTAACTTTAGAAGCCTTTGTCCAATCATCACCAAATTTAGTCAGAATGTATATTGGCATAATATCTCGGACAAGTTCGATAACTAGCCATATTGCTTGAATCAATTGAGAGTTATCACCCTTTAATTATAGAAATTGCCTAAAATTAGTCTTGTCAGCTCAATAACTTTAGAAGTCTTTGTTCAATCATCATAAAATTTGGTCAGAATGTGTATTGGCATAATATCTCGGACAAGTCTGATAACTAGCCATATCGCTTTAGTCAATCAAGAGTTATCACCCTTTTATTAAAGAAATTACCTAAAATTGGGATTGTCAGCTCAATAACTTTAGAAGCCTTTGTCTAATCTTTACCAAATTTGGTCAGAATGTGTATTGGCATAATATCTCGGACTAGTTCGATAACTAGCCATATTGCTTTAGTTAATTGAGAGTTATCGCCCTTTAATTATAGAAATTGCCTAAAATTGGTCTTGTCAGCTCAATAACTTTAGAAGCCTTTGTCCAATCATCACCAAATTTGGTCAGAATGTGTATTGTCATAATATCTTGGACAAGTTTGATCACTTACCACGTTATCTTAGTCACTACACACTTATGTCCCTCGAAATGGCCAAAACTGTACTAACAGTGTCTGCTCTGTAAATTTGCCTGATGTACAACCAATTATCACTATACTTAATTGGTCTCAAAAAAACAGGACAGGCGTATTTTGTGACATTTGGCGCTCTTGTTGTCTTGATATTTTCAAAGTTGTCCGCTGCATATTTCTTGTATACATGTGGGAAAGAGTTAGCAGATAAGCAAGATCAGACAAAAAAGGAAGTATTGCTACATGTGCTGTGATTGTATGCATGAGCAAAATCTATGCAATCATAACAAGCTTGTTACAAAGCCTTTACTATCTTAAAACAGTATAGCCATAAGCTAAACACTTTCTCACATACAGACAATCTGCAACAAATAACTTTTGAAAAAAGTTTGGCATAATGAGCATTTTCTCCTTTTGCCTCACTGTTAATAACTTTATTCAATTGTTACACTTTCATTGATCAAGATAATTGCCTAGATATGTGGGAAAGGGTTAACGTTTGACAAACAAAAATAACTTAGTTACTGCTGATGTTACTTTTTGACAAAATGTAACTAGACCACTTGAAATTTAAAAGTGTAGCCGGATTTGATAATGTTGTGGTATATGAAGAAATTTCTTATTTTCCCACACTTTAACCTTTTCCCACATCTAAGCAAAATTATTGAAAATTAGTAGTTTGTCCTTTTGCCATGTTTTCAAAAAGTGTCTGCTTTAAAGGTTTAAGTCACATGTTTTGGGTTAATATAAAGATATACATTAATTTTTGTTTTGAATGTCAAAACCTTGACACTATTTTGTGCTACGTATTTTCAGATAGAATGGGGAGCCTGTGGACTGGTTGTTTCAGGAAGTATTGTCGTGTTTCTCACCATATTGGGATACTTTATCGTGTTTACTGATGATGACTTCAGTTATTCAATGTGGTAGTATGAAAACAGCGAGAACAATGAAAGCAATGAAAGCAAAAAAGTTGTGTGCATGCAGGGTTAGTGATACAGGGAGATACAGATTAGCCGTATGTTATCCCTTTCCAACAGATGACAATTCGGCAGCAGATGACTTTGAAATCATCGAGGCCAAAATAAATTGTATGGAAACTCTCTATAAATGAAAGTATAATCATTGGATAGAATAGAAAACATTTCAGCAAAAGAAGAAATTTCTCCTTCTGCCACAATGTTTTCAAAAGTCGTCTGCTGAAGTGACGTCAGAAAGTGGCTGTATCATGTATGTTGGAAAGGGTTAACTCGTGATTGTTACACATTTCTCTTTTACAAGATAAACCCTGAAGTTCTGTGCTAAGATAAATTATAAGAATGATAGATTGTTGCTTGAGTACCATCAACAAAGGTTGCCTGAACATTTACAATGTGGAGTATTCTGCCTTGAAATTTAATTTAGAAAATACATTTTCCTTAAAAATGGTTTCTTTTTTCTACAATGTCTTAAAAATATGCAGAAAATATTGCTTTTGCTGAGGGAAAGGAATGGAGAATCCAAGGTGTACATTCAACCTGTATTAACACTTTCCCACCTGTAGCAGCAGACGACTTTTGAAGACATTGTGGCCAAAGGTGAAATTGCTCATGATGAGCAATTTCTCCTTTGGCCTCAATGTTTTCAACTTTATTTAACAATTAAGCTTTATCCCAGCTTATATGTATATACTATAGAAAATCTTCCTGTCTAAAAGTAAGGAACCAATTTGAAAATAATTTTGAGCTTTTTTCTCTTTTTACAACAATAATTTCAACAGTGTGATGCAGACGTGTCAGGAAGCATCTTTATGTCGAAAGGGTTAAACTGTGTGACCATTCTAAAGAGTTAATTCCTTTCCTGCAGTTAGCAACTTGAAAATATCTAAACAACAGTATGGAATGACTATTAACGAAAAGTATAATTATTGATAATAGTTAGAAATGTTATGACAAAGGGATAAATTGATCATTATGAGCCAGTTTTTACTTTGGCCACAATGTTTTTAAAATGTTTCTGCTGCATTTGGGGTGCACCATTTTAAAGAGAAAATATTGACCACTCTTGATGCCTCATTTTTCATTCAATCTTCGTGGTAGTTCACCAGAACTTTCATTTTCATCAAATCTCGGTTAAGTTTGAAACTGGGTCACAGTGGTCCAGTTATAGAAAAACCTTGTGAACATTCTACAGATACCCTATACCCCATTTTCTTATAATAACTGGTTAAGCAGTTGGCCCAAGCATTCTTTTTTAAATCCCCCTGTTGCAGGGGGAGCATAATTCAACAAGTTAACTTGTTTCATTTTGTATTTGTTTTAAAGAGCACATCCTCATAGGACTGCATGGAACTTTTTAATCCCTATGCTTACTTAATTTACCATGTATAATTTAAGCAAAAACGCATTTTTGTAAATGATTAATCTCTGAATATGTTTTACTTATTTGTCAACATTGTTTTGAAAACAACGCACTAGTTTGTTTTCAGAACTGCCAATTTTGAGATTTATTCCTTGAAATTGAATATTGTTTGTCTTTCTAACAGCTTTATGAATGTGTATGTGTTCTACTTATAGTTTCATTTCAAATTCAGCAATCGCCTTGTGAAAATAATTATTGTGGCAAAGGGAGACATTGCTTAAACAAGCAATTTATCTTTTTTACGATCATATATTGAACTATGTTTAAAAATTTCTGTTCTATCAGAGCAGTTGTCTTTGAAAACAATGCCCGAAGGTGACTGGTGAAATGTCTATTATGCAAATCTCTATACTGCAAGACCATTTCTAGGTTTTTTGTACGAAAGAGAGAGGACACATGTCTTGATCTGATCCGTTTTAACTAGTTGATTCATGATAGTTCAGTTGGCAACCATACCAGGGTGTGTGAGTTTGGACCCGTACTTGGTTATTCTTTCTGATGATGATTGACAAAAGTCACTGACTGGCCTCGTTCATCTTCCACCAATAGGCTTAATATTCTATTAACTGGCCTTAATGATAGAACTGAAAAATGGCATATAACTCCAATCAATTAACTCTTAACAAAAATAATGAGTGTACTTAACCTTCCCCTGATAGACAACCTCTAATGCATTTTGCAGCAGACAATTTCTGAAAACTTTGTGAGGTAAGGTGACAATGCTTGTTTTGATAAATTTCTCCTTTTTTCCCACGTTGTTTTCATCCATGCATCAAAATTCAATTTTCTAGATACTTGTTTCTTCAGATGTTTTCAAAGCAGACGGATCTAAATTCTTTATAATCTGGAAAGTGGTTAAGAGCAATGTATCGGCCAAATGTGGGTGGGTATTATTAGGCATGTGTACTCTTTGTGACAAGTGCTTTCCAGTTATTCCAACATTTCTGATGTTGTGACCATGACATTGACCTTTACCCTTTCCCTTACACTGGTGCTTCCTGAGGCTTCTGCAGCAGATGACATTTGAAAATATTGTGGCAAAAGGAAAAATAGCTCATAATGAGTAATTTCTCCTTTTGCCACAATATTTCAACCCTTTTCTTTAATTATACTTTCATATTTTTGGCAGGATGTTTTCAAAGTCGACTGCTGTAGATTTGTTGTATGTGGGAAAGGGTTATATAAATAATCAAACATGTTAGTTATATTCGCATTTAGGAATCGGCTTTAATGCTGCTGTCTATATCTACTTGAGCGCAGAGCACAATCTTAGGATATGTTTGCCCAATGCAGATGATGATCAAACCGCACATCCATGCAATTTAATCTGATTATACACTGTTCATCAAATAGTGACAGAGAGTTCCAAGAAACTTCTAATATTAATGCCGAGGTTCGATTCCCTGGAGTACCGCTCACTTGGTTGCTTTTAATTTTAACCCTTATACAAAAGGCAATTGAAGCCATTTCTGCAGATTCCTGTTTCTACCTTGTTATTTAACTCTGTATAAAATTTATACTTCCTAATTCCTATATTCCAGCTTTCAATGCTGACGACTCTTAAAATTTATTGGTTAAATTGTTAATTATTTCTTGTAATATTTTATATTATATTATATTCCTGCACATTTTCCCGTGAAAATACACGCAGATTGTACCACATAATTCAAACATGAGGAATCAAAATTCCTTTTTGACCAGGTTAAATACGGTACTATATATGTTTATGGCACTGAAAAATGATGTGACGTCATTGACATATGATTTCACGTCATTCGAAATGAGAAAGTGGGGCATCGTTCAGATGCCAATCATAAATTTTATTTTATGTGTAAATTTCGTTATTTCTTTATTTGAAATATGAATATTTGTTCTTTATTCTATTTTAACAAGGTATATAATAAAAGGAATGTTAAGTTGCATTAGCGATATCTGGCTTTGTATTGTATACTCGGGCCGTGGCAAATTTGACATCTCTCTCAACCTTAAGTTTCGCGAGATATTAATTTTCCATATCCCTCGTACTACAATACCAATCCGATATCGCAACTACAACATAATATTCACTTTATATCATCCATAGTTCAAGACAATATTTTTTGTATTGCTTTTATAATTCTTGATTCTACAGGAAACCTTTCGCTGTTTAACCCTTTCCCTCATACAACAATTCTGTAGCAAACTACTTTGAACGTATTTTGTCAAAACATAGAAAATCTCAATAATTGAATGGATAACCTATGACAAAGAGTGGAAAACATTGTGTCAAAAGGAGAAATTGCACGTTTTGTGCAATTTCTTCATTTGTCACTGTTTTCAAAAAGCTGTCTGTTGCAGAGGGGTCAGAAAGGGTCTATATGAGGGAAAGGGTTAAGCCCTCACACATTTAACACTTTCCCTTATAAACACGCTTGCCGACGCCACTGCAGCAGATGACTTTTGAAATCATAGTGGCAAAGAGGAGAAATTGCTCAATAAACTTACTATCATTTATACATATCTTCTATTTCGGATTTGATATTTCAAAGTCGTCTGCTGGAAAATTAAAAGAAAATTGTTTTGTGCAGTTTTAACTTTTGTCAATTGTGTAACAAACTTTCTATTTATTTTTCTCTTTATTCCCCATTACCTATCGGTACATACAACAAATCTGCAGCAGACGATTTTGGTGAAAAAATCGACAAAAGTTTTGAAAATCCCTTTAAATAGAATCATAATTATTGAATAGAATTTAAATCAAGGTTTTTATTTTTTTATTGCCGCAATTTTTTCAAAAGTAAGTTGTCTGCTATAGAGTTGCCAGAAAGCGGTTGCGTGTGACAAAGCGTTAAAACTTTTTGTTTATAGAAAACGACGAAATCTCATTGTTAATATCCATACTGTATTTTTTTTTTGTGCAAATTACTTAACCTTTTCCTCATACAACAGTTCTGCAGCAGACAACGACTTTAAGCATTTAGACAAAAAAGCATGGCAAACCTCAGTAAATGAAAGGTTGATTACTAAATAAAATTGAAAACATTATGGCAAAAGGTAAAATTGCTCATCATGAGCAATTTCTCCTTTTACCACAATGTTTTCAAATTTATTTAGTAATTCTTCTTTCAATTATAGATATTTTCTGTATTTTTGCCACAATGTTTTCAAAATGCTTCTGCTGCAGTTGGGTCAGAAAGTGTCTGTATGTGGGAAAGAATTAAATGTCGATATTATCTCATGTCCTTTTATTATCATGTTGTACCATTGTTTTAGATACTTTTGTGCACTAGTGCTGATAACATTCGTTATAAAAAATAAACAAAATATTCCGTTTAGTTCTGTTTCTGTTCCACAAGGCGTGTCATTAAGCCTTTTGCCTCATATCATCACATCAATAGCAGACTAATTTTGGAAGAAGTAGTGTGAAACAAGCAATTTCTGTTTTTACTATCTGTTAAAATGACAAAATATTTTGCTGATTTAGTATTTTCTTTACAGATGTTTTTAAGCTTTTCCCTCATATAGACGCTTTCTGACACCTCTGCAGCAGACGGCTTTTTGAAAACATAGTGACAAAAGAAGAAATTGCTCAAAACAAGCAATTTCTCCTTTTGCCACAATGTTTTCCACTTTTAGTCACAGGTTATCTATTCAATTATAGAGATTTTCTATTTTTTGACAAAATACGTTCAAAGTCGTCTGCTGCAGAATTGCCGTGTGAGGGAAAGGGTTAAGCCTTTCCCACAAACAATAAATCTGAAGCTGACAACTTGAAAAGATCTTGGCAAAAACATGAACAATCTCTAGAAATGAAAGAGTAGTTATTGAATAAAGAAGAAAACATTTTGGAAAAAGAAGAAATTGCTCATAATGAGCAATTTCATCTTTTGCCTAAATGTTTTGAAAGAGATGTTCTATATTTTTAGATCACCTGAGCCGAAGGCTCAAGGTGAGCTATTCTGATCACTTTTTGTCCGTCGTCCGTCCGGCGTTAACTTTTAGCTTTAAACATCATCTCCTCCCAAACTTCAAGGACAATTTCCGTGAAACATCACAGGACTGTTCCTCTGGTTGGCCTCTTTCAAAATTGTTCAAAGATTAAAATTCCAATGAGAACTTTGGTTGCTGCGGCATCAGAAAGGGGACAAAATGTCCAAACTTTAAAAATCTGCCTGTCAGATTCAAATATAATTTGGTAGAAATGTTCCTTGGGTGACCCTCTATAAAAATTGTGCAAGCCATACTGATTGGTCGAAAAACATGGCAGTCAGGCGGCATCAGAAAAGGGGCAAAATGACAAAATTTGAAAATTCCATTTTTATGAAAGTGTTTGTCTGATTTTAAGAAAATATAATACGAATCTTACTGTAATGATCCTCTATTTAATTTGTTTAGGCCGTTTTGATTGGTTACACAATCATATCAACCAGGCGTCATCACAAAAAGGGTAAATTGAACTTTTAGCTAAAAATGACAACCAACTCCTACCATTCCAACTGACCAATTTCCACAAAACATCACAAGAATGTTCCTTTGGTGGTCCTCTTTCAAAATTGTTCAAAGATTTAAATTCCATTGAGAACTTTGGTTGCTGCGGCATCAGAAAGTGAGAAAAATGCCCAAATTTTAAAATCCTTTTCCTCCATAATCTACTTGTGCGATTGCAAGATAATTTGGTAGAAATGTTTCTTAAGTGACCCTCTAAATAAACTGTTGAAGCCATATTGACTTCGTTGAAAAACAGGGCAGCAAGGCGGCATCAGGAAAGGTGCAAAATGACAAAAACTTTATAATTCCATTCTTATTAAAGTTCTTGTTAGATTTCAAGATATAAATGGCCTTTACTGATAAGCTGTTTCTTGAGAAGTGTCCACTCCTTTCAGTTTCATTTGCACTCCCTGATAAAATTTTCCAGATATTTGCAGTTAAATATTTGCTACTAATTTACTATCAATTAGGTGATCGATTTAGGGCCATCTTGGCCCTCTTGTTACATAGATTTTTTGTATGTGAGACAGGGTTAAAAATAAATGTATCATTACTTTGTAAAAAGAAATATCCTTATGTTAGACTGTCAATCCAATGGACCGGGGTTCAAACTGTGGTCCAGGTTCTGGATTTTTCTGAGGTGCGTTAAGTGTCTCCCACTCAACAAAGAGGACAAGTACTGGTCCTTTCCAGGAAAAAGTGCCTCGCATGTATCAGAACCTATGGGTCTTTAACTTGTCTCTTGAGTTTATCTGCCCCTGTAGGATGCTTGTACACAATATAGTTTACACTATCAAATGGGCATATAAAAGTAAACAAGAGGGCCAAGATGGCCCTAAATCGATCACCTGTTAGTTAATTAGAAGCAAATATTTAACTGCAAATATCTGTGAAAATTTGATCAGGAGTTCAAATGAAACTGCAAGGAGTGGACACTCAGTTAAAGAAATAGTTTATCAGTAAAAGCCATTTTTATCTTGAAATCTAACAAGAGCTTTCTCAATTTCTGATGCTGCAGCAACAAAGGTTCTACACAGAAAGCAAGTATTTGAACAATTTTGAAAGAGGACCATCAAAGGAACATTCCTGTGAAGTAAGGTTGAAATTGGTCAAGTGGAATGGTAGGAGTTGTCATTTGTAGCTAAAAGTTCAATTTACCCCTTATGTGATGACGCGAGGTTGATATGATTTTGTAACTAATCAAAACAGCTTGAACAAATTAAATGTAGAGGATCACTGAAGTAGGATTTATATTCAATTTCCTTAATATCAGACAAGAACTTAAAACAAGAGGCACAAGAGGGCCAGTATCGCTCCACGGCCATAAGGCAAAAATAAAATCTCCAAACAGCCCTGCCCCCTGGTGGCTATTTTTTTTACCAACCACCATGGCTTAAAGGAATCTTGTAGAGTGTCACCCAAGGAATGTTTCTGCAAAATCATTTGAAAATCAGCATGACACTTTTGGAGGAGAGGATATTTTAAGTTTTCACTATAGCCATATAAGGCAAAATAGCCCCACCCCCTGGCAGCCATATTTTTCAACCAATCAACATGGCTTGAAGGAATCTGATAGAGGGTAAGCCTAGGAACATTTCTACAAAATTATTTGAATATCAGCCAAACACTTTCGGAGGAGAAGATTTTTTAAGTTTTCACTATGGTCATATAAGGCAAAATAGCCTCGCCCTCGGGCGGCCATGTTTTTCGACCAATCAACATGGCTTGAAGGAATCTGATAGAGGGTCACCCAATGAACATTTCTACAAAATTATTTGAAAATCGGCTGAACACTTTCGGAGAAGAAGATTTTTTAAGTTTTCACTATAGCTATATAAGGCAAAATAGCCCCGCCCCCTGGCGGCCATGTTTTATGCCCAATCAACATTTCTTGAAGAAATCTAATAAAGGGTCACCCAAGGAACATTTCAGAATTATGGATGGATCAAAAAAAATTAAGGAATTTAAGAGAGGACATTGAGAGGATGCTTCCTATGAAGTTTCAACCAAATTGGCCAAGTGGTTTGGGAGAAGAAGTGGTTTAAAGGAAAAAGTTAACGCACGCACAACGGACAATTCGCCATGACATAAGCTGGACTGGCTTTCAGCCAGTGGAGCTAAAAATGGAATTTCCAAATTTTGTCATTTTGCCCCTTTTCTGATGCCTCCTGACTGCCATGTTTTTCAACCAAACAGTATGCCTTGAACAATCTTTGTAGAGCCTCACCTAAGGAACATTTCTACCAAACTAAAATGGAATCAGACATGCAGATTCAAAGAAGAAGATTTCTAAAACTTGGACATTTTGCCCCCTTTCTGATGCTGCAGCAACCCTGACGGCCATGTTTTTCAACAGATCAGACATATTTGAACAATCTTGGTAGAGGGTGCCCCAAAGAACATTTGTGAAAAATTATTTTCAAATTGGGCTAATTCATTTGGACGAGAAGATTTTTTAAGTTTTAACAATACACACATATAAGGAAAACAAGCTCAGCCCCCTGGCAGCCATGTTTTTTCAACGGATCGGAAATATTTGAACAATCTTGGTAAAGGGTGCCCCAATGAACATTAATTTTGTGCAAAATAATTTTCAAATCGGGCCAGTACTTTTGGACAAGAAGATTTTTAAAGTTTTAACAATGCACATATAAGGAAAACAGGCTCCACCCCCTGGCGGCCATGTTTTTCAACGGATCGGAAATATTTGAACAATCTTGATAAAGGGTTCCCAAAGGAACATTTGTGCAAAATAATTTTCAAATTGGGCTTATACTTTTGGACAAGAAGATTTTCAAAGTTTTAACAATGCACATATAAGGAAAACAAGCTTAGCCCCCTGGCAGCCATGTTTTTTCAACGGATCGGAAATATTTGAACAATCTTGGTAAAGGGTGCCCCAATGAACATTGTGTGCAAAATAATTTTCAAATCGGGCCAGTACTTTTGGACAAGAAGATTTTTAAATGTTTTAACAATGCACATATAAGGAAAACAGGCTCCACCCCCTGGCGGCCATGTTTTTCAACGGATCATAATATTTGCACAATCTTGGTAAAGGGTGCCCAAAGAAACATTTGTGCAAAATAATTTTCAAATTAGGCTTATACTTTTGGACAAGAAAATTTTCAAAGTTTTAACAATGCACATATAAGGAGAACAAGCTCCGCCCCCTGGCGGCCATGTTTTTCAACCGATTGGAAATATTTGAACAATCTTGGTAAAGGGTGCCCCAATGTACATTTGTGCAAAATAATTTTCAAAACGGGCCAGTACTTTTGGACAAGAAGATTTTTAAAGTTTTAATAATGCACATATAAGGAAAATAAGCTCCGCCCCCCTGGCGGCCATGTTTTTCAACGGATCGGATTTTTTAAGATTTGGCAATTTTCCCCTTTTCTGTTGCCGCAGCAACCAAAGTTCTCGATGGAATTTAAATCTTTGAACAATTTTGAAAGAGGTTCACCATAGGAACATTCCTGTGAAGTTTGGTTGAAATTGGTCAAGTGGTTAAGGAGGAGATGATCTAAATGTTAACGACGGACGACGCTGGACGGACAAAAAGTGATCAGAATAGCTCACCTTGAGCCTTTGGCTCTAGGTGATCTAAAAAGTTAATGTTCGATCAGAGCAAAATTTAATGGTCTCTATAATTATATATATATAAATAGCCCTTTGACCAAAAATTGGACCGACATCGACTCCTATATAACTGATGGCATCCAAATTTGGCCTTTATCTTTTCATAATACAACTTCAAAGTTGCATCAGAAATGTGTGAGAATAATGACATTCAGAACTTAAGACGATTACGAAATTTGAATGCTCCACCATATTAAGACAAGAGGGCCACGATGGCCCTGGATCGCTCACCTGATTATTACTATTTCACTTAAGCCATATAAGCCCCACCCCCTTGCCGCCATAGTTTTCGACCAATCAACATGGCTTGAAGGAATCTGATACGGGGTCACCCTAGCAATATTTCTACAAAAATATTTGAAAATCAGCCAAACACTTTCGTCGGAGAAGATTTTTTAAGTTTTTTCAAAAGCCATATAAGGCAAAATAGCCCCGCCGTTTGACGTCCATGTTTTTCAACTAATCAACATGGCTTTAAGGAATCTGATAGAGGGTCACCTTAGAAACATTGCTACAATTTGAAAATCAGCCTGACACTTTCACTTTCAGGAGAAGATTTTTTAAGTTTTCACTAAAGCCATATAAGGCAAAATAGCCCCACCCCTGGCTGCCATGTTTTTCGACCATTCAACATGGCTTGAAAGAATCTAGGAACATTTCTTCAAAATTATTTGAATATCAGCCAGACACTTTCGGAGGAGAATATTTGTTTAGTTTTCTCTTTAGCCATATAAGGCAAAAGAGCCCTGCCCTCTGGCGGTCATGTTTTTTTACCAATCAACATGGCTTGAAGGAATCTGATAGAGGGTCACCCAAGGAACATTTCTACAAAATTATTTGAAAATCTGTTCAACACTTAAGGAACATTCTGAATCTTTAACTTGAAACATACTGAGAGGTCGTTGACCTTCTCCAGGAGCGAATGTAAAGGTAGAATTTCTGTTTTCAATATCTGCATCATTCCACAATGTGTCAATATTGCCAATGTAAAGGACATGTGACAAATAAATGAAGTTTTGATCGTATTCACAAAGTCAATTATAACAAATTCTTTTTGGTTTTTGAAAGGAACCGAGCTCTCATGTATATCTAGCTACTGTATAAATTTGGTAAACATCGGATGATAAATGATGACTAACTTGTTCACAAGGTCAATTATAGCAATTTTGCCAATTTTAAAGGGCCATAATCCTATCATGCATGGATGAATCTGGCTGGTTTTCACAAAGAACCGAGCTCTCATGTATATCTAGCTACTGAATAGGTTTGGTAAACATCGGATAATAAATGAAGACTTGTGTTCACAAGAAATTGTGGATGTACGACAGACGACGGACAAAGGGTGATCACAAAAGCTCACCTTGTTACTACGTGACAGGTGAGCTAACAAGAGCTGTCGGAGGACAGCATGCTCGACTATTCCACCGCTTATTTGATTACTGAGATAATGGACTTTAATGTAGTTGCATGCTAAACATTAACCACAATGTCTTAAAGGGTAATAATTTGCATTATATGCAGGATAGAGTTATTTAACTTGATTATTTTCATAGGTGTGATGGTTGGGAAGGGTTGTATAATGTTTCAATGGAATGCATCAAGTAGTTACTAAGATATAGACTCTTATTGTAGTTGCACGCAAACCTTTAACCATAGGGCAACAATTTGCACCATATGCAACTAGTTTAAAGTTATTGCAAAAAATAGTGTTTTTTTCGTTAAAGGTCAAAGTGACCTTGACCTTTGGATCCCATGACCTGTTTGAGTCAAGTGCTGATCATGACCATTACCCAAACTAAGTTTCAGGGTCATAGGCCTGAGCAATCAGTAGTTTTAAAGCAAGGAATGTTTCTGTATTGAAGGTCAGTGAACTTGACCTTTGACCTATTGACTCCAAACTCTCTAGGCATCACTAACTTGCTATGATGTATGTCCATACCAAGTTTGAAGATCATAGGCCTAGGCATATGTAAGTTATAAGGGTAAATGCTAGCTTTCACAAAAACTTTAACCACTTTAACTGTTTCTTTACAGAAAGGTCACCGTGACCTTGACCTTTGACCTAGTAACTCCAAACTCTCTAGGCAAAACCAACTTGAAGATCATAGGCCGAAGTGTATGTTAGTTATAAGGGTAAATGCTAGCTTGCACAACAACTTTAACCATTGAACTGTTTCCATATAGAAGGTCACAGTGACCTTGACCTTTGACCTACTGACTCCAAAGTGTATATGCATCACCAACTTGCTATGAAGAATGTCCATACAAAGTTTAAAGACCATAGGCCAGGCGTATGTTAGTTATAGGTGTAAATGCTAGCTTGCACAAAAACTTTAACCATGAACTGTTTCTATATAGAAAGTTACACTGAGCTTGACCTTTCACCTACTGACTCCAAACTGTGTAGGCATCACCAACTTGCTATGAAGTATGTCTATACCAAGTTTGAATATCATTGGCCTAAGCGTATGTAAGTTATAAGGGTAAATGCTAGCTTGCACAAAAACTTTAACCAACGGCGACGGCGACGCCGGGGTGACTACAATAGCTCCCCTTATTCTTCGAATAGTCGAGCTAAAAAGGGGCATAGTTGTGTCAAAATCTAATATAGCGTTTTGGGACTTGTCCTGCAAGGTCATTTGATGATGTCCATTAAGTGTGTTTAGTTTCAAAGCAAAAGCATCTGTGGTTTGTGAGAAAAAGCCTTAAATTCAAAACTTTAACCAAAATATCTAAATCCAAAAAGGGTATTATTGCGTCAAAATCTAATAAAGAGTTTTGGGACTTGTCCTGCATTTGATGATGTCCAATAAGTGTGCCAAGTTTCAAAGCAATAGCATCTGTGGTTTGTGAGAAAAAGCCTTGCATGCAAAACTTTAACCAACATTTCTAAGTAAAAAAGGGGAATAATTGTGTCGAAATCTGATGTAAAGTTTTGGGACTAGACCTGCAAGGTCATTTGATGTCCAATACGTATGTGAAGAATCAAAGTAAAAGCATCTGTGGTTTGTGAGAAAAAGCCTTGCATGCTAAACCTTAACCAAAGTTGCAATGCCGACACTGACTCACAAGAGACTGTAATAGCTCTCAAATTCTTCAAATAGTCGAGCAAATAATATTTTGAAATTGATGCAGTCTTTAACGAAACATTGTGAGAAGGAAATGGACAGACAACAACAACAGATACCGAACGATGAGTATTCACAATAGCTCATCCCGTCCTTCAGGCTCAGGTGAGCTTAAACAAGAGGGCCATGATGGCCCTGGATCGCTCACCTTAATTATACAATGTACTGCAATGTAAAACACATCAAGACAATTATTCTGAATGCAACCTCCACAGTGTTAACAATATTTTCCTTCATTTGGCCTAGTGATCTATATTTGTTTACCTGATATGACCCATATTCCAACATGGACTAGATATCATCAAGACAACATTCTGACAAAGTTTCAATTTTCCTTTATTGACCTAGTTTCTGATCCAATATGATCTGATCCATATTCGAACTTGACCTAGATATAATTCAGACAAACATTCTGACCAAATTTCAAGCTGCTGAAGCAAAACATGTGGCATCCAAAGTATTCACAAGATTTTCCTTCAATTTGATCTAGTGACCTAGTTTTTGACCCAGCATGACCCATATTCGAACTTGGCCTACATATCATCAAGAAAAACATTCTGATAAAGTTTCATCATGCTGAAATTAAAAATGCAGTATCCAGAGTGTTAACAAGATTACCCTTCAATTTGGCCTAGTGACCTAGTTTTTAACCCGGCATGACCCATATCCGAACTTGGCCTAGATATCATTTAGACAAACATTCTGACCAAATTTCAAGCCGCTGAAGCAAAACATGCGGCTTCTACAGAGTTAACAAGATTTTCCCTCAATTTGGCCTAGTGACCTAGTTTCTGATCCAATATGACCCATATTTGAACTTGACCTAGATATCTTTAAGACAAACATTCTGACCAAATTTCAAGCTGCTGAAGCAAAAAATGTGGCATCCAAAGTGTTAACAAGATTTTCCTTCAATTTGGCCTATTGACCTAGTTTTTGACCCGGCATGACCCATATCAAACTTGGCCTAGATATCATTCAGCTCAACATTCTGAACAAATTTCAAGCCGCGGAAGCAAAACATGCGGCTTCTACAGAGTTAACAAGATTTCCCCTCAATTTGGCCTAATGACCTAGTTTTGGAACCGGCATAACCCATATTCGAACATGACCTTGATATTTTTAAGACAAACATTCTGAGAAAATTTCAAACTGCTGAAGCAAAAATTGCGGCCTCTGGAGTGTTAACAAGATTTTCCTTCAATTTGACCTAGTGACCTACTTTTTGACCCGACGTGACCCATGTTCGAACTTGACCTACATATCATCAAGACAAACATTCTGATAAAGTTTCAACATGCTCAAGTTGAAAATGTGGCCTCCAGAGTGTTAACAAGATTTCCCTTCAATTCGACCTAGTGACCTAGATTTTGACCTCATATGGCCCAGTTTCGAACTTGTCCAAGATTTTATGGAGATGAACGTTCTGATAAACTTTCATGAAGATTGGATGCAAAATGTAGCCCGTAGAGTGTTAACAAGCTCAAATGTTGACGACGAACGCCGGACAAAATGTGATCACAATAGCTCACCTTGCACTTCGTGCATAGGTGAGCTAAACAAGAGGCCCATGAGGGCCTATGCTCTACTGGCATTGATCTGGCTCGTTTCAAAAGGAACCAATATGTCATCAATATTCAGGTTTTCGAAAGGAGCTGAGCTTTCATGGATATCTAACTACTGTATAAGTTTGGTTGAGATACAATCAAAAGTGAAGACTGTATCGTGTTAACAAGCTCCTTTATAGCAATTTTGACCATTTCAAGGGCCATAATCCAGTCATGCATGGGCGGATCTGGCTGGTTTTCGAAAGGAACCGAGCTCTCATGGATATCTAACTACTGTATAAGTTTGGTTGAGATACAATCAAAAGTGAAGACTGTATCGTGTTAACAAGAAATTGTTTACGGACGGACGGACGAAGCGCCACGACATAAGCCCTTCTGGCCTTTGGCCAGTGGAGCTAAAAACAGATAAATAAACATATGATAGTACTTAAATAGGAAATATTATTGAATATATCTTCAAACAACGCAACACTTTTCTTTGTTTTGATTACAGAGATAACTATTATAATTATTAGGTGTTGTTAATGACTGTAGCTAACAATGCACCATATTCATGCATTCATAAAAACTATGACCGATTTATCAGCTGAGGATTAAAGTTTCAGAAAAATCGATTAATGTATTGACATCAGTGAATCACTGTTGAAAGTCCTAAATTAGTAAAGCAAAACTTTCAGGTGATACAATTCTAGACTGGCATGTTCTGATAAACAATAATTTGTATCATCAATAAAACAAAAGATTTATTTCTTAACTTTCTAATGTTATACGTAAAAAGCTTCAACATAATGGCACTTTTGACAATATTGTTGGAAAAGGAGAAAATTGTCATAAAAATGATGTCAAATAACTAAAATCATATTATATGAGCATATTCTCCACCTCCAATTGGAACTTTCTTTTGTGACGATTCATTACTTTTTGTCCACGACATCCAATAATGTGTATCATTGTCTGGTTTAGGGAATCAGTTCACTTATTTCCCTTTTCCTTTGAACAAGAATATCTCTGAACACGGATTTTGAAAATAAATTCAATTCGGTTTTTCACTTTCATCCGTTTTCAGTCTGCGGTACGGATGAACCAATTCTGTATGAGGCGTCATTTTGTAGTGGTCTCTGTAGAGGATGAGCCAATAGCTGGGCCATGTGACTGTACAGTTTTGTCTGATTACGTTTTACGCCAAATATGTATGACTGTCCTGTCTGATCCAAGTCACAGATGCTGTCAAATACTGTCTGTAGAAAAGATAAAAATATATCTTGAAATACATCTAACCACTTTGGAAAACATCCTAGAAACATGTATATGAGCCAGTGCATGAGAAAATGTACAAATTGGCATTAATGAACAGTGTAGGTTCAGATCATCTTGTCCATCAGTTCAGTCTAATCAGAATCTACCCAAGTTGACAGTCTTCGTAATGATGAGCAATTTCTCCTTTTGCCACAATGATTTCAACTGAATTCAATAATTATTCTTTCATTTATAGAGCTTTTCTGTATGTTTGCCTAGATATTTTCAAAGATGTCAGCTCTGCTGCAGGTATGTTGTATGTGGAAAAGGATTTAAACTATACAGTACTGTAGACTAATCACAATATTCGCTCCTTGCAAAATAACAAGGGTTCGTTTTCCCAAGACCCAAATTATATCAGAGAACATAAACAAGAGGCTTAAGAGGGCCAGTATCGCTCCACGGCCAAAAGGCAAGAATCAAATCTCCAAACAGCCCTGGCCCCTGGTGGCCATGTTTTTTACCAACCACCATGGCTTAAAGGAATCGTGTAGAGTGTCACCCAAGGAATGTTTCTTCAAAATTATTTGAAAATTGGCCCGACACTTTCGGAGGAGAGGACATTTTAAGTTTTCACTAAAGCCATATAAGGCAAAATAGCCCCACACCCTGGTAGCCATAATTTTCAACCAATCAACATGGCTTGAAGGAATCTGATAGAGGAACATTTCTACAAAATTATTTGAATATCAGCCAGACACTTTCGGAGAAGAAGATTTTTTAAGTTTTCTCTTTAGCCATATAAGGCAAAATAGACCAGCCCTCTTGCGGCCATGTTTTTTTACCAATCAACATGGCTTGAAGGAATCTGATAGAGGGTCAGGTCAGCCAAGGAACATCTCTAAAAAAATATTTGAAAATCGGCTGAACACTTTCGGAGAAGAAGAGTTTTTAAGTTTTCACTATAGCTATATAAGGCAAAATAGCCCCGCCCCCTAGCAGCCATGTTTTTCAACCAATCAACATTTCTTGAAAGAATCTAATAAAGGGTCACCCAAGGAACATTTCTACAAAGTTATTTGAAAATCGGCTGGATACTTTCAGAGGAGAAGATTTTTTAAGTTTTCACCATAGCCATATAGGCAAAATAGCCCCGCCCTCTGGCGGCCATGTTTTTTTACCAATCAACATGGCTTGAAGAAATCTGATAGAGGGTCACCCAATGAACATTTCTACATTATTTGAAAATCGGCTGAACACTTTCGGAGAAGAAGATTTTTAAAGTTTTCTCTTTAGTCATATAGGCAAAATAGAAGATTTTTTAAGTTTTCACTATTTTTTTCTTTTGGTTGCCATGGAAACCAGAATTATGGATGGATAAAAAACAAGAGGCCCATGAGGGCCTATGCTCTACTGGTATGGTTCTTTGGTCATTTTCAATCCAGAGCATGTATGTATGGTGAAGATCCGATAGTAAATGGAGGCTCTTTTGTGTTCACAAGCTGTATTATAGCAATTTTTACAATTTCATGGGCCATAATCCAGTCTTGCATGGGCGGATCTAGCTGGTTTTCAAAAGGAACCAAGCTCTCATCAATATTTAACTACTATCTAAGTTTGGTGAAGATCAGATAGTAAATGGAGCCTCTATTGTGTTCACATGCTCAATTATAGCAATTTGGACAATTTCAAGGGCCATAATCCAGTCTTGCATGGGCGGATCTGGCTGATTTAGGAAAGGAACCGAGCTCTCATGGATATCTTACTACTGTATAAGTTTGGTTGAGATACAATCAAAAGTGAAGACTATCGTGTTAAAAAGTTCTTTTATAGCAATTTTGACCATTTCAAGGGCCATAATCCAGTCATGCATGGGCGGATCTGGCTGGTTTTCGAAAGGAACCGAGCTCTCATGGATATCTAACTACTGTATAAGTTTGGTTGAGATACAATCAAACGTGAAGACTGTATCGTGTTAACAAGCTCTTTTATAGCAATTTTGACCATTTCAAGGGCCATAATCCAGTCTTGCATGGGCGGATCTGACTGGTTTTTGACAGGAACCGAGCTCTCATAGATATCTAACTACTGTATAAGTTTAGTTGAGATACAATCAAAAGTGAAGACTGTATCGTGTTAACAAGCTCTTTTATAGCAATTTTGACCATTTCAAGGGCCATAATCCAGTCTTGCATGGGCGGATCTGACTGGTTTTCGGAAGGAACCGAGCTCTCATGAATATCTAACTACTGTATAAGTTTGGTTGAGATACAATTAAAAGTGAAGACTGTATCGTGTTAACAAGCTCTTTTATAGCAATTTTGACCATTTCAAGGGCCATAATCCAGTCATGCATGGGCGGATCTGGCTGGTTTTCGAAAGGAACCGAGCTCTCATAGATATCTAACTACTGTATAAGTTTGGTTGAGATACAATTAAAAGTGAAGACTGTATCGTGTTAACAAGCTCTTTTATAGCAATTTTGACCATTTCAAGGGCCATAATCCAGTCATGCATGGGCGGATCTGGCTGGTTTTCGAAAGGAACCGAGCTCTCATAGATATCTAACTACTGTATAAGTTTGGTTGAGATACAATTAAAAGTGAAGACTGTATCGTGTTAACAAGCTCTTTTATAGCAATTTTGACCATTTCAAGGGCCATAATCCAGTCATGCATGGGCGGATCTGGCTGGTTTTCGAAAGGAACCGAGCTCTCATGAATATCTAACTACTGTATAAGTTTGGTTGAGATACAATTAAAAGTGAAGACTGTATCGTGTTAACAAGCTCTTTTATAGCAATTTTGACCATTTCAAGGGCCATAATCCAGTCATGCATAGGCGGATCTGGCTGGTTTTCGAAAGGAACCGAGCTCTCATGAATATCTAACTACTGTATAAGTTTGGTTGAGATGCAATTAAAAGTGAAGACTGTATCGTGTTAACAAGCTCTTTTATAGCAATTTTGACCATTTCAAGGGCCATAATCCAGTCATGCATGGGCGGATCTGGCTGGTTTTCGAAAGGAACCGATCTCTCATGGATATCTAAATACAGTATGACACTCGATCACGCCTTCAAGCCATTCAATACTATTTTTCAGTTCAAGCAGTTTAGGGGAAAATAATTTCAATAAACAACTTAATAAAAAACTAGGATATGATTAAAGAATGTCCCTATTTTAATTTAACAGTTAAAAGATTGTGCTTTTGTTTACACGAATCCATAGGAAATTCTTTTTTAATTGCCGATTTTTGAATGCCAGTTAACCCGACACCTAGTCAACCCGACACCTTTTCGGTTAACCCGACACCCGATATAAATTTCATGTGTGAAATTCGGTCAACCCGACACCTCCCTATATTTTACCGTATACATGAAGAATTATTGAAACTGTATTTTCTGATCTTTGACTCAAATAATTACACACGATGTTGGGCCAATATGGACAAGTGTTGTTGTTGTTGTTGTTGATACCATAATAAACATTTCGGGCCTAGAATATGTTGTACCCTATATGATGTTTTACTATAACAGAACAGAAAATTATGTATATAACACCTCATGGACAAACTTCGTTTAAAATGTAGTATTGTTATACCTTGATCAATTATAATAGTTTCCGACTTTGAAATTGACACAGATTAAGTGTAATTGGTTGTCTAATTAGTTGTTGATTATGTTGTTTGTATTCTCGTTTAAATATAATTAAAATGTGCTTTTTTACATTAATAAATTGTGTCCTTTAATAAACGGTGTTTGCTTGTTTATTTATCCCCTTAAAATATCTACCTTTGATATATTGACGACAAAGTGGATTTCCTGATAGATCTTAATAATTAGTTTGCATGTTGATTTTTGAGTAATAAGCAAGCTTGTATATATATATCACTAACAAGAACTAGGCTACCATTCTGAAAGAGTTGTAGCCCGTTATATAAGTTATATCAATAGTTATATAAAATTAAATGTGCTTGTGAAATATTACTTATTGTTCATTTTAAAACTATTAGTGCAATGGCAGATAATTGTGTACATTGTGGTTTAGAGGTGCGTAAACGTCAGCATGCAATATCTTGCGATGTCTGCAATAGCTGGCAACACAGAATTTGTGAAACGGGTAAGTACACTTTTTTTAAATAAATTGTCCTGCACTCTGTGCTAGTTATTTCATGTATCTTCAAAGACTCAAAGTTCTCAAAACAGTATGTTTTCCTAACCGATTTCAAATAATGGTAGAAATCGTTAAGGCTCCTTTTAGTTTTCAGAGAATCAGTATATCACATTTCATGTATCTTCAAAGACTTTTCAAAACAGTATGTTTTCCTAACCGATTTCAAATAATGATAGAAATCGTTAAGGCTCCTTTTAGTTTTCAGAGAATCAGTATATCACATTTCATGTATCTTCTTCAACGAATGCTCCTTTTCTCCAAGAATTATACATTTTTCTCTAAGTTTTCAACTCATCAATATCACGGGAATCGGTATATCACATACAGTCAATTCTTAGAAGAAAGGTAGAAATCGTTAATAATTAAAGAATGCTCCTTTTCTCCAAGAATTATACATTTTTCTCTAAGTTTTCAACTCATCAATATCACGGGAATCGGTATATCACATACAGTCAATTCTTAGAAAAAAGGTAGAAATCGTTAATAATCAACGAATGCTCCTTTTCTCCAAGAATTATACATTTTTCTCTAAGTTTTCAACTCATCAATATCACGGGAATCAGTATATCACATATAGGCAATTCTTAGAAGAAAGGTAGAAATCGTTAATAATTAACGAATGCTCCTTTTCTCCAAGAATTATACATTTTTCTCTAAGTTTTCAACTCATCAATATCACGGGAATCAGTATATCACATATAGGCAATTCTTAGAAGAAAGGTAGAAATCGTTAATAATCAACGAATGCTCCTTTTCTCCAAGAATTATACATTTTTCTCTAAGTTTTCAACTCATCAATATCACGGGAATCGGTATATCACATACAGTCAATTCTTAGAAGAAAGGTAGAAATCGTTAATAATCAACGAATGCTCCTTTTCTCCAAGAATTATACATTTTTCTCTAAGTTTTCAACGAGATATTCTAGGCTCGAATTGTAAGTTATGGTAACAACAACAATAAAACGTGGTCAAATCGAAAACAGATGTGAATAAGCAATAAATAACGCCCGATACTTAAAGTAATAATTTTTAAATGAGGTGTCGGGTTAACCAAAAAAAAATATATAGGTGTCGGGTTAACCAAAACAGGTGTCGGGTTAACCGAAAAGGTGTCGGGTTGGCTAGGTGTCGGGATAACTAGGTGTCGGGTTGACTGGATACCTCTTTTACCATAAAGATCTATCAAATTTACAGTCAGCTGACAAAAAATACTTAACCTATAAAACTAAATTATATTTTTGTCCATTTTAGTTAATTTCTTTTTAAGAAGATAAAAAAATAATGAAGACTGAAGTAGAAAATACATATTGTAATGGGTTTTCGTGCATTTTCTTCTTTCTGAAAATCGGAAATGTCATTCAAGAAAGTATTACCTACACTCATTCTTATTTGTTTTAAAAGTAATCATTGTAAAAGTTTAGTGCAAATAAATGTGTGTTGATAAAACAACTCACTACATAATAGTTTATTTACTGGTGTTTAGAATGAAAGCACTGACAGACAGACACAGACTCAATATCAGAAATTATTCCTGCTACCACAATGCATAGTAGGGTTAGAGAACATGATTCATTCCATATGGGAATTTAATGAATCATGGCCAAGCCAATCTTTTTGATCAATTTAATGTTGGATAGATTATGACACCTGACTAGAGAAGATAGCATAATACATGTGCACCAGTATTTCCCAAAGTACACATAATTTAGGTTTCTAAGAAAAAATGGTCTAGCTCCAATGTCTTGAAAATGGCACCAACTTTTTGAATTTGGCGAAAGTGTTGGCGCAAAGGAAAAATGAGCCAGGGAGAACCCTGATACTGTATTGTTTACGGACGGACGCACGGACGCACGGACACATCGCCACGACATAAGCCCTTCTGGCCTTTGGCCAGTAGAGCTAAAAATTGAAGGAATTTAACAGAGGACATTGAGAGGATGCTTCCTATGAAGTTTCAACCAAATTGGCAAAGTGGTTAGGGAGAAGAAGTCGTTTAAAGAAAAAAGTTAATGCATGCACGACGGACAATTCGCCATGACATAAGCTTGACTGGCCAGTGGAGCTAAAAACTAGAAATATCACCGAAGGTTATGAATACTCCCAACTGGTGCCTGACAATAAACATATGTATGAGAAATTCAAGGGGTCATAAATCATTTAAAAATAATTCCAGTGCCACATGCGTACAATATGCACAACTAGGCTTGGTATCAATCATTCTTGTGAAGTTATATTGAATTTTGACCAAGGGTTGCTGAGAAATAGTGTTCACAAGAAATGTCCACGGACCAACCAACGGACAAACCAACAAGCGTGACTCCTATATTGCCCCCATATACTATGTATCTGGGGGTATAATAATAAATTGTTGAAAGCTTTATCACACAAATAAAAGGTTATATAATGTACATGTACTTCAAAATATAAAACATGTTACATATGAACATTTTACTTTGAAATAGATAAAAAAAGTCTGCAAAAGGAAGCTTATAATCCCTCACCTGATATGGTATTTCAAGAATTATTTGCTTTCAAAACAATAGAGGAGTAATTTGTAACACATACAAAATTGACAGTAAAGTTTTAAAATAAACTTGAAAATAAGATGGGAAAAGGAAATAAATTGCTTAAAATAAGCTGTTTCTCCATTCAACAAAATGAGCGAAGGTCGTCTGCCCCTGAGTGTCTGAAGTCGTCTGTATCGGATTGAAAGTTGAAATAAAGATTTAAAACCTAGCCCAACTGCAGACGACTTGAAAACATTGTGGCAAAAAAAGAAATTGCTTGTAATGACCAATTTCACCTTTTGACGCAATATTATCAACTCCCTCCAATAGTCACACTTTTATTTTCATAGATTTTCCATGTTTTAGCCACAAGTCGTATTCTGTAGATTTATTGTACTTAGTAAGGGGTTAACCCATTTCCAACAATCATCTTATCTGCAGCGGACTTTGAAAACATTTAGTCAAAGTTTGGAAACTCTTTATATATGTAAGAACAATTATTGAATGAAGTTGAAAGCATGGTTGCAAAAGCAGAAATTGCCCTTCATGAGCAATTTCTTCTCTTGCCACAATGTCTTCAAAACTCTTCTGCTGCAGAAAGCGTTTAACCCTTTCCCTCATACGACAATTCTGCAGCAGACGACTTTGAACGTATTATGTCAAAACATAGAAAATCTCCATAATTGAATGGATAACCTATGACAAAAAGTGGAAAACATTGTGGCAAAAGGAGAAATTGCACGTTTTGTGCAATTTCTTCTTTTGTCACTATGTTTTTAAAAAGCCATCTGCTGCAGAGGCGTCAGAAAGCGTCTACTAATATATGAGGGAAAGGGCTAAAGACATCTGCTGCAGAGACTGCACCCTAAAGCAATCTGTATCAGAGAAAGAGAAAGGACAGACCAAACTAACCTGACATTGGTTCTCCTCATTTGGTGGTTCATGGATATAAATCACATCAAGGAAGAAGTATGGAGATGAGTTCAACAAATTAAAGCTCTGAAAGCGAAAAGATATAAAAGATATTAAAGATATAAAAGGTATACCGGTAATCAGAACTAATCACTCAGCTGTTTCTGGCTATACAAAAGTTCCTAAATGGTTAAACCCTAACCACCATGCATCAAATCTGCAGCAGACAACATATACATATCTAGGCAAAAATTTGGAAAATATATATATATAAATCAAACTAGAATGCAGTGATCCCCAGAGCATGTGTGTCACCTGCCGGGGGCCTTGTCAGAACATTTTAATTTTTGACAGAAAAGGGGCAATAACTCTGATATAAAAATATTTGGATTATCCCCCTTTTGTGAACCCATCACACACATTGATATAAACATTTGTCAGAAGTTTCAATGTAATAATTTGAGTAGAAAAAAAGTTATTTGAAAACGTGACGACAGACAGACAGACAGACACCGGACAAAAAAAAGTAATCCCCAAGTGCCTACCATGCTACGCAGGTGACACAATATAGAAGAAAACATTGTTTTGGTTAATCTTCATGTGGCTGCCTAACAGAGCTGACCACTAACACAAGTTTGACTGTAAATGGTGCGTATAATTATTGAATTATTAAAAAAAAAAATTGTCACAATGTTTTCAAAAGACATCCAAATCTGATGGGTGGTCTGCATGTAGGAAAGGATTAAATGGATAAAGGAAGAACCCCAGTAGTACGATCTAGATTTTATTGGACATATCCAAATTCTGTTACAGCTAACCGTCAAGTCAACAGGAGTGCCTTATGAAGAACATAAATCCCTTACATATATCTATGGACACATCTTATTGCCATCTACAGACTTACCCAGTTTTTTCTTGACCTCAACTCTTATACCTTTTGATATATCACATAACCCAACGTTTCAGTCATTCCACATCGGAGGTTCATGAATTCATGAACTTCACATTTCAGTTTAATTAAATAAGTAGCATAATATTCATGTGTTGCATAAGGTTATTGTTGTTATAGTTTTTATAAAATCTGTTTAGAAAACATCTGTGAAAATGTTACATCTTCTTATTTGAAAGTTTCATTTTGATTCCAACCTGAGAGTATTGTGGAACAACAACGCCAAACTGTCACAATAGACACAATCCAAGGGTAACTAGAGATTGCTTTTTTGAAAAAGCGCTTGTCTCCCCATTTGTGTGGTCGTAGGGGAGGAAAAGAAATGATGGAGATGAATTTTTTAGTTTTGGACTGGAGATGAAGCAACAGTGACAATCCTCAGTTATTGAGCGGAAACCATTTTCAGCTGAGGGTTACCATGACCTTGGTCTTTGACCTAGTGACCTCAAAATCAATAGGGGTCATTTGCTGCTGGTGACCAACCTGCACACCAAGTATGAAGTTCCTGGGCCCAAGCAATCTTCAGTTATTGAGCGGAAACCATTTTTCAGCCAAAGGTCACTGCGACCTTGACCTTTGACCTACTGACATAAAAATCAATAGGGGTCATCTACATGTTAGGACCAAGCTGCACACCAAGTATGAAGTTCCTGGGTATAAGCGTTCTTGAGTTATTGAGTAAAACACATTTTTCAGCTGAAGGTTACCGTGACCTTCGACATTTGACCTTGTGACCTCAAAATCAAACAAATTCAATAAAGGTCATTTACTGGTTAGGACCAACCTGCACACCAGGTATGAAGTTCCTCAACATAAGCATTCTTTAGTTATTGAGAGGAAACCATTTTTCAGCTGAAGGTTACCATGACCTTGACCTTCAAGCTAGTGACCTCAAAATCAATAAGGGTCATCTACTGGTGGTGAACAACCTACACACCAAGTATTAACTTCCATGGCCAAAGCATTCTACAGTTATTAAGCAAAAACAATGTTTCAGCTCATTGTCACTGTGACCTTGACTTTGACTTCAAAATTAATAGGGTCTTCTACTGGGCATGGTCAACCTGCATACCAAGTATGGAGTTCCTCGGCCCAAGCGTTCTTCAGTTATTGAGCGGAAACCATTTTTTACCTCACAAGGTCACCATGACCTTGACCTTTGACCTTCTGCCATCAAAATCAATAGGGGTCAGCTACTGGTCATGACCAACCTGCATACCAAGTATGAAGATCCTATGCCCAAGCGTTCTTCAGTTATTGAGCGGAAACAAGTGTGACGGATGTGACCTTGACCACTGTGACCTTGACCTTTGACCTAGTGACCTTAAAATTAATAGGGGTCATTTGCTGGTGGTGACCAACCTGCACATCAAGTATGAAGTTCCTAGGCCCAAGCAAAAACTATTTATCAGCTCATTGTCACTGTGACCTTTCAAGCTGATGGTCACTGTGACCTTGACCTTAGACGTACTGACCTCAAAATCAATAGGGGTCTTCTACTAGGCATGGCCAACCTGCATACCAAGTATGGAGTTCCTCAGCCAAAGCGTTCTTCAGTTATTGAGCGGAAACCATTTTTTACCTCACAAGGTCACCATGACCTTGACCTTTGACCTTCTGTTATCAAAATCAATAGGGGTCAGCTACTGGTCATGACCAACCTGCATACCAAGTATGAAGTTCCTACGCCCAAGCGTTCTTCAGTTATTGAGCGTAAACAAGTGTGACAGACGGAAGGACGGACGGAACGGGCAAAAACAATATGTCACCCCCATGTAATGGGGGAGACATAATAACTCTGGTAGGTCTGAGGCTACTTGGCTAGAAGTTAAACTTGGAAAAGATGTTATCCTCATAAAGAGTGTGACCAATGGAGCAAAATCTCATTCATTAAAATTTTCCAACATACAGACGCTCTCCGACGCCTCTGCAGCAAATGACTTTTGAAAACAGTGTGGCAAAAGGAGAAATTGCTTATAAGATTATAGACATTTTCCTTAAACATTGTCTGCTGCAAATTTGTTGTATTTGGGAAAGAGTTAAAGACCATAACTGTAGCATGTCTGGGGGTTATGGAAAAATATACCTGGCCAAGATAATGCTCAATAAACCGTGATTGTGCAAGAGAGTAGAAAACTTTTGTGGAGGATACATGCTCGCCACCTGCTGCAAGTCTAGTACAGAAATAAATATGTCTGTCATCTAAATTAACATGGTCATTCATACAGATGAATTTTGATGCCTCTACAGCAGTCAATCCTTTGAAAACATTAAAGAAAAGATAAATTACTGAAATTTAGTGATTTTACCTTTAACCCTTTCCCTCATATAGACGCTTTCTGACGCCTCTACAGCAGACGGCTTTTTGAAAAACATAGTGACAAAAGAAGAAATTGCACAAAACATGCAATTTCTCCTTTTGCCACAATGTTTCCCACTTTTTGTCATAGGTTATCCATTCAATTATGGAGATTTTCTATGTTTTGACAAAATATGTTCAAAGTCGTCTGCTGCAGAATTGTCGTATGAGGGAAAGGGTTAAAATCATACCTCTAACATTTCAAATGATACATTATTACTCCCTGAAATGCCTTTCAAAGTAGATAACAGTCGGAAGTAGCATATCAAATGAAGACTTAAACCTTTACCACATACAACAAATCAGCACCAAATGACTTTGAAAACATCTTGGCAAAAATATGAAAAACCTATATAAATCAGAGTTTAATTATTGAGCGTTCTGACAAGAGGAAAAATTTATCATCATTAGCAATTTCTCCTTTTGCAGTAATGTTTTCAATTCTGAAGCAGACGACTTTAAACATATTTTTTCAAAAAATAGAAAATATCTATAATTGAATGGATAATCTATGACTAAAAGGGCATTTTGAACAAGTTCTTCTTTTGTCACTATGTTTTCAAAAAGCTGCCTGCTGCAGAGGCGTCATAAAGCGTCTATATGAGGGAAAGGGTTAAGTTATTGACAAAACATACCTCTTTATTGCTAAGTTCCAATGGACAATTTGATCTTCCGTAAATTAATATGAGTCTTATAGTGTAAGGCGGTGGTTGTATGCTAACATCTCCTTGAACTGTTGGCAGATCAATATTTTCAAGTCTGAAATTCAATAGGAATTGATTGATTGATTGCTGTTTTACGCAGCTTTCAACAATTTTTCAGTTATATCACACCGTTTCCTGGCTAAGTTACCAGTACTACTGGTCCATTTATCCGGACACCAGTCAGTCAGTCGTAATTCTAACCCCGCAACCCTGATCGCCTAGGCTGGCAGCCACTACTACCTTTTTTAAAGTCTTCGGTATGACCTGGCCTGGCAAAGAACTCGCCAATTCAAAAGGAAAAATCCACGATTGTTTAACAGAGAACTTTGACCAAGTTTATGTATTTTAAACTGGGAATGTAATCCTTACTTAAATTTTACAAATCTGCAGACGACAACTTTGATAACATTTTCAAACTATCTAGGCAAATAAATTTAATTGGGTTGAAAACATTGTGAGACATTATGAGCCATTTTTCCTTTTTGTCACATTTTTTTCAAAAGTTGTTTGTATGTCCAGAAGTGTTTGACTTTAACCCTTTCCAACATGTAGACGTTTTCAGACGCAGTTTTGACGCAATAGCATTATAGCAGCAGACGACTTTTGAAAACATTGTGGCAAAGGTGAAATTGCTCATCATGAGCAATTTCACCATTTGCCACAATGTTTCAACTCTATTTAATAAATAAACTGTCATTAATGGAGATGGTTCATATTTGTGCACAGATGTTTTCAAAGTCGTCTGCTGCAGATTTGTTGTATGTGTTAATGATAAATGGCAACTAAAGGAAAATATTTTGTAAATTGTCCCATCTGAAATTCAAAACAAGAGATAAGGTCATAATGGCTCACTTTCCCATATGCAGATACATGAAGATGCATCAGCAATAAATTGTTGCAGGTTTGATGTATGTGGCAAGGGTTAAGAAGTATCTGTAGGTTTAGAAGAACTAGATAGACAAAATGATTATCTTATTTAATGGATGTTTTTGAAGATTTCTTCTAAATGGGAAAGGGTTTGTATAGCTCATGATCGGGGTAGTATCCTGATAGACTAGGACTACTACACTGCTTGTTACTTTTATAATTTTGCTTCTGATGGTCTAACCAAAACCTAATCAACTATACTGATTATACTTACATTTTATCAAATACAGAATCCATATTGCACAATTCACACACATCTGATTCTACTGTGTCATCTAACGCCACCAAAATATCCTTTGGATTATTGCTAAAGTCTCTTACCTTGAAAAATTTAACAACAACAAAATATATGCTATATATGCTATATGGTAATATCTGTAAAAATATCTTTAGGCTTTAACCCTCAACCCTTTCCCTCATATGGCAATTCTGCAGCAGACGACTTTGAACGTATTTTGTCAAAACATAGAAAATCTCCATAATTGAATGGATAACCTATAACTAAAAGTGGAAAACATTGTGGCAAAAGGAGAAATTGCACGTTTTGTGCAATTTCTTCTTTTGTCACTATGTTTTCAAAAAGCTGTCTGCTGCAGAGGCGTTTGAAAGCGTTTATATGAGGAAAAGGGTTAAGCCTTTTGATGTATCTGATAGTTTTTTCAAACATTGCGGGAATTTCTCTTTTCTCCAAGAAGTAGGAAATGGTAATGAGATTGGTTATTAAAGAAATTGTCCTAGCTTTTCTTCAGTTATTTTGAAAATGATGCAGCCAATCTCACATACCAAGGAAGATTATGATTAGACAGTGTTGAAATACAGGCTTGTCTGATCTTTGATAGTTGTAAAATCTTGCCATTTTAGTATATAACAATTCTAAGTCAGAGACACAAAAAAAGAGAAAGAGTACCAAAGAAAAATATATTATCATATATTTTTATTAGAATATTACCCAAGAAGTTCCCTCTCGTAACAACATCAGAGCAAACTCATGTTTCTTATCTATCTTGCTTTTACTCTGAAGAAATATACTCAAGCCTTTCTTTGTGAGGTGTTTAGGGCTGAACTTATCCCTGAAAAAGCAAATAAATCTCTAATAACTCCTGTCACTTAAGTATTTTCCTGGACTGTCCCAGTACAGTTACTACAAACAATTAGAAATTGCCTGATTCATTGTTCCAGTTGCAAAAATTTCAGAAGTTGTAAATGAATATTGTCTATTTCATGGATATTGTATTGTAACATTATAGAAAATAGTTTATAGATTTTTCTTTTCACATCAAATGACCCCATCAAAATTGTATATGACATGAACAGAAACTAAACTTTTAAAAATTGGATTTCATTTCAGTATTTGGAAAAATTATTAAACAATATTTATATATATTATAAATAAACCCAGTGGTTATTCCGAAAATTATTGAAATAAAAATAACAAGAGGGCCATGATAGCCCTGGTTCCCTCACCCTAGAAATGCAATGTGATTTGTCATGCAGACCACAATTACTCATTTTGCAGTCAGGTAAGCTAATACAACAGCACCAAAAGGATCAGTATAGCTGCTACTGAATAGCCAACTCCCTATGTTGTCTGTCTTTTGACAAATTAATATGACTTAGAAGGTCATCCAAGAAATGTTTATGTACCAGTCAGAATTTCAAAATAGGCATAAATTTTAGTCTCTTTTAGTAAATCAGCCCCAGCCCGAAGTGGCCATGTATTTTGACTAATCAACATGGCTTGAAGAAAACAGGTACAGAGGATCACCCAAGGAACATGTCTACAAATTAATTTGATAATCAGTCTGATACTTTCGGCAGAGAATATCTCGAGGAACATTTCTACAAAATTATTTGGAAATTGACCTGATATTTTGGGAGAAGCAGGTCTTTAAAATGTTCACTATAGCCATAACATTAACAGTCCCACCCCTTACTGCCATGTGTTTAAAAGTGGCATGATAGTTTTGGAGGAGAAGATTTTCACTGGAAGCTATGTTTTTCAACTGATCAACATTGCTTGAAGGAACCTGACAGTATGTCACCCAAGGTATATTTTTACAAAATTATTTGAAATCAGCATTGGTTTGGGAGTAGATGCATATTGACGCAATTGAAGCAGATACTTTTGAAATCTTTTTGCCACAACAATTTTAACTCTACTCAATTAATATACTTTCACTTACGGTATAAAGATTTCAAAGTCATCTGCTGCATAATTGTTTGTGGGAAAGGGTTAAATGCGAAACTTAAAAGACTTTGCTTATTCTGTGGCCGACATTAGTTTAAACTTGTGATCTAACATGAGAGGGTTTCTTGTGCAAATCAATTTCCCTGATAAAGAATGGATTTGTTAACTTTGTAACATGAATTTTTACGACTTTATAGAGAAAGGTAATGGTTCTAAATGAATATGTCAGGTTTTGTCTATACCATTTCTTTACGAGATACCTTAGACTTAGTTTACTTAGAAGAGTATAAAAATATTACTTTAGGTAAATGCTTGAACAAAAAGAAAGTACTTAATTGACCCTCAAATTGTATGTGTGTAGATTAAAAGTTTTTCTTAAACATTACTCACAAATTTGTTCATGATATAATAATGAAGTACAAAAATAATTGGATTACATTTAGTAATAACAAAGAAAAGTCCAGCTTCTATAAGGCTCGGTCTTCACTCTTTGCTTACCCAGCTCTTGATCTGAAAGTCAGCTTATCCATGTCAGCACTGGCATCAACACAAATAACCTGTAATAGAAATAATGATGTAGAAATCACATGGTATTGATAGATTATTTTTAAAACGTTGGACTCAACAATGACAAGAGATATTGATTCGGGGGTCATGAGTTTGAAAAATAACTTGGCCATTTCTTTTTATCAGACATTTGATCAAAATCATTGTGACAGCTGTCCTTTGTCACAACTACTGCCTCTGTAAAGAGAATTTACCCAGACAACAATCTATGGGTTATGAAAATAACTAATCTGACTTTTGTAAAATCTCAGCTTTGGAAATATATTATTGAATTCATCAGCATTAACACATTTATAACTGAAGAAAGTCATGTTGAATGTCATGTCATAGTCAGAAATTACAGCAAATTTGTACTGGAAAACACCGGTTCTCGAACCTCTTAACATTTATTAGGACTCATGGTAATAGTACTAATACTTATAAATTCATGTCAAAAACCAACAATAGTGAATACTGAGGTATCAGGAAGTTATGGCCCAAACATTTATGGCCCATATTTGGAAGTTATGGCCCATATATGAATTATATAGTGGTAGCTATAATACCCTGGGGGGTGGTATTAACACCTTAACAGGTGATAGTTATAATACCCTGGAAGTGTGATAACATAAGACATTCTGTTTAAATTATGTATTTTATTAATGATAAATGAAGAATGTGAAAATAATTCATTGATGATAAATATTTAAAAATGTGAACAAATTTTATAGATAATAATTTTTATGATATTGATATCAAGGGAATAACTTATTTTTTATATTTTCTATCTAAGAAAATCACTGTTTGTAAGAAAATAAAACATAAATACATATTTATGTAGTAAAATAGTTCACCACACTTCTGCTTTATTATAGTATGTTAAGAAGTCTACTGATGCTGTCCTGGCGGGGCAAAACCTATAAAATAGCTGATTTCTCTCAGGAGTTTGCTGGTCGAGTGGTCGTCATCCCATGTACCCCATCTTCATAAGATTGTTACAGGTTTTCTTTATTATCAGACTACTTGAATTGGTTTAATTAATTTAATTAACAGATTATTACAGTAGTTGTGATCAAACTACATTAATTAATAGAGTGTTACATTTTGTTGGTGATCAAAGTACTTTATTAACTAAAGGATTGCTGCAGTTTTTGTTTATCATTTATATAAACACTATGCTCCATAATAAATCATTAAATGCAATTAATGAGGTAAATAAAATAAATGACATAAATGAAAATACATAATATTAAATTTTATAAGAAGTGACAATTAAAACAACTGAATTGAATGTATTACTTATTTTAATCCTATAAAAGTGCAATTTCATATAATACACAATCTAATCAAAGGTTAACGACAGTCATCTGTTAGGTGTTAATACCACCTCCAGGGTATTATAGCTACCGCTATATAATTCATATATTTTTTTTGTTTTTTTCTTGTATTTTCATCTGTAAATTTATTGTATTTGGTTTGAAACATTGTATGTATGTTTATAATCAATAAAATATATTCTATTCTATATTCTATTCTATTCTATATAATTCATATATGGGCCATAACTTCCAAATATGGGCCATAAATGTTTGGGCCATAACTTCCAGAAACCAATACTGATACACAAATTCAATAATATATGTGTAAGTAAGCAAAACACCGATTCACCTAAAATTTATTACCTATAATATGTTTTGGAAAATATATAAACAGTCCTTGAATTAAAGGTTCGAAAATAGGTTATTAGGTACGGTTCGAGAACAGGGACCTGTACGATACATGTATCCCTTTAAATAATTAAATATCATATATGATATCCAAATATCTAATTTTGACATTATTTATTTCATGAGCTTACAAATCATCAATAATTGAAAAGTCACCAGTAAATTACAAACTCAACAAATAAGGAAATCGCAGGAATCACGGATACACGAATCCAATGCGAATGGTCAAACATTCAATACGTACGATCTTTTCTGGACAATTTACTTTGGGCGGAGGAATGTAAGATAAATCATCTGCTAAAGTATTGGAGCGTTCTGAACTTGAAAGTCTATGTCGCTGATTCATCTGTTGAGTCGAATCTTTATTATAAGCCCTGTCGGTCGCCTCAGATTCCAAGGTATCGCTTTCTTCCATTAGTTCATCGGATGCTAGGTGTACCCGAACATCTGGAATATGTTCATTCTTATTATCTGTGCTGTCCTTGTAGCCGGATTGTCCAAGGGAGTCATCTACAAAGCTTATTTCTTCGTCCTTTAATGTAGGTTCCGTTAAATCTGTGTCGTCGTCTTCCATTTTGAAATTTAATCTCGAATCCAAAATAGCAATATTTGTTAAATCATTATATTTATATGGAATCATTTCAATGAAGATATTAATAAATCAAAAAAATATTATTGATGTGAATTATTGAGTAGTGTAGTATAAAAGTTATAATGTTTATCATATCAAAGTTTTTTAAAACATAGAAAAAATTATAGATTACACATATGTAAAAGTCAACTTCCGTAAGATCGACTACGCGAAGTGTAGAACAAACATATGCAACTTTCAACACAAATTTGGTAACTCGATTTACTTTTCATATCATGTGTCATACCTTTTCATTCAATGAGTTCATCGTTTTAATAGATTCCCCGTCAAAATAATTCTGAGTGATTTAAAATAACCAGGCCTCGTAGTGTGATCAACATTGACAAACACTGACAGGTCATTTTTGTCACACTTTTAAGATTGTCAGTAGAAAAGGTAAGGGGAGTATCAGGTCGTGTTAGCTTTTACAAGCAAACACTTTGTTTTTGGTTCCTCAATAGAGAGATCGAGTGTCATAATATGGGCCTAAAACATTACATACACACATAAATATACTGGACTTGCATGTTGTTAACTTGTTTTGAAGGTGTTGCTCTCACAATGAAGATTGGATTGAATGCACTTTATCTGAGACATACAAATGCAAAAATGCGTGACTCAGATAACGTTAAGAACAAATCTTGCTAAAGTCTTGTGGGTATGGCAACATGTGTAAGTCAAGTTACTGATTAATCAACTAGTTGTGTCTTTGGTATGACACCACCTGCTGATGAGGGTTGTGTAGTGTAACTCCGATATCTCTTTATTCTTGCTTCTCATTTAAAGCTGTGATTTCAGCTTTGCCCTGTACGTGGTTTTAGTCATAAATATTAATTATGTATTATTTATAAGCGGATTATGTCACTGTTAACAATACATGGCATATTTTCCACTTTATACCAACAAAATTTCAGCTTTAAAGATGTTGTATTAGAATTAAATCAATTTATCTCAGTTAATGTGATCAAATAAGATCTGTTTAAACTCAGTCAACATGAATAGTATTCACATAAGATGATCTTTCTGGTGAAATTAATGACAAGATTTATTTTGCTTTTCTACTATTTAACTGTCAAAGAAAACATAAATGCTGACTTCAGTAATAATTTTTATATTATACATGTAGTTAGCTTTCTTTTCCAAGTTAACTTGAGATATTCAAATTAGGTAATAGTGAGTGTCAGATGCTTGTTTTGAAAAAAAATCAAGCACATGCTAAACAAGATCTATGAATGATTCGTGTTCTCTGTACCTGCGATAGAATGTGAGATTTTGCAGTGAATATGAATTATTAATACTAATAAGAACACAATTTCAGAGCTTGATTATGTATTTTTGTATAAAGTTTTTATTAATCTTACTCAAATCATTCAAGTGGGTCATGTTATAAATGAAAAAGCATGGATGCGGGATGGCAGGGCATTCGCTGGATTAAAAAATATTTTTGCCATCCCTTCGCCAAATTGTTTCCTTTATTTGCCTCATTTAAAACAACTTATTAATAAAAAATATATGGTTTAAGTGAAATGGACCAGTAGTCTGTAGTCTTGGTATATACATAAATACCATGGTATAAAACCGAAAAAAATTTAAAAGTGATGTAAAACACGGTACAAATCAAACTGTCTAATCTGGAGAACACAAATGTAATTTTTCAAACATCATTATTGAACTTAATTTGGAACATAGAAAAATATAATATAGATCCATGTGGAGAGAGTAAAAACCCCACCTAAATTCTCTTTTCTGTTAATGTCATTGTTTATATACCAGCTGATAACAACTAACCACTTTTCCCACATATAACAAATCTGCAGCAGATGAATTTGAAAACATGCTGTTTTTAAGCCCCGGTAGCTCAGTCGGTAGTGACGCAGGCTGTCAATCCAGGGGTTTTGTGTTCGAATCCCGGCTCGGCCAACTTTCTTTCCGGGGATTGACAAAAGTCATTGCGTCATTCGTCTTCCACCGATGGGCTAAGTCTATGTGGAAAAGCATCCAGTTGCTTGGGAAGATTGTTGTGCGGAGTATTGGTGTGAGAAAACCAGGAAATGCATGGGTAGGTGAACTGGCCGCCGCGTTATAACTGAGAAATTGTTGAAAACCGTGTTAAACCCCAAGATAAAGATAAAGTTTTAAATCGCTATAATCAAAAGTACAATTATTCAATGTATTTCAAAATATTGTGACAAAAGGAGATATTGCTTATCATGAGCAATTTCTCCTTTTGTCACAATATATTCAAACTTCTGCAACTGCAGAGACTGGGAAAGGGTTAACTACATTTTGATTTAAGATGTAGTTCCAACTCCCACATACAATTAATTAATCGGCAGCAGACAACTTTGAAATTATGAAGTCAAAAATATAGAAAAATCTCTATAAATGATTATTAAATAGAGTTGAAATCATTGAGGCAAATTGAGAAATGGCTCATCATGAGCAATACCTTCTTTTACCACAATGATTTTAAAAGTTGTCTTCTAACACTATGTTTGTAAACAGGGTAATTGTCTTCTACAGTATATTGACACATTGAAGATTAAGTTTACTTTCAGTTCTTATAGAATCCTCTTTTACAGGTGAAATGCAATGAGAAATTTCTCCTTTTACCACAATGATTTCAAAAGTTTGTAAACATGGTAACTGCCTTCTATATTGACACATTGAAGATTTAATTAAATTAGTTCTCTTTTACAGATGAAATGCAATGAAATTTCGTGAACATGGAGAATAACAATAATAATAATCAGCCTCGGAACAGGGGCAGGAGAGGACCACAAAATCCCTTGTTGAATGTTCGAGACAGACTTTTTCATGCATTGTTTTATCGGCTCGCATTAGCCTATGCAAGAGCCTTTCCTAAACCTATTAGGAGAATCATAGAGTTTGCTATTTTGATAAAGGTATGTGTTGTGTATAATTATTGACAAAGTCTTGAAAATCTTATCAACTCTCTATCTGATACCTGTAGGCAATATAATGATATATATGATTGCTTTGCAGGAGATAATTTGAAAATAATGTTGAAAATTGAGAAGGTGCTCAAAAGAAGCAATTTTTCTTTCTTTTCCCCCACATTTTACACTGTTTCACAGAGGTCTATTTAGGAGGGGTATTCAGCTCTTTTCCCCTTAATTTCTCTTATTATTAAAGCAAACCCTATATTGTGGGTACTGACAATGTTGAAAATTGAGAAGGTGCTCAAAAGAAGCAATTTTTCTTTCTTTCCCCCCACATTTTACACTGTTTCACAGAGGTCTATTTAGGAGGGGTATTCAGCTCTTTTCCCCACAATTTCTCTTATTATTAAAGCAAACCCTATATTGTGGGTACTGAAAAGACGATTCTTTTGAGTACCCACAGCATAGGGTTAGAGGATCAAATAAGGATTTAAGAACAGGGTTCAAATGTATTCTTCCAACTTTGTAGACTTTACATTTTGTCTTCAAATGTCTCCATAAAACCTTGACCTAAATAATTTCATAGTTTGTTGACCGTAACTGTTGTAGGAGACTACTTCGAAAGCATCTGGGCATAAATATGGAAAGTCTCTTTAATTGAAATTATAATTATTGAATAAATTGAAAACATTGCTGCAAAATGGAGATTTGCTTATTGTCGGTAATTTTTCCTTTTGTCAATATGTGTCTGCCGTTTGGAAAGGTTAAACTTATAATTTAGTGAAAAAGTATTGAGCTTCTTCCCTTCAAATTTGATCCTTTTGCAGTCAAACATCTCTGATTATTCTCACAATACATTTAACCCCTTATATCAGAATATGAATTGTTCATCAGCCACCTTTGGTCCCTTTGCAGCAAATGACATTTTAAAAGACAGTGGTAAATGATAAAACAGCTTGTAAAGAGAAATTTCTTCTTTTGTGACAATGTTTTTACATCTGTACACAATTTATGTCTATAACTATCTAGGTGTTTTAATATTTCCTCCGATGTTTTCAAAGCAAATGACTATAAAATTGGGGCAAACAGTTAACCTTCTCTGACATATATGATTGGTGCTTTCTGACACCTTTGCAGCAAACAACTTTTTAAAACAATATGACAAATTCAGAAATGTGCATATTAAATGAGCTATTTTTAGCTCTACTGGCCAAAGGTCAGAAGAGCTTATGCCGTGGCGTGGTGTCTGTCATATATGTGCGTTTGTGCGTCCATAAACAATTGCTTGTGAACGCGATACTTCCGCAAACCAGCCAGATCCAGATCGGCCCATGCAAGACTGGATTATGGCCCTTGAAATTGTCATAATTGCTATAATAGAGCTTGTGAAAACAAAAGAGGCTCCATTTACTATCTGATCTTCACCAAACTTAGATAGTAGTTAAATATTGATGAGAGCTCAGTTCCTTTCGCAAACCAGCCAAATCCGCCCATGCACAACTGGATTATGGCCCTTGAAATTGTCAAAATTGCTATAATACAGCTTGTGAACACAAAAGAGCCTCCATTTACTATCTGATCTTCACCATACATACATGCTCTGAATTGAAAATGACCAAAGAACCATACCAGTAGAGCATAGGCCCTCACGGGCCTCTTGTTTTGGATCCATGCAAATTCTGGTTTCCATGGCAACCGAAAGAAAAAAATAGTGAAAACTTAAAAAATCTTCTCCTTCGAAAGTGTCAGGCCGATTTTCAAAGAATTTTGTAGAAATGTTCCTTGGGTGACCCTATATCAGACTTTCAAGCCAAGTTGATTAGGTATTCAAGAGAACTTGATTCCTTTTGCAAAACAGCCAGATCCGGCCATGCAAGACTGGATTATGGCCCTTGAAATTTTCAGAATTGCTATAATAGAGCTTGTGAACGCAATAAAGTCTTCAGTTTTGATTGTATCTCAATCAAACTTATACAGTAGTTAGATATCCATGAGAGCTCAGTTCCTTACCAAACCTGCCAGATCCGCCCATGCAAGACTGGATTATGGTCCTTGGAATTGTCGAAATTCTTATAATAGAGCTTGTGAACACAATAGAGGCTCCATGTAGTATCTGATCTTCACCAAAGTTACACAGTAGTTAGGTATCCATGAGAGTTTGGTTCCTTTCGCAAACCAGCTAGATCCGCACATGCAAGACTGTATTATGGCCCTTGAAATTGTCAAAATTGCTATAATAGATCTTGTGAACGTGATAAAGTCAACAGTTTTGATTGCTATAATAGAGCTTGTGAATGCGATAAAGTCTTCAGTTTTGATTGTATCTCAATCAAACTTATACAGTAGTTAGATATCCATGAGAGCTCGGTTCCTTTCGCAAACTGGAGTATGGTCCTTGGAATTGTCGGAATTCTTATAATAGACCTTGTGAACACAATAGAGGCTCCATTTAGTATCTGATAATTATTCCTCTTTCCTTTGTTGTCCCCATCCAAGTAGAGCATAGGCCCTCATGGGCCTCTTTTTCCTTTTGCCACAACGTTTTCAACTCTGATCAATAGTTTTCCTTTCACTTAAGGAGGTTTTTTTTACATTTTTGCCCACATGTTTTCAGTCATCTGCTTCTGATTTATTGTATGTTAGACAGGGGGTTTAAACCCTTTGGTGATCACAACACATGGTTTAGAGGTCCAATAACATTTTCCAGAAAATCAATCTCATAAACCCTTTCCCTCATATAGACACTTTCTGATGCCTCTGCAGCAGACAGCTTTTTAAAAACATAGTGACAAAAGAAGAAATTGCTCAAAATGAGCAATTTCTCCTTTTGCCACAATGTTTTCCACTTTTAGTCATAGGTTATCCATTCAATTATAGAGATTTCCTATTTTTATACCCCCTTCGAAGAAGAGGGGGTATATAGGAGTCACTGTGTCGGGCAGTCTGTCTGTCCGAGTGTCGTATGAGGGAAATGGTTAAAATCAGACCCAAATACTCTTTTTCTTGAGTTCCAATTACGCTTGAGACTCATTAAGGTCAGATATTAATCCTTATTATTGTGAAAATTCACAAAGTTTGAGGACTGTTCAACTTATATGAACCTTTGAAATTTAAAAAAAATGAAAGATCACATTTTTTGTCTTCCATTTCAGGCCTTGTCAGTGTTGGGAATTCTTGCCTATATTCACATGGTGTTTGCGCGGACTCCAATGAACTGTCTACAGCATGTTCAGCAAACATGGCCGAGGACTGGTATATTACGAGTGGAAATTGTTAGGAATGCCTCTGAAAATTACTCAATTATGAATTCCTATGAAAAGGAATACTCCGACTTTAATGTACATTTATTCGAGAGTTTATTTTCGGACAAGAAGTTTGAAACAGATGGCGATGAGGAAGAAGATGATGCAGTAGATCAGCCTGATAATGAAACTGAGTCATACAACGAGAGCATTGAAGCGAAAACTTTAGATGAGGTTGAGGATGGATGGGTGCCAATTATACTGAATACTGTAAGTTGTCAAAGATGATATTATGGTAACTGCTTACCTTGCTTTTGAAGTTTTTGAGTTACCTGCTTCAAACACAGCTGAGGTGAAATCTGGACAAGCATAAGTCTTCAAAAACGTTGTGAGAAAAGGTGTAATTGTCCTCCATTTTGGGAAATATCTTCTTTTCTCTCAATATTTTCAAATTTAGTTGGCTGTAAAGTCTCTTTCATAGTGACTATAGAGATGAACCCTTTCCCACATACAAACGTTTTCTGATGTCTCTGCAGCAGATGAGATTTGAAAAATTGTGGCAAAAGGAGAGATTTCAACAAGGTTTTCATTATTTTTAATTCTTCTATAGAGAATGTTTATATTTTTGCCAAGATCTGTTCCAAGTTGTCTGCTGCATCATTGATGTATGTGAGGAAAGATTATTCGGATATTTATGTAGATGTTTACATCCATACCTGATATTGTTTGTTAGAATTATTTACAAAATATGATATTTTTACAGCATCTGCTGCAAAGACATTTTCTGGTTAAAATAAGAAATCTGAAATATTGTGAGAAGGGTTTTGACACAAGAGTTGGAAATTAGCTTTGAAAGGAGTGGAAGTTTTTCATTTGAGCCATTGAATCTTTTCTCATGGTATAATCAAAAGTTTAATTCCTTGTCGGCTTGTGCATATTTTTTTTGCAGGCAGATGACATACCAGGAAATATAGAAGAGTCTGATATGGCAAATGACTCATCCAGAGACACAGGAGATAATACTGAGACATCAGAGGAATCTTCGAGTCCTTTTAAAGAAACACTGACAGAACTTGAAATGTTAGCGAAAGTTGGTCAGTATTGTTTGCAACGAAATTGTTGTCATTTTGTGATTTCTACATCTTGCAGGAAGCAAACGAACAAAAATAGATTAACACTTTTCCCACATATGACAAACCTGCAGCAGACTACTTCGAAAACATATGGTTAATAATATTGTTATTGTCTATAGGTGAAAATTTCATCATTGAATATAGTTGAAAATATTGTGACAAAAGGGAGAAACTGTTCATTTGAGCAATTTCTCATTTTGCCACAATGTTTTTATACCCCCGATAAACAAAGTTTAGAGGGGGTATATAGGAGTCACCCTGTGGTTGGTCGGTCGGTTGGTCCGTTTCAATTTTCCTTGTCCGGAGCGTAACTTTAAAACTAATTGTTTAATAAAAAACTTCATATGATGATACAACACATTGAGAGGAAGTGTGGTGTACAGGAACCATAACTCCATTTTACTTATTTACAGAGTTTTGCCCTTCGTTACTTTTTCTTGTCCGGAGAATTACTCAATAACTAATTGATAGAATCTAATAAAACTTCATACACTGGTAGAGCACAATGAGAAGAAGTGCAGTGTACAAGAACCATAACTCTAATTTACCCTTTGTTACTTTTTTTTGTGGGTAAAGTCTTGTCCGGAGCATAACTTTAAAACTAATTGTTTGAACTTAACCCTTTCCCTCATACAATAATTCTGCAGCAGACGACGTTGAACATATTTTGTCAAAAAAAAAGAATATCTCTATAATTGAATGGATAACATATATATGACTAAAAGTGGAAAACATTGTGGCTAAAGGAGAAATTGCTTGTTTTGAGCAATTTCTTCTTTTGTCACTATGTTTTCAAAAAGCCGTCCATTGCAGAGGCGTCAGAAAGCGTCTATTTGAGGGAAAGGGTTAATAAAACTTCATTTGATGATACAACACATTGAATGGAAGTGCGGTGTTCAGGAACCATAAATCTATTTTACCTAAATATAGAGTTATTACCCTTTGTTACTTTTTCTTGTCGAGAGTATTACTTAATAACTTATAGATGGAATCTAATGAAACTGCATACAATGAGAGGAAGTTTTCATAATCTTTCTTACACGCTGGGCAAAAAGAGAAAAACATTGGGGCAAATTGAGAAATTGCTCATCATGAGCAATTTCTCCTGTTGCCACAATGTTTTCCAAAGTTGTCTGCTGCCATTATGTCTACAAGTGGGAAGGGATTAATAAACTCGTTCGTTCGGGGGTATTAATCACATTCAGTGATAGTTCTAGTTAAAACTTGTTTTCTGCAGAGGCATCAGAAATCATCGAATGTAGGAAAGGGTTAATTCAGAAAAGTTCTGCATTGAAATTAATTACCGGTGTACTTTTTCCAAGTTGATTATTTATGAAATAGCTTTATGTGAACTTTAACCCTTTCCCTCATATAGACGCTTTCTGACGCCTCTGCAGCAGACGGCTTTTTGAAAACATAGTGACAAAAGAAGAAATTGCACAAAACATGCAATTTCTCCTTTTGCCACAATGTTTTCCACTTTTTGTTATCCATTCAATTATAGAGATTTTCTATGTTCAAAGTCGTCTGCAGAATTGTTGTATGAGGGAAAGGGTTAATCTTGTATGTCATGCGGTTATACTTATTATTTTCTAAGAGCAACCTTTAATTAAAACCTGCATATCTGACAATATTTTCTTTTCTGTCACAATTGCACTGATGTGTGCCAGAAAAGTACATATACATGTTAACATACACAGAGCTTTAGATAAGGGGCGTTTTGCATTTTCTAAAATCTTAATTGGACCCTCTAACCCTATGTTGTGGGTACTCAAAAGAACATAGGGTTTGCTTTAATAATAAGAGAGAAATTGTGGGGAAAAGAGCTGAATACCCCTCCTTATCTGGACCTCTGCATACATGTTCTGATTGAGATACAGACGTTTATAAACAGTGTGTGAATAGGAGCACTTTCTCCTTTTCTGACAATGTTTCAACTCTGTGTAAACATCATATCACCAATTGTTCTGATATTAACTTTTACTCTGTTGCTGTCAAAGTAGACATCTTTAAAATCACGATATTAGTGAGGGCTCAGTTATAAATCTGTGTCTTTTATTGAATTTTTAACAGTGTGGCCGGAGGAGAAGTATATAGTAGAATATGCACTAGAATATGGATTTCTTCGTCTTTCACCAAAAACTAGGCAACGTTTGAATATCACTGTGATGCTTGTGACTTTGGGTAAGTATTACCATTTTATTAAAGTCTTGGGGGGGAATTCATAAAATGTAAATGTTTCAAAAGCAGAAATGCAATTTTAAAAAAAATCTACTTGTGTGATTTTCAGAATCTGAGAACACTTTTTTTTTTTTGTGGAAAATTATACTTTGTCTTATGCAAAATATTGATCATGAACAACCAACATATATTTACAAGGGATTAATTCTTCAAACGACAAATAACGAATAATTAACTGTTAATAAAGCAAATTGGTTTTAATCATGGTGTAGTTATTGAATACAGTTTTACAAAAAAAGAGCAGGCCTTTGTCAGATGAATTTGTGACCTGTATGTGACACTTTTGTTCTTTTTAATCCTTTTTTTCCTACATACAAATGCTTTCTGACGCCTATTCAGCAGACGCCTTTTGAAAACATAATAGCAAAGGGAGGAATCATGAGCAATTTCTCCATTTGCCACAATATTTTCATGCAATATATTCATGAACATTCAAAAGTTTTCCTAGATCTTTTCAAAGTTGTCTGCTGCAGATTTGTTGTATGTGGGAAAGAGTTAAGACCAACATGACTCATCTCTGTCGCCTACCGTTTTAGATCCCCTGAAGGATGAATGTTTTGGTGACAGTTTCAGTAGATTTTTGATGGATGAATTTCTAGGCTATGATGATATTTTGATGTCCAGTATCAAACACTTAGCAGAACAGGAGCAAAACAAAGGTAAATGGAAATATAGTCAAACCTGTGACAAGGACCACCTTTGTTTAGCAGTTCCCTGTCTATAGCAACCACACTTTTGATTTCCAAATTACTAATTTTCTGCATAAATGACCCTATAATTAAAGACCACCTGTGAACGAAGACCAGATTGTTCTCTTCCCATGGTGGGTCTTTAAATACAGGTCGGACTGTATATGATCTTTATTTTCAATTTGTCTCCAACATGTATCAAAACTGCAGCAGACAAATTTGAGCACATTTAATAGAAGTGTATATAAATGAAAGTAGAAAATATTGTGGCTAAGAAAGATTAGCTCACCAAAAGCAATTTATACATTTCAATGTTTTCAAATGTCATCTACTGCAAATGTTTTTAGAGGCTTCTGCATGTGGGAAAGGGTTTATATGGTGGCAAGTTTCTCGAACTAGTAAGAATGATCACATTTCCGGACCGGGATGGATTTATTACGGTGTTTCATTTTGAAATTTCTATCAATGAGTCCTATCAAATGTTTTTTTAACAAATCAATGACTCAAACAGTGTAACAAATAAAGTTTTGTAACGTTTTAATGAGTCCTGGCAATATTTAATGAGTCTAGGACTTGGGATGCGCAGCAAAATGAAACACTATTTCCCATAATGTTTTCAGAAGTTATCTTCTCTATACCCCTTTCCCTCAAATAGACGCTTTCTGACGCCTCTGCAGCAGACGGTTTTTTGAAAACATAGTGACAAAAGAAGAAATTGCTTTAAGTGAGCAATTTCTCCTTTTGCCACAATGTTTTCCAGTTTTATCATAGGTTATCCATTCAATTATAGATATTTTCCATTTTTTGACAAAAAAAGATCCCAGTCGTCTGCTGCAGAATTGTCGTATGTGGGAAAGGGATACCTGTAACCTATAAATTAGATTACTATATTTAGACTAGTAGTCTACTTTTTGTGTCACCTGCTTTGGTAGGCAGACCCATGGCAATCAGTTCTAGATTGTGTGTCTGTCCCTTACTAACATTTTAGAAGGTGATACAAGTGTTATTTCCAACACTCTTGTTATTGTGCATGAATTATGGTATAACCACAATCAAAATGAGTAAGTGTGATATTCTTGTGCTGCTTAAAAGTATTGTTTTGATGTAGAGTTGAAAAGAAGGAATTGGTCAGTCATCTGCTGCATAAGGCATTAGAAGTTGTCTTTATTAACCCTTTCCCACATTCAACAAATCTGCAGAAGAAGACTTTGAAAAGATCTTGATAAGACTATTGAAAAAAAAGGAATATGTAACTATTGAATACAGTTGTAAACATAGTGGAAAAAGGAGAAATTTCTCATCTTGAGCAATTTCTCCTTTTGTCTCACTGTTTTCAAATTGCGTCTGCTGCAGATGCATCAGAAAACGTCTATATGTGTGAAAGGGTTAAGGAACAGTCTAATTCAGCATTTTGTCTTTGCTTCAGGATTTAGACATCTATATGTGGGAAAGGGTTAATGAACTGTCTAATTCAGCATTTTGTCTTTGCTACAGGATATTTAAGGAATGTGGTCACAGGAGACCACTACCGGTTTGTCAGTATGTGGATGGCAAGAAGCTCCTATTTCGCTGCTGCATTTATAATGTTGGTATTTGTAAGTATGAACATTTTTTTAATTCCTGAACTGTTAACCTGACTTGCTATTTCTAGGGTTTGATTTATCCTTTTCCCGCATACAGACACTTTCTGACGCCTCTACAGCAGACCACCTTGAAAACATTTTGCCTCTCTATAAATGTAAGAACAATTACAGAATAAAAGTTGAAAACATTGTTGCAGAAGGGGAATTTTTTCTCATTACAAGCAGTTTCTTCTTTTGATACAATGGTTTTTTTTAAACTTATATGTTGCAGATGCGTCAGAATGCATAGTATGTGGGAAATGGTTAAAAAGCTTCTGAGGGAAAGAAGAAATTAACATCTGGAAAATGGGATGATTAGTTTTGATACAGAATTGCAAACATAGTTTGGAAAAGAGTGAAAATTATTGTTGTTCTTGAGTGAATTCACCACCTTTTTCATCAATGTTTTCCAAAGTTGTCTGATGCAGACGCGTCTTCAAGTGGGAGGTTGTTAAAACCCTTTCCCTAATACAGACGACTCGGGAAATCTGTATTTGTGTGAAGTTCAGGAAAAGTGAACAGACCTTGGCACAACATATACCCAATCAAACTCTATTTCGTTGGCACTCAAAAGAAATTGTCTGGGTGAGACATTTCATTTGAATACCCACAATATGGCACTTGGAGACCAGTTAAAGTTTCCGATAGTATAAAATGCTCTGCTTTTCTATAACACTGTATTTGTCTAATTTTCAGACTGTCTCTGTTTCAACATTGTTACGGTACTCTCATCACCAGATATTTATGTTCATAGGTAAGTTTACCCTTCTCCACCCTAAACCACAGACCAAATTTACATAATTAGATGGCCCCCTACCAAAGTTGCTCAAATCATTCTCTATGCATGAACATCAGATCTAAAACTAAAAGAAACATTTTGAAATAACATCTTTTCCTAAAGAACAATGAGCAGTTTCTTCTTTGCCATAATATATATACAACTCTGTATCAAAGTCAATCCATTCCAAGTTGCAGATGACGACTTTTGAGAACAGTTTGGCAAAAGGAGAAATTGCTCATAAGGAGCAATTTCTGCATTTGCCACAATGTTTTCAACTCTATTCAACAATAGTACTTACATTTGTAGTAATTGTTCACATTAATGCCTAGGTTTTTTCAAAGTTGTTTGCTGCAGATTTGCTGTATGTCACACGTTTTGCCTTTGACACTTTCTAAGTAGAAGACTTTAAAACTATAACATCCAGTTGTATGTGGAAGACAGTGGTGCAGAGGTAGAGCATTGATCTCTCATATCTAAGGCTCCGGGTTCAAATCCTGTGATGAGCAGTTCTGCTTTTGGGATTTTTCTACACAAACAGTGAGAGTATATTGGTTAAGTCTCGATGAAGCAGGCATGGAATGTGATTAATATAAGCTAAAAGCTTGTTGCGCAATTAATGTAAGATAAATAAGTTTAAACTAACTGTGAAACCTGTATTTTATTGTAGTTGACTTGCTGCAGATGTTGGAGATGAATGTTACGATAGCCTTCCCTGCTGCCCCTTTACTTACTGTGATATTGGCTCTTGTTGGTAAGTTTAAACAGATAAAAACTTCACTTAATACTTTCTTATATACAACTCATAACTCAAAAAACTTTTTTAAATGAAACTTGGTACACATGTTCCTAGGAACAATGCAATGTGCATGTCTTTACCAAGCCACATAACTATGGCTTTAATTATTATTCAGTAATGCCCCTTTTTAGACTTAGAAAAAAGCAGACGAGGGTTGGTGTTATTTCCGCTCTTCTCTTGTTAAGTGAAGCATCAAAATATTCTTCCAATTTCCCAATGGTACATCTTTTATGTACAGATGCTTTTAAAACACAAAGCAGACAACTTTAACCCTTTCCCACATACAACAATTCTGCAGCAGATGGCTTTGAAAACATTTAGTTAAAAACACGGAAATTCTTTATAAATGAAAGAACAGTTATTAGTTAAAGTAGAAAACATTCAAAAGTTGTCTGCTTTTGAGGTGTCAAAATGCGTCTTCAAGTTGGAAAGGGTAAATAAAAAAGAATCATTGTGTTTTGCCTGCTGTGCTCCAGTAGCTTGTTGCCATTGATTTCAACACATCTGTGGGAGGATTAACATGTGACCTCATTTATAGTCCCCACATTTGTAACAAACATTTTCTATTTACAGGTATGGAAGCCATAATGTCCGAGTTTTTCAATGACACTACAACAGCGTTCTATATCATTCTTATTGTTTGGATAGCCGATCAATATGACGCTATATGTTGTCATCAGAATATCAGTAAAAGACACTGGCTTAGGTATTATTTATTGTCATATTTTGTATGTTATTGTAATGATCCAACAGAAGGTAAGGGGGAGTAAACCGGTTCTTTTCCCCACAATATCTCTTTCATAACTCAACCATTTCCTATGCTGTGGGTACTCAAAAGAATTGTCTCACTGAGAAGATTCTTTTGAGTACCCACAACATAGGGTTTGAGTGTCAAACAAGGATTTTAGAACATATAGATGCCCCTTATTTAGAGCTCTGGATTAAATGCAAAAGATGATGACATAAAATGACCAAAATTTGTACATGTACATAGAAATTTATATAAAATCCACTCACAGCCGCTAAATGTGAAGATAGACAGATAATCTTGAAAATAATCCTTTCAAGGCAATGAAAGTACTCTTAAGACTAAAAAGAAAATGCAGATAACCTGGAAATATCTTTATTAGCTCATCAAGTTGTTTTTTGAGAGAAAACAATTTATAATGAGCTATTGACCAGCTTCTACATTCCAATATTAGTTAAACATAGTCAAAGTTCCTCCTTAACTGTACAAGCTACAGTTTTGATGTATTTTGCTTGAAGTGTGGCCCCCTTTTCAACTTCGAATTTTGTTTGACATAAGCAATGGCAGACACATTTTGATGCAGCTGCAGCAATTGACATTTGCATAACATTGTAGCCAAATGTTAATTGGTTTTGCAGAGTTGTTCTTACTTTTAAGCCTAAAGTGAAAACATAAAATATTGTTCTCTGAATATATAATCCTGATTTTCTTAGTATTGCAAGGTTGACCCCTCTACCAAATTTCTTCAAGCAATGTTGATTGGTAAAAAGAAGATGGCCATCAGGGGTCGTATTCTTCATAGCCTTATTCATTCTTTTGGAAGTGGAGCTATACAGGCCATTTGGATATCCTATTTCGAAAATATTGTGGGACAAGGATTAATTTCTGATAATGAGCAGTTTCTCCATTTTCTGCAAGATTTTCAACTGTGAAACAACATTTTACTAACAATCTTTTCATAGGTAAAAATATGTAAATATATCACATTTGAGTCAACAGTTAATGCAACTATTAACATTCCCTCCATTTCAGGTTCTTCTATTTATACCATTTTGCATTTTACGCCTATCACTACCGTTTCAATGGCGAGTATAGTGGACTTGCCTTATTTACGTCTTGGTTGTTTATACAGGTAGGTGAAACATTCTTGTGTTGATTAACTTTTTGCAGGGAGACAAATAGGGATCACACCTGCTTTCATCGGTCAATTTGCTTTCACTTACTGACAAGTCACTGACAAGCGTCATTTGTCTCTTACCAATGGGCTAACAGTCAATGTGGAAAAGCAGCCAGTTGCTTGGAAAGTATTTTGTGTGGAGGACTGGTGAGAGAAAAACAGGGATCATATGAGTAGGTGAACTAGCCGCCATGATATGACTGAAAAATTAATGCAAACGGTATTAAACCCCAATTAATCAATCAATTCACTTTAATACTGACAAATTTAAAAACTGTCAACATGTGTTCCTGTTTGTAGCCATTAAATTCTTCACACAACAACCATTCTTTGGATGGTTTGAGATCCGGTTTCAATTAAATTACTCACATACTTGTTGATTGATTGATTTATTTATTTGGATTAAATGCCATTTTCAACAATTTTAAGTTGTACTGCGTTTCCTTGCTTTCTCACACCAGTACTCCTCTTTACTGGCTTTTCTACATGCTTTGCTATCCAATTGATGGAAAACATATGACGCATTTCACATTGTCTTTTGTCAAGCATTGTAATGATGGATAGCCTTGCTGAGGTTCAAACTCGCAACCCCTTGATTGACAGCCAACATTGCTTATGACAGAGCTACCACTGTTTGCTCTGCACACACAGATACTGGTTTACATTGTCTTTTGTCAAGCATTGTAATGATGGATAGCCTTGCTGAGGTTCGAACTCGCAACCCCTTGATTGACAGCCAACATTGCTTATGACAGAGCTACCACAGTTTGCTCTGCACACACACATACTGGTTTACATTCTATTGTTAGTTGGATGGTATTTTACGCTGCTTTCAACAAACTTTCAGTTATATCACAGCATTTTCTGGGTTAAATACCAGTACTACTGGTCCATTTATCCTGACACCATCGAGTCAGTTGTAATGCTAAATCCTGAGCGACAAAGGCGGAAAACCATTGCTATTATTGATAAAGTCTTTGATATGACCTGGCTTCATTCTGTGGTTGATCATCCTAACAATGTTGATGGTTTAAATACAGATTCTTCCCAGGCTTCCAAGATAAGAACAGGGATAAAAACTGATCTGGATCATCACTGTTTGCTGTAAAATACGCGTTTCTGCTTATTATTTATAAAATTATAAGCTCGTCTGTTTTTCAAAGAAAAAATATCGAGGTATTGTGATACTCTTGGCGTCGGCATCGTCACAAAACTTTAACCTTACCACTTAACTCAAAAAACGTTCAACAATTTCAATTGAAACTTAGTTCAAATGTTCCTAGGAACAATATGCATGTCTAAACCAAGTCACATATATAACTCTGGCTTAAATAATTATTCAGACAAGCGTTGACTTGCGGCACTCTTGTTTGATCTATACAGCGGGAAAGATGACCCTCTAGAATTTGGACTTAGTGCAGTCTAATCAGGCTCTTTCGTGTTTTTATACCCCCTTCAAAGAAGAGGGGGTATATAGGAGTCACTGTGTCGGTTTGTCTGTCTGTCTGTCGGTCGGTCGATCGGAAGCCTATTTTGTCTGGCCTATTTCTTACAAACCAGTAGGTGGAATTCAATAAAATTTTACATGAAGCTTCTATACCAAGAGGAGATGTGCATATTATAAAGGGGTAACAATTGCATGTTATTTTGCAGAGTTATGGCCCTTTTACTTATTAAGTTATGGTGTAGGTCAAGGTGCTGTTTAGGGGGTATTTAACATCTTCAGTGATAGTTCTAGTTCTTTTAGTGTTTCAAACAATTTGAAACTTCTAGGGTATGAATATGAACATCATGAACATGAATCTGCTCATATAAGTCTTTCATTTAAAAAATGTTATTTCATGTGTAATGTGTTTTTTAACCCTTTGCCACATACAACAAATCTGCAGCAGAAGACTTTGAAAACATGGATGCAAAAGTATTAGAAATCTCTATCAATGGAAGTTAAATTTATTGAATAGTGTTTTAAACATTGCATCTAAAGGAGAAATTGCTCATTTTTAGCAATTCCCTCTTTCCTTTTGTCACAAGTTTCTCAAAAGTGGTCTGCTGCAGATGCTTCGAAATGCGCCTGCAAGTTGCAATAAGTTAACATTCTTTTCATCGTGTAACATTTATTTGGACATTATTCTCTCTTTCCTCAGCATTCCATGGTTTACTTTTTCCATCACTATGAGCTGCCTGCCATACTCCAGCGGGCTCACTTTCAGCATTTACTGGCCCAGAATGGCAACACTAATACGAATAGCAACAATGCAAATGGTGCAACAACTGATCCCAATGGTCAGGAAATACCTACAACCGAAAATACCACACCCAGCACTGGCTCAGATACGCAGCACATGCCGAACGGGAATGTTGGAACAGATCACGTACACAATGCTAATCCGCACATCTTACAGAATAATGTAGATACAGGGATTTTGAATGAGATTTTAGAAGGTGTGGAGAATGTAAGGGTGGGAGGGTATAATATAGATCAACAGTTACTGAATAATTTAGAGGAGGAAATAGAAGAACTGCAGTTTTCCCATAATTCTGTGTTACATTCTGAACAACAATCTGGTGAAATGTCTAATTCTGGAGTTACTCCGACTGAGCAGACAGAAGAAAGCGCTGTTGATATTCAACAAAATAACTTGTCAGGTGTTTCTCAGTCTCCGCAACGTAGGAATAGTGGGGATTTAGATTCAAGTTCAGGTGGTTGTGTACCTTCCAGTAAGTTAGGTAGTGAACATTTAACTGTACAAACAAATGCACAGTCTATGCCAAATTGTGATTCAAATGTAGATCTTTCTGCAAGGTCAATTTCATCAAGTGACCCTTCTGATTCGATTGACCTTGAAAGTTCAATGTCACCAGGTGCAATTGCTGAAGGCAGTGGATCATCGGTACATTTTAGG